>MVGT01001416.1:160931-234229 GCA_002174775.1 Macleaya cordata
TATAATGTGTGTTGTAATTTGTACGCTGTGTGTTGTAATTTGTACGTGCAGAACCTCAATACAAGAAGTGGGAGATTTTATATATATCACTCTCTACAACTCAACTTCACTGTTTCGTACAATATGGATTGCTTTCTATCTATAATACCTACAACCTTCACATATATATAGGTATGATAAAGGTAATGGGGATAGCATGCGTGGGAAGAAAAACAGAAGAGGAATGCATGCGTGGGGGCATTCCCACCCACGCATGTACTGTGATGGTACTACATGCCATCACACCTCGAATGGTGGGACACCAAAAGCTGCCACCAGTTATAACAACCCTAATCAAATGACATGAATTTTGCACATCCGCGCTTACCTCCAAAAGGAGGGCGCCCAAATCGGCGACCCAAAACAAAACCTCAAAAACTTCACCATTTGAGACTTCTTCAGCGGTCCTTCGGTCATCCATTCAGGTACCTTTCTAACCTCTGTAGCTTCAAAGATGGAAGAAGAACAGCAACAGCAAGTGGAAAACCCTAGCTACTATGACCTAGTAATTCTAGGTGCTTCTGGTTTCACAGGAAAATACGTCGTAAGAGAAGCTCTAAAATTCCTTAACACCTCTTCATCTCCACTCAAAACCCTAGCTCTAGCAGGACGAAATCCCGCCAAATTATCTGAAACCATCAAATGGGCGTCATCTAATTCTCACTCTAGTATCCCACATTCTATCTCCATCATCAAAGCTGACGTTTCAGACCCATCTTCCCTTCGAGACCTCTGCAGCAAAACCAAGCTCATCTTGAATTGTGTTGGACCTTTTCGTTTATACGGCGAACCCGTTGTCTCTGCTTGTGTAGAAATGGGTTGTGATTACTTAGATATATGTGGGGAGCCTGAATTCATGGAGAAAATGGAAGCCATTTACCATGAGAAGGCGGTGGAAAGAGGATCTTTGGTGATTTCTGCTTGTGGGTTTGATTCAGTTCCAGCTGAAATGGGATTAATGTTCAATTCTAGGCAGTGGGTATCACCTGCTGCGCCGAATCGGGTGGAGGCTTATTTGAGTTTGGAGTCTGATAAGAGGATTGTTGGGAATTTTGGTACTTTTGAATCTGCTGTTTTGGGTGTGGCCAATATGGAGAAGTTGCAGGAGTTGAGGAAATCTAGACCCAGAAGGGCTAGACCAGTGGTAAGAACCTTTTCTTTTGTCTTTCAATTCTTAAGTTTATTTAAGGATTCTACTGTTAAATGTTTATATATTGAAGAGAGGAAAAGAAAAACTTTTTGGCCTGAATAACTTTGAAAGAAATGAAGAATAAACACAACTGAGATGTTCTTTTTGGTTATTTTGGTTGTAGGATATTATAACTTCTTATGGGTTGGTTTTCTTCTTTTATTTGCTTACTACACTTCTCCCCTCCCTTTCTTTTGAAAAGAAAATTCCTCAGAATTATCTGATCTTAGAATTGAAAGTTGCTTTTGACTAAGTAAAAATTTTATTATATTGCTTATAGATGTTGCTCAGATGAGGAATTTCTTGAGAATTGGGGTAAGTGATTGTCCAAGTGCAAATTATTTATATCTTGTTCTTGTTCTGAAAACAAGATGTTATGGGCCATTCTAGAGTATATCTATTTGAACTTTGTTTTCTACTTTTAAGAGTGCTTTCAATTTCTTGGATGCTTTTGGAATTGAATTGTCTAATTGCGGAAATGACTGTATTTTCTGTGTAACTGGCTTCAGTTTTGCTTTTTCATATTGAACTACTATTTGGAGTATAGGAATTTAATGGTCCTTCTTGATTGATAGCAAGTCCTATCTATCTTTTTCTTTGTCAAACGATGTCCATTATTAAGTTACTGCTACTAGATATGAAGAGTTTGTTTTGATCATTAAGATTCTATTGATGCTAGTGTTGTATCTCTTAGGCATTTTTCCTGCATTATTACTTTCAGTCTTTCACTTCTTTATATCTTAAGGTTTCCATTGCATCAGAAAAAAATCTATACTCCTGTCGTGCCTTTTTTTCCGATTGCTTTGTTAGAAACAAGAAAGCCTAGCCATATGTTTTCAACCATCTTCAAGATTAGATGTGGTTTAGTCTCTCTGATGAGGTTGAATTGAATTATAAATTAGAAGAATGTAATATAGACGACAGGGAATGTCACACGGTATTGTTGATTTGCTCGTCAGTTAGTATCGCAGGAGGTGGCCTTTCGATCATTTGATTTTTCCTGTTTGGGGATCAAAAAAAAAAAAGGATCCAATTATTTCCTGACCATCTGATGGGTCACATTCTTTGAGCGGTTCGAGAAATGTGCAGAGCGTAGGGACAAATGTCTAGGAACATTTGATCAGATTGATACAGCATTGCAAATTTGGTTTGGACCTACCTAGATTTATGATTCAGCCACATTTTTCATGTGTGCAAAAACAAGTAGGGAGGAACAACTATAACACTCTGTTGCAACTTGCAAGTAACTCTTCATATTCAAGTGCTTTCTTATGTTTGTAGTCCACTCCTGATACAATTTTGGAAGATATTGGTTACTTTTATCACAGACTATGGCATCTACCTTTTTCTGGTTGAAGATTCTCCTACTGACCACAACGTATATATTCAATTTTCTATAGGTGTATGATAGATATATAAGATATCACATCATATTGTCCACTATATTCCCTATTATATATAAAATTATCTTCCAATAAATTGCTGAGTTGTATGTTCCTAATCTATATTCCAAGTTTTTCGAACCCAGCACTCCATACAGCTGCAGAAAGCTTCTACCTAAGATTTCATTCTCACAAGAATATCACTAGACTCCTCGCTTTCTAAGATATTTCATTAAAATTGGTTTGAAAGTTGAAACATCGATACAGCCCCTGCATTTGAGTCCCTTGCTGCACCTACTTTCACTTTGTCAAACTAAGATTTGGACCTGGACACCTACCAATACCAATTCAAAAACATATTTTTCTTGTATGTTTTTATGTCAATTTTCTGAAAACATAAGAAAGAAAGCTCCCATGCATTTATGGTCAATCCAGTCCTCAATACAATTTGATTGCTCCAATTGATTGATGGAACATGAGTTACTATGGATTTTAATATAAGAACCATATTTGTTTGCAGATTCCAGGACCCCCTCCTGCCAAAGGATCTTTAATAGAACACCAGAAAAAAGTTGGACTTTGGGCAGTAAAGTTACCTTCGGCAGACTCTATTGTTGTCCGGAGAACACTTTCAACTCTGAAAGAGAACCCGCATGGCCTTCCTGGGGTTAATGAGAGTGCTGAGCAGATCGAGAAGCGAAGGAATTTCTGGCTGACAGTCAAACTAGCTCATTTTGGCGTGAAGATAGGTTCCAAATCTATTTTCGGTGTCTATGGGTTTATCATAGTCGGGATGTTCATTGGTCTCTTAGGAAGAACCGGCTTTGGGAGGTGGCTTCTTTTAAAGTTCCCCTCAATTTTCACCCTTGGGGGGTTCAGGAAAAAGGGTCCTACTGAAGAAGAAGTGGAAAGCGCTTCGTTCAAGATGTGGTTCGTTGGACAAGGTTACAGCGACGAAAGTCTTGCATCACAGGAGGGAAATAGAAAACCAGATACAGAGATAATTACGAGAGTCATGGGACCTGAGATTGGATACTTGACGACACCTATAATACTACTTCAGTGTGCTTTAATTGTGTTGAATCAGCGCGAACACCTACCTAAAGGTGGTGTTTTCCCTCCTGGGATTGTATTCGGTCCAACCGATCTTCAAGAACGGCTCCAGCAGAATGGGATATCCTTCGATGTTATCTCCAGAAATGCTCTATCTGACTGATTTAGTTAGACACTCTTCTTCATCTAATGTTTTGACGCAGGTTTGATAGGAAAAAAGGAAATGCCTCGAATATTAAGATGGGCTCACAATAAAATGACAAGTTTTAAGCACTACTTACTGTTTCTGTCTTAGGTTCTGCTTATAAGAATCATATAATAGCTTCTTTACGGAAGAAGGGAGCTAATTCTTGTAGTAATTTGTATTCTGAATCTTTCCTACGTGACCTACTTTGAATATCTTTGGTATTTTTTTGTTGGTTTTTCCTTTTCGCCAACATTTAGGGCAAAAACATCCACACCCATTGATAATCATGTCTTGTTTGATTTAGATTTCTGATAAAAGTTCATAAAAAATTCACATCACATATAAAATGGATAAAATAGGAACAAACTTTTGGCTTCAAATAACACTTGCGAATTGCTTCCCCTTATACATTAGTATACAATACAAACACATTAAATTACAAAAAAACAAAAAAAAAAATTATTATTATTATTATTATTTATTTATTAAAAAAAAGATACCATGGAAAATGCCATCTACTATACACAAAAAGAATCAAAATACAGCCTCATCCACCAACAACAACAAAGAGAGAGAGAATAAATAAACCTCAAATCTTTTCTTCTTTTTTGTTTCTGTAGGCAAAATAAAACTCGAATCTTGTTGGCACAAATTTGATCAACTTCAGAAATACTGCATAATAATGTCTTTTACTGCTCCTGTGGTCGTTGATATACATATTTTGTTCTGGGGTCAACAATGAGACCCTTCCCTCCATTTACTTCAAGATCATGCCTGTGTATTATTAAGAATTAACCACACAATTAGATAATAGATATTGAGAGTTGAGACCCAGGACGGGATCATTCTGATCCTTCAATTTAATTGTAGATTTGCGGAGATGGAAACAGGGTTACTTTTTAGTTGGAAATCGCCATATATATTACCGATGAATTGATAAAACAATATGCAAGAGAAGAACCAGAAAACTCAACTGGAACACAAAATCTGGAATTGACAACTGCTCGCGTGGAACATATTTGAACAACTGCAGAAGCCTATCAACATAAACCACCTTCTTCCACACCTAAAGAGATCACCAAGAACAACTTATGTAGGACGAGCTTTCATAGAAAAAAATAAAAATAAAAATTTTAAGAGAAGAAAGAGTTCACACATACTTTAGATTGACTACGATTTAAGGAAGAAAAAGGAAAAAACCTAATTGGTTGAATAAGTTTTCTGCCAAACACTTGACAAATAAAGGTGAAATGACATCACGTACCTCACCATCTACGAACAATTGCAAAGCAAGAATTGCAGCCTTCAACCCCAAGGTTGGATGAAGAACATATATTGCCTGTGTAAGACGAAGTAAAAAAAAAAAGATCATATTTGGAGTAAAAGAATGTAATTTTTTTTAATTACAACGTGTAATTAGGTGTGCATACATGAAGGTTACGCTGGTGTTTCCGACCAAGAATTTGTTGTAACCGCCTCATCCATCCCAAGTCTGGTTGACTGCTTAGTCCAAAATTGCAAATTGATCAGCGACAGAAGTTGGAGAATTAAATGAGAGCAGAATAAAAAAGAAGTCACAATCAAGCTTTCAAACCAAAGCACCTAAAAAAGGAATGCATTCTTACAGTTATCTACGGACTCTATTTGTTGAATGATTGCAAGGAGAGCCAAAAATCAATGGAGGAAAGAAGTTCATAATTTAATTAACATCTGCTCACTACCCGCCGTTCAGAAAATAAAGAACTCAACATATGCTTGATGCCACCAAAGGAGATAAATAACAAATTTTCAAGAAAATAATGAAGATGAAAGACATGGAAGACGAGATTCCTTAAAAAAAAATGCATACTGTAGTTAGCTAAAAAATTCATACAGAAATGATATATCTAAATTAGCTTGTATACGTTCTTTGCAAGTCAAATCCTACCATACTTACAGCTGCAAAGATGCGGCTGAGTGGAAGTAGACAATAGAATAAGGCTTCTGTATCAAAGGCTCAAACTCCTGAAATAAAGATCATTAGAAAGTCAGTTGTAACAATCAGTTCTCAATATGAGTATTGCCTGTGTATTACAAGCAAATATAATTATAAGCAAGAATGCATCAGAAAGAAAAGTTAATAAATCCTAGATTGAAGTAGTCCATTATTTGTACCTTTACAACATAAAGCACAAAACGCTCCAGATCGAGACATCGCAATAGAAAGTGAGCTCCCACAACCACCATTACAGGGCGTCCTTCACTGTCTACACCACCACGATAACTGATATAGAAAAAGGAAAAACTCAGTAAATGGTCCACATAAAAAATTCAATCTGAGACTACCAAATCAAACCAAGCTAGTCGCCACTCGCCGACAATAAAATCGTAGTCTAAACTCTAAACTTCTCATGGGTACCAAAATTTTGCTGATAAACATCATTATCAACTACCACTACAAATTCTAGGCATAACAAACAAATAAAGAACGAGTATGAACTTTAAGTATTGAAATGCCACAATAACATATTCTAATATACATAATGTAGGACAGATATACTTACACAATTCTCATTTCTGCAATTTCAGAAAGGTTAAGAGAATTTGCTTTGGCAAGATATCTAGAATGAAGCGAGTATTCCTCAGCAGCAGACAATGGAGGACCACCAAGATCACCAAATCCAAGCAATTTAGCACAATTAAAACCACTCTTTGCTTGAGCTGCCTTTTCCCATTTCTCCTTATGTCTCTCATCTGGGTCTCTACTTATGGACATGAATGCGGGATCTAGATATGTATCCAAAAAGGATGAGCTCCTGTTAAGATTGCAGATTTCCAGTGAATTCAGTCAGAAAATAAAACAGGAAGTAAGAAATAAAAGGAGAAATTTCATGGCAAAGGGAGCTGCTATGGACGCAGAAAGGAGAAAATGTGTAACGCCGAGCTACAACGCTATTAGCACTATTTTGCAAAATAAACTTTCCACTTCCATGTAACAACAGTTTATTTTTGTAAGTCAAATTTAAACAATTAAACAATACCAAGTTCCCAAACACTCATAGGATTCAGGAAATCACTTTAATAGGGTCAACATGTACGTATGTTCTTGATGCTAGTTATGAGATAAATGACGACAGAAACAAAAAATCATGGCAATTGTTGCAAATCAACTATATGACATAATAACAAGAACAAATGAACCAACAAAAGCTCTTTGTGGGAACTAGAATTTGAAGTCGGAATGTTGTTTAGGTAAATAGAAAAGTAATAGCCAATAAAAGTAATATCGGAACTTTCGTATTAGTTCTGGAAGTGCAATGAATAAGTCTGAAATGAATGTATCGCAAACTCAGTTCCAAAATATTTGAAAATCCATTTCAATATTTGTACTAATGAGTAATGACACTGTTCTTCAGCATATCTCTCATCTCTTTCCAAAAAATGGGAGAATTGGATGAATGGTTGCCAGAACACCCAGGCAAGCACAAGAATTTTTCCTAACAGGTTTCCTAGTTATCAACCGAAGGCCATGGCAACCTATGGATGGGAACCCTTTTTCTTGCAAAATTGAAGAAGTGATACAGCCAATCCAGACCTTCGATCTGATAGAGGCCCTCTGAACTGGCTGTGTAGATCCTTTCGCATATTACATCCATACCCTGCCATGTTAACCCATGTAAAGCAGCCCTTCAACATTCTAATTTTTAAATAGGAAAAACCGAATTAAAATACCCTGCATTCTTTTTCTCGTTCAGGGTTGTGGGTTGAAGCAACAAGGGAACTGACAAAGGTGACGAAACAAATGTGCCTTCAGACCAGCCACCTCGGCTGCCCCTTGTAAGAATACTTGACCTCAGTGTGGCTATGCACTATACCTGCTATCTTGAAAAAGTGGATGTGTGCCACCTTTAACAACACTAACAAAATGGACATAAACTGATCTACAGTTTCTAGTAAGTTCACTAACCGTCTTATTCTCAATCCAACATCACTGACAGGAAGATCTACTGTGGCAATTGGAGTCGTAGGAGCAGTTTTTGTAGTGGCAGGCAATGGTTTTATTCGGATTTTGCGTTCATATATTATTGTTTCACCATTTTCATCCCCAACGTCAGCAGGAAGTTTTGAAACTGCAACCTCCTCCTCTTGTTTATCCCGAGGGAAGTAAAGTGGAAGCAATCTGCACAGTATAATGACCAAGGGAACTTATGAAACAACACTGGTATCACATTAAAGAAAGAGAAACAAATCATTGAACATTACCTTTTATATATCTCAGTATCAGATGATGTGGTAGTACAAAAAACAACGGCCACGATTTTATCTTTCTGCTTCTCCAGAAATCGCCGAACCGTCCCTGATCAATTGCATGTGGAAGATGAACATGTATATACATGTATACATATACAGTATGCAGGTAAAATATATACACAGACATAAAGTAAAAAATATGCAATGCAAAGTAATACTCTGAGAATTGGAAGAAAGCTTCTTAAGAATTAAAGAAATAACACTTTAAGAACTTTGTAGGTAGATGTCTTACTTATTGCTACATGAGCAGCCGGTTCCCGAGGATAATTTTTAGCCTCCTTATATATACAGCCAATAGCAATGCTGCATTCAAGTATGTCAAGAAAGTAAATTTCTGTCATCTCCACAAAAATGTAGGCCCAAGATGTGAAGGAAACTAAATTCATCAACATATATAGCATCTACCACACAACAACCTCTGAAGATCATTCTCAATAAGAAGCTCAAGACAAGAGCGATAGCAGTGACTGAGAGCATTCTCGGCAGCGGTATGATACTTTATTGCATACTTGGGACCCACGGTATGTATAACCCTCCTAACAGATCACGCAGCAAGATTCCAGGTTAAGACAGGAAAATGTTACACTTACTAATCTGGTAACAACTAAATAATCACGACATGCACAATATTTCGGACACCAAAAATAGTCACTTTGATTAGATAAGGTTCACTGGATGAATGTCATGGAGGAACTGAATCCAACATGGAAGAAAAGATTGAAGAATGTATCACTTGTTCTTTGAGGGAATCAATGTCAGTAGTTTTTTTACTTCTTTTACCTAAAAAAAATAATCTCATTCATATTTGAGGAAAGAAAAGAAAAGACAGAATCACATAGCAAACTTCTTTTCTTCTCTCTCAACAATATAAACATGTAACCAATGAGAACCACAAACAGATATAGCTAATGAAACACGACCAGCAAACTTACAGAGAAGGAAGATCATAAGCATTGGTAATTTTCGCCATGCCTGTTCGGCATCCACCCTGTACAGAAATGAAGGCATATCAAGTTAGCCTATATAATATAGCTTCTATTGCCAACCCAAAATGAATACAACTCAACAATCACTATGTAAAATAGGCAAACCATTTTTTCAAACAAGTTCTATGCTGGATACCGATCAACATAGGCCAGGAAGATAGGACAAAATGAGCTTTTCACTTATTTTACCTTTTCCTGTTCTCCTATTATCTTTATATATTAATTACGTAGTATTCATGTATGTCGATTTTTCTTTATATGAACTTTTTCACACCTGGCTGATGTTTTACATATGGGAAAGAATATTTAGACACAATTTTGGTGTCGATATTGCAAGGCCATAAATCTCAAATGGAATGAATCAAGAGCTGTTTTTTATGAGGCTGATTTCAACTTGGAGATTACCAAAAAATCTGCCCATACTGAAACTGGTAACCATATCAGATGATATTACAGCATCAAGCATTATGGGTTACTCATTTCACCATTAACTTTAACCTGCATTTGAAACTGCTAACCCATCTTAGAAAGGATTGATTTTTCGTGAGCATGATTTACATGGTTAGAAGACCATCCTCAAAAAGTCAACCACGAGGAATAATCTCATTGGACTCTATAGGCCTACTTAAAAGCGTTTAAGGATAACCTCACCCATGTGGTTTCTACAGGTTTAGTGGCAGTCATCTCTTTAGATACACAGCTGAGGTGGTAGCTCAAAGTAATCCATACATTTTATCAAGCATTTTCCTACATCATGAGCTTCAGCAAAAACAGCACCCATCCATGTGGAAATAAAAGATAACATCTTGCCTTAACTTCCCCTCTTCAAAAAATTTCCAAAGCTCAGGGGTTGCTATGCATAACCAAATAATTCATAATATGTAGTTGGTATTGGTGCAATGTGAGAAGGGAAATATCAGTAAAGCCAACCCGAAGGATTGTTTCTCAAAAGGACAGTCAATATCGACACATAGATAACCCACACAGTATGTTGGTCAAGAAAATCTTTTGCAGCTCAATGGCATCAGATAACTCTGTGAACAGGCCAGTGCCGCAAGTTTATGGGAGTTCCCATGTTAGAAACCTTATGTCCTTGTGCTAACTAACATTTGCTGACTCAAGTTGAAGTTACATGAAAAATAGAATATTTCAAAGGAAATGGTATCTTAACAACAACTATATGTAAATTACCAATGTCGCACATTCTTCTGCAAGACCCGGACCAGCTGCAGCATGCAAACCAGGGCTGCCGTGTGCTTCATCCAAATTCTGTTAATCACCCACTCAAAAATGAGTCTCAGAATCCAATTAAATCATAAGTTTCCTAATCATATTAATAATACATCGAAGATTGCTCATTAGAATGCTAATGAGTTCTTTATGCAGAGTCAAATATTTGAATTCCCGCATAGAGAAGTAATCCAAGAACTTCAATTCCAACAAACGATTGATTTCTGTGAACTAAGAACAAAAAGAGAAAATAGCGCACATAAAAAAAAATTGGAAAGTCTAATTTGAGAAGTATCTGTAGCTACCTCATTAGTGGAGTTAACAACAGCATCAACCTCAAGATTCCAAGGGTCGCCCCGCCACAGATAAATCTTTGCATTGACTTCATGATCAACAGGAAACCTCGACGATACCCCATTGGCTCCACTCTCTGCTCCCGAAGGAGACGTTAGAGGATCCAAAGAGTACAAGTTAGGAAAAGAAGAATCATCTTCCTCAAGTGCCAAAGATGACCTTTGTTCTGCATCACTCCAGCGCGGAACTTGATCAAGTCTCACCACATATTCTCCACTATCTGTAGGTAACCCACCCAGGGTAGTGTCCGAAGTCACATTCCGGTACATTTTTACCTATTCCAAAATCAAATCTTTAGTCCCCTACTTAATCAAACTTCTTCAAAACTAACATAGTAGTCCTTGAATTCCCATCTTTCTACGTATCCCAAAATTTAGAAATTCCAAACCACGAAACCTAATTACGAGATTCTCCCTGCCAAACAAAACCCTAAATTACAAACTAAAGTCTCTGATAATGTCACCAAACTAATAATATAAATTCTTCTACGATTTGGGGAAATTTCATAATTGATCAAAATGGTGTCAACAACTCTACAATTATAAAATAGACAATTGTATCATCTCAAATGAGAAAATAAAGACAATCAAGCTAATCATATCTAAAATACCAACAGAAAACAGCAGTAATAATTGGATTAGGAAAACACATTCAAATTTGACAACATATCTACCTCTTTTGA
Organism: Macleaya cordata; assembly: GCA_002174775.1. Lineage (NCBI taxonomy): Eukaryota > Viridiplantae > Streptophyta > Magnoliopsida > Ranunculales > Papaveraceae > Macleaya > Macleaya cordata. The sequence continues at coordinate 172,324 of MVGT01001416.1, forward strand.
ATGGAGATTTAATTTGAGACCATAATAGGCATTTGGAAAGCCTAGTTCGATGAAATTCGGGGAGAAAAAGAGAGAACAAAGAATATCCCAAAATGGAGAACTACACAAAAGTAATTAAAAAAAAACCCTAATTTTTTCTGAACTCTTAGATTGAATCTGTCGAATAAAAGAGTACCTTCCTTTTATTTTTTGCTGTCTCCATCTTTTTACCCAAATCATTCTTAAAATAAATAAATTTAGAATTTATGGGGGTGCAGATATTTCCGCCCAACAATTAACATAATCTCCTGTCGGTTTCTGGGGTCTGACCGTGCAAATTATAGAACCAGCCTATCGGTTTTTGTAATCCGACAAGTATTTTCGTTTTCGCATTGTGCGTTTGGATCTGGAAATGACACCTCATTGGGTAAAAATGTTGGGCGGTAATATCTTATCTCTAATTTTCTATAATTACCCAAACTACCCTCAAGTTTATGCAACTCCTAATGAGACCCTTGTACTCTTAGAAGATAGTTTAATTGAGCTACAATACTCTTGACAAAAAAAATTGGGGTCAAATAAAGATGATTCAATGACTAGTAAGCATGATGTACTCATCATGTAGATCATCCTCACTGGAAATAACATCAATCTAAAACTTCTAACCTCATAAAATATTGGTTGATTTATTGGCCGTCCATTTTTATCATTATTCTAAAACAAGTTTTGATGGGCTTATAAAATTTAGAATGGGGTTGTTTTCCATGAAGATGATCCACAGGGTGAAAAGATCATCCTTATACCCTCGGATCATTTTCATACAACCTCACAAAAATCTTTGTAGCAACATTCTATGAATAAAAGTGTACGAGTATCATAAGGCCAAGTTTAGTGGGATTAAAGAATCTATAGATTTTCACCCTGATAGTGGGATCCAAGAATCCAAGCAACTTTGCATTAGTTAATGGCTCGCTGGTAGAACAATCATTTGATCGTTTGCAGCTCTAAAACGATGATCAGATGATCGTTTGTACCATAAGATGGTCGTTTGTACCATTAGATCATCATTGGCTTCAAAAAACTGATAAAAAAAAACTAACATTGACAAAAAAAAGTGATTAAAATAATAAAAAAATACAAAAACGACCATCGAAGCATCGTTTTGTCCCACGTGGCACAAAAGGTCAAAAATCCAACTAAAAACCCCAACATTCTCCCTCCATTTAAGAATCCACGGATCAATAAGTTTTTGGATTGGATTCTTGGACTCCCACTAGCCTTGCCCTAATAATTACAAAATAGTTTGTCAGAATGCAGCAACGTTTATTTAGAAGTACCTATATGGACATACATATTAAATTATTTGAGACTTACTCAATGGTAATACTACAGTCAAAGAGTTTCAAACAACAAATACCAAGGATCTTGCTCTCAAATTTAGGTGAGCCATCATGCATTGTTTGTTAAAAAGTTAGGTTTGTTTGGTGTGTCAGCGGTGATTGTGCATGCGTCCTTGGAGACGAATTGGAAAATGTGTTGAACATAACGATCTTTTTGATCTAAGTCCTCTTTCATCAACGTTCATTGGTAGATTTTCTCTCTTCACTGACATGGCTGGAGTCAATATTATTGACAATGAAGCACAGGTCGAGAATGAAGCTTTTATAGCTCCTCATGATCCAACACTACGGGATTGTATGAACCCCGTTAGGATAATTCAACGTCCTGGAGTGGTAATACCACACACTGATGGTAAATTCGAGATCACACAAGGAACCCTAAAAGAGCTCCCCGAATTTAAAGGAACTGATAGTGAAAATCCTTATTTCCATATTAGGAATTTCGAAGAAATATGTGGAACACTGAATTATCCTAAAGTTCCTGAAGAAGTTCTAAAACTTCGTTTGTTTCCATTCTCTCTCAAAGATATGGCCAAGGACTGGACTTATTCAATCCCTCCAGGATCAGTTACGACATGGGCTGCACTTACTGAGCTTTTCATTAAAAGATTCTATCCATATCATAAAACTGCTTCGGTTCGTCACCAAATTCAAACATCTAAGCAAAAAGTTGGTGAGAGCCTTTACAGTTACCTAAAAGATTCCGTGAGTTACAGTACCAATGTCCTCACCATGGATTTCCCAAATCTCATTTGGCACAAATTTTATACGAAGGTCTAACTAGTGAATCTCGCATCCAAGTTGAAACAATGAGCAGAGGAGATTTTACTTGAAAACCCCTAATGAATGCTATGATTTATTCTTTGAAATTGCTGAGAAAGTGCGACAATGGGATTCTATGAGGGAACCTGAGCCAAGTAGGAATTCCACTTTTAGAGGAAGCATTCACCGGTTAGACACTAGTGTTGAAACTGAAGCTAAATTAGCTACAGTAATTAGGCGCCTAGAAGCTTTAGAGGCCCAGAAGGGATCCAACCATCTTGAAAGTGTTAGGTTTATAGAATCCCCCATGTGTGTGTTGTGTGAAGCTTCCTATCACTTAGTTGAGAACTGTCTGGGGTTAGCTGCTACCAAAGCTGAACACGTCAATCAATTTAATTCCTTCCGTAATCCATATCCCAACAATGATCCCTTCAGTAGCACATACAATCTTGGTTGGAGAAACAATCCTAAGTTTTCTTGGAAGCAACTACATGAGTTCAATGGGAATGTTCCTCAACAAAATACTCATGTAACTGCTCTAGCACCTCCCTATGTGCCACCTAATCAGAGGAAACCATCTTTGGAGGATACCCTTCAACTATTCATGCAAAGTCAGATGGAGACAAACCAGAACAATTCTAGGGCTATTACCAAGATAGAAGTGCAATTGGACCAATTAGCTCTTATGGTCGGAGGGAGAGAAAAAGGACAATTTCCTAGTCATACAGTTCCAAATCCTAAAGCACAAACCGGACCTACCTTTTTGCCTCGAGGGCAACACCAAGTCGGCAGTAGTTCTGGTGAGCATCAGAGTGAAGTTCAATCCATTATCACCTTAAGATCTGGAAAGCAAGTTGACAATAAAGTCCAACTTCCTGTGATACCCTAACCGAGTGAACCTGAGAAGGTCACAGAGAAAGCAGATGAAAAAAAATCAACTCAGAAAGAAAAGAGAAAAGGTAAACTCATTGATGATGTTCTTCCACCTTTTGTACCTAAAGCACCTTTTCCTCAACGTCTTCAAGATAATAGGAAGAAACATAACACAGAAGGAATCCTAGACGTCTTTAAGAATATCCAAATCAACATTCCTTTCTTAGATGCCATTCAACAGATACCTTCCTATGCCAAATTTCTTAAGGACCTAACCACAGTGAAGAGAAGAAATTCTATCCCTAAGCATGTTGATGTTGCTGCATCAGCAACTAGTTTCATCCAACAGAAGGTTGTACCCAAATTTAAGGACCCAGGGTGTCCCACCATTGCTATCAAGATAGGGAGCACAATCATTGAAAAATGCTTGCTTGACTTAGGAGCTAGTGTGAACCTTTTACCCTATTCTGTCTACAAACAACTAGGTTTGGGGGAGTTAAAACCCACCAAAATCACCTTGAGTTTAGCAGATAGGTCAACTAAGGTACCCAAGGGAGTTATAGAGGACGTTATTGTGAAGGTTCATGAGTTTTACTATCCTGCTGATTTTGTCGTGCTAGATACTGAGCCTGTCATCAACCCCGATAGTCACGTGCCTGTCATTTTAGGACGCCCTTTCCTCGCCACAGCTGATGCAGTTGTACGGTGTAGGAATGGGATGATGTCGTTAGCTTTCGGGAATATGAAGATAACACTAAATGTCTTCAACAATGGCACAAATTTGCACGAGTCTGATGACTTTGAGGAGGTCAACATGATTGAATCCATAGTAAGTCAAGTGTTTGAGGAAAATTCTTACTCTGATCCATTAGAACAGTGTTTGGCACATTTCGGTCATAATTTCGATATGGATAAATCAGTTCAAGAAGTGAATGCCTTACTTGATTCTACTCCTTTGTTGGACACAAGACGATGGAAGGCTAAAGCTGAACCATTGCCTATCTCTACGTTAGATCCTATCCCATCTGTAGTTTGTCCACCTAAGTTAGAGCTGAAACCCTTGCCTGAAACGTTGAAGTATGTCTTTCTTGGAGAGGCAAACACTTTACCAGTTATCATAGCATCTGACTTAGAGAAAGAACAAGAAGATCGATTGCTTAAGGTTCTTAGCACCCATGGTGAAGCAATAGGTTGGACTATAGCTGATATTAGGGGGATTAGTCCTTCAATTGTCATGCATCAGATCCATCTTGAAGAAAATGCAAAGACATCACGGGAACCACAGAGAAGACTTAACCCTGTCATGAAGGAGGTAGTTAGGGCTGAGGTTATTAAGTTATTGGATGCAGGTATCATATACCCCATTTCTGACAGCGAGTGGGTCAGTCCTATCCAAGTAGTTCCTAAGAAATCAGGTGTCACCGTCGTAAAGAATGAGAACAATGAATTGGTTCCGACTAGGATCCAAACAGGTTGGCGTGTGTGCATAGATTATAGGAAACTGAACTCGATGACCCGAAAGGACCATTTCCCCTTACCCTTCATTGATCAGATGTTAGAGCGTCTCTCAGGTCACTCTTACTATTGCTTCCTCGATGGTTATTCTGGTTATAACCAAATCCCAATTGCTCGTGAGGACCAAGAGAAAACAACTTTCACATGTCCATTTGGCACGTTTGCTTATCGTCGCATGCCCTTTGGGTTATGTAATGCTCCTGCTACTTTTCAGCGATGTATGTTGAGCATTTTCTCTGACATGGTTGAGAGATTTTTGGAAGTGTTCATGGACGATTTCTCTGTTTTTGGTTCTAGTTTTGACACGTGTTTGCACAATTTGACACTTGTCCTTAAGCGTTGTATAGAGAAGAACCTAGTTCTCAATTGGGAGAAATGTCACTTCATGGTAAAGTCAGGCATTGTTCTAGGACACATTGTTTCTGAGCGTGGGATCGAAGTTGACAAAGCTAAGGTTGACCTCATCGCTAATTTACCACCTCCCACCACTGTTCGGGAGGTGAGATCTTTTCTAGGCCACGCTGGTTTTTACCGACGCTTTATTAAAGATTTTAGCAAGATCACAAAGCCTCTATGTGGTCTTTTGGCAAAAGATGTTCCTTTTAATTTTTCTTCTGACTGTCTCATAGCTTTTCAAAGGCTAAAGTCTGAGTTAACCTCCGCTCCCATTATTCGACCTCCTGATTGGAACTTGCCATTTGAGGTAATGTGTGATGCCTCAGACTATGCGATAGGTGCTGTTTTGGGGCAGCGTATTGAGAAACTCCCCCACGTTATTCATTATGCCAGTAAGACGTTAAATGACGCACAACTCAACTATTCTACCACTGAGAAAGAGTTGTTGGCAGTAGTTTTTGCTTTGGACAAGTTTCGCCCCTACTTGATTGGATCAAAAATCATAATCCACACTGACCATGCCGCTCTAAGGTATCTTTTTGCCAAAAAAGATGCAAAGGCTCGGCTAATTCGTTGGGTTCTCTTACTTCAAGAATTTGACCTCGAAATCCGAGATAAGAAGGGAGCAGAAAATGTGGTAGCTGACCACTTGTCCAGACTGATTGTCGAGCCATCTGTTGAGCCAGTGTCTGAAACATTTCCTGATGAACAACTTATGACGGTCTATCACTCTGGTCTCCCATGGTATGCTGACATTGTCAACTACCTAGTTACAGAACAAACGCCCCCTAACTGGAATAAGCAGGAACGCTCTCGTTTCCTTGCCAGGGCGAAGTGGTATTTTTGGGACGAACCATATCTATTCAAGTACTGCTCTGATCACACTACAAAAAAAAGAGATTTTTAGGGACGGTTTAAAACTGTCCCTAATACTCAATAACCGTCCCAAAAAGTTATCCGCGACGGTTTTTAAACCATCCCAGACCTGGGCGTCGCAGATAGTATTAGGGACGGCTTTAACGACGGTTTATGGCTGTCGACAATTGTCAACTTATTAGTGACGGTTCAAAACCGTCCCTAAAGGCCTAGGATAACTAGGGGTTCAAAGTCAATTGTTGGGGACGTTTCCAAACCGTCCCTAATAATTTTTTTAATTAAAAAAACAAAAATTAGATTTATAGCCTTTTAATAGCTCTTATTCACCTGTAACAATCCATTCCATTTTTCAATCTATTCACAAGTAGCATATAATCAAATGTATTTGCATATTTTACAAGTTCTTTTCAACAATACTTGTTCTTTCAATTAATAGATAAAACAAATGTAATAGTTGAAAATTTACATATAACACTCGTTTACAAGCCACACAGGAAACCACTCTTAACAGTTCAAAATTATACACTAACTCTAATGAAGTTCAAACATCTCCTTCATATCCATCTACAACACATGTGAAAGACCACGATGCTGCACTTAGACCCCTCGTAAGTATTTTCCATGGCACTTAGGACCTGGACAAGAATATTAGATAATTTTCATAAAAATTATTGATTCAATACAAATAGAAACTGCACAAAGTAGGGTATGAACATGGTCAAATATAGCTCTAGCAGGAGATAAAACTCAAAATGAGAACCAAGTACAACCTGAATTGAGGAATATGTGCTATAATGGATAATCACAAGTAATTAACTGCAGCCTAGCATAGGGACTCCAGTAACTGAGGAATATGTGCTCTAGAGACTTCATAGGCAGATGCAATTAATATTATTAATATATTCAATTAGAAAGTGAAAACTATCTATCTAGTCATAAAGCGTATATATAAATAAATACCTATGTACTTGCTTCCTTTGTCCAAAGCTCCAACATAGTGTTCATAGTATTGCCGGCAATAGACTTTTTGAAAATAGGGACCTAAAACAGTGATGATAAAACCCACCATTAATAGACAACCAAAACAAAGTACATATCTCAAAACAAGCAGAACAACAATTTAATTAGGCTGCACAGATTTCCTCTCTCATTTCACAACTAAAATCTCTTCAAGCTTGAAAACAATAATCAAAAAAATTAAAGACAAGTTCATATTGATTAGAAGGAACATAAATATTAAACTGAACCTTTAAAAGAGCTACCATCAAGTTGATAATATTTGTAATCAACAGGAAAACTGGAAAATAAGAGGGTAACTCTAACACTTGGAGAAAATCTACCAAAAATACAAGATTTTCATATGCCACAAAGCTATGTAGTAACTTAATTAACATATTTAGTAAGAGGAAGGAGTATTAAATAGTTATAATTGTGTTAAAAACCCATATAGCCTGTGTTGGCCTTGAATACAGTTAGCCTTTTGTTCAAGGTAACTCAAGCTCTAATATTGTTGTGATGCACAGTAGAACCTAGAAATGACAAAAGGCTATATTGATTAGTGATAAGCAAATATGCTGATTTATATATTGCGTTCAAAAAATGGTGAATGGATAACAATATAAGTTAATAAGGAGTACCTGCTACATCATATACATGGAACAAAACAAATCTAAATCAGCAGCTCCAGGAAGATAAAAAAATGCAAAGGGATTTCACCATGCATCCTATAATGATAAACTCCTGTATTTAATAGTTTCCAACTACATGTTTAAGTAATTCCAATATTTTAATAAGGATTTCAATTAAATATAAAGATTCATATAACTATTATATATAAGCAGGAGACCACTAACATGATTGACAATCATCTCCTATAACCATGCTAAGACTGATATGAAAACTTGGGACTTTTACTAACTATTAAGAATTAAGCACATTAGTTCAAGATGACTCAAGTTTCAATCATAACACCAACCCCACACTCTGCAAGTAAAAGGACAATTCATAACATAAGATTCAAATAAAACTTGTTTGTCAAGATCGGAAAATCCACCCTAATTTCTGAAACCCGTATGTACATAGATGAAAAGACAACAAACAAAAAAAAAAAAAAAGCAACGTGAAAGGGTTACAAGAAGTCAAACCAGCTCTATACCAGCATACGTCCTAAGAGACCGAGATGTAGAGCATGGGTTGGATGATTCTTTAAATCTGTGTGCAAAGATAAGGTAGGATTTCATACCTGGCAATGATGAACAAGTTAGTAGTGGTTTTGTTGTACAACTTAGAAAGCCCTAATTTTTAAAACCCCCAAAGTAGAAAAATCCCTAATTTCTGAAACTCCCAATGTAAAAGAAATCTCTAATTTCTGAAACTCCCAATGTAAAAGAAATCTTTAATTTCTGAAACCCCAATTTCTCTTCTTCAACCAAATGATTTCCTGAAACCCTAGATTCTTCAACACAAAACTTGGAAAATAATAGGGAAAACAAAATGAGAGAAATAGTGTGCGTATATATATATGTATAGAGAGTAGATCGAGTAGAGAAACGACAGAGAGAGAGAGACATAGCAGATACAGAGATGGTAGAGAGAAAGAACACAAAGAGAGAAAGGGAGAGATGTATAGCGTACAGAGAGATACATAAAGAGATGGAGAGATATGGCTACCTACCTGCGGCGGTGGTGGTGAGCAGGCGAACAGTTTCTCCCCCTTTGGCAGTGGAGAACTCGACATGAAGAAGATCTGAGAGAGTGGGAGAGAGAAAGAGGGGTTAGGTTAGAGAAAAAAGAAGTTTTCTCTAGACCGACATTTTCGTCCCTACTTCTAAAATTTTCCCCCGTAAATATTTTTGTCAAATGAGTGCGCAAAATTTCGCGCGTCAAATATTTTACACAATAGGGACAGAAAATATTTGGTGAAACCGTCCCAGAAAACGATATTAGCGACGATTTTTCTGGCTGTCCCTAAACGATCATTTTTACGGATGTAAAATCAAACACTTTAATGGCCATCAGCGACAGACAAAACTGTCCCAAATAATTACTTATTTGGGATGGAAATAGATAATATCGTCCCTAAACATTAGTTATTAGGGATGNTGTAAAAGAAATCTTTAATTTCTGAAACCCCAATTTCTCTTCTTCAACCAAATGATTTCCTGAAACCCTAGATTCTTCAACACAAAACTTGGAAAATAATAGGGAAAACAAAATGAGAGAAATAGTGTGCGTATATATATATGTATAGAGAGTAGATCGAGTAGAGAAACGACAGAGAGAGAGAGACATAGCAGATACAGAGATGGTAGAGAGAAAGAACACAAAGAGAGAAAGGGAGAGATGTATAGCGTACAGAGAGATACATAAAGAGATGGAGAGATATGGCTACCTACCTGCGGCGGTGGTGGTGAGCAGGCGAACAGTTTCTCCCCCTTTGGCAGTGGAGAACTCGACATGAAGAAGATCTGAGAGAGTGGGAGAGANGGGATGGAAATAGATAATATCGTCCCTAAACATTAGTTATTAGGGATGAACTGTGATAAACCGTCCCAAATATTCTACTCTTTTGCGACATCTTAGAAAACTGTCCCTAATAGAGCGTCCCTAAAACCCAATTCTTTTGTAGTGTCAGCTCATCAGACGATGTGTCCCTGACCACGATATACGACTCATTCTCTCTTCTTGCCATGACCAAGCTTGTGGTGGTCATTTTAGTGGGAAGANTCGCATTTCTTTTCATTGCTATTTTATACTGAATTTAAGTATCAATGTATCCATACTTAAGTTGGTTTTGGTCCCAGGGGTATCTAAGGGCATGTCTTTTAAGTTCTGCTACAATTCAGAGGTCACCTTGAAGCCTGAAATAGGTGACTCAGCACTCTCTGCATAGTCAACGATGATATTTGTCTAGTTGAACTATAGTAGAAATATTTCAGGACCGTTGTATCGTTGAATTGGAGAAAGACCAACTGTTTAATTAATTAAGTTGGAGAGAATCATTTCGTGCACTCTCATTCTGTTGTTATATTGATTCAACCAATCAGTNTGGGCCCTTTTCCTATATCATTTGGATACCTCTATATCCTAGTCGCGGTGGACTATGTATCGAAGTGGGTTGAGGCAATACCTTGTAAAACCAATGATCATAAAGTGGTTGTCCAATTCCTTAAGGATACAATTTTTGCTCGTTTTGGCACCCCACGTGCTATTATTAGTGATGGGGGCACACACTTTTGTAATCGTGTCTTTGAGGCATTGATGAAAAAATATTTCATCACCCACAAAGTTTCTACTTCTTACCACCCGCAGACGAGTGGGCAAGTTGAGATCTCCAACCGGGAAATTAAAATTATCCTTGAGAAAACGGTTAACACCACCCGAAAGGATTGGTCACTCAGGTTGTGTGATGCACTTTGGGCATACCGAACGGCTTACAAAACTCCTATTGGGATGTCCCCGTATCGGTTAGTTTATGGAAAGCCCTGTCATCTCCCTGTCGAGTTAGAACATAAGGCATATTGGGCAATCAAACGCCTGAATTTTGACTTTGATAAGGCTGGTAAACATAGGAAGCTCCAGTTATCTGAACTGGATGAGATTCGAAACGATGCCTATGATACAGCGAAAAGGTATAAGGATCATATGAAGGCCATGCACGATAAGATTATCCTTCGTAAGGAATTTCAATCCGGCCAGAAAGTCCTACTTTACAACTCTAGGTTGCATTTGTTTCCGGGGAAACTTAAATCCCGATGGACCGGACCTTTTATCATTCAAAAAGTTCACCCATATGGTGCTATTGAGGTCTTGGATACTAAGGATGGTAAAATTTTTCAAGTGAATGGACACAGACTTAAGCCATACCTTGAGTATGTAAGCCCAAAAGTTGAGGAGATACTTCTAGAAGATCCTATATACCAGGATTGATCTATCTGGGCCATGCTGGTCTGGCTGAAGACGTAAAACTTAGCGCTTGTTGGGAGGCAACCCATTTAATTCTGAGCACCATGATTTGGTAATCTCTTTCCTTATCTCTACTTTTCATTTTCTCATTTCCACGTATACATCTTTTGAAACATTGAGGACAATGTTTAGTTTAGGTTTGGGGGTGAGGCCAGATGCATTCTTTTTGTCATATATGTTTTTAAAAAAAAAAAAATTAAAAATTAAGCTCATTGACCTTGATTTATAATTACTGTTATCTCTCGTACCTTGAAATATCTAAGTCTAGATGATAAGACACTTGTTTCTTGAGATATGCTAGCTTGATTTCCAGTAACTGAATGTGTTTAGTGCGAGTTCGTTTTATTACTCGACTGGTAGAGATTTCATAATCATATGATATGGAACAACTTTCATTATCTGCACTATTTGACTTGCATTTTTGGTGTTTATGTTCGACATTGTGTTGTTAGCCTGATAATCACCTAGAGTGTTAGAATCATCTAAGTCTGATGAGCCTTGACTAGCTTGTTCATTTGGTTGGCTGGGATAGTAGATGTTGTACACGTTATGGAAAGCAACCAGTGAATTAGAGCAGGTGTACTGAAAAGGGCTACCTCTTGCTAAGGTCTAAATGAGCTGAAGTGTTGTATTATTATATTCTCTGTATTCTTGACTTTTTCTCTCAACAAAAAAAAAAAATCATCAAATAATGAGAGAAAAGTCATTGTTAGCGGCAAAATGAAAATTCAAAGTGTAAAAGAAAAGAAAGTTATGAAAATGACCTTGATGTGAAAGCAAGTAGGGTGAAAGCCGTCGGTGCAAAACGCGAGTAAACTGGAATATCACAGATAAAGCCCATGAGGTATTAAGGTGAACATCCAAAATTCTCGTAGTCCTGAACAGCTAGCTTGGTTTTGAATCAGTCTTTAGTTGGTTTGACCATTTCTTAGTGATTATCAGTGTTAACTCTACTTTAGAAGAGCTAGATTACTATTCTTGCTAAGTACAGATCCCACTTGCACTCCAATCATAAAGTTTTGAGAATCTCTAACTAGCGAGTACTGATTTGAACTCTAAAATTTGTTTTTAAAAGCTGGGAATCTTGTTATACTATGTTCTGAAAATTTGTGCCTTTGATATGCTAGATCAATGATATTGTAAAGGTCAACTCATGTATGCAATGGTTATTTTTCAAGGAATTGTGAGCTTATTTTTGGAAGTTTAAAATTTTGTGGGTACATTTACTGCAAACCCTCACGAGACTATAACTCGTCCACTAGGGGTAACCTAGGGGTTTAAAGGCTTATTGCATTTGCTAAATGCAATCGAGAATACCAGCGAAAGTGGTGTAGTTAGAAATTTGTGTGTTTGTTTTGCTCGAGGACTAGCAAAATATAAGTTTGGGGGTATTTGTTGAGTGCATAATTATTACATATTTATCCCTCAATTTATATTAGCTAGTATTCAATTGTATATTATTTTTAATGATTTTTATGTTTTTGCAGATAAATAGAATTCAAATGCTTCAATTGTAAAATTTGGTTCAATTAGCCAAATTTATTAAAAGCACCCCACAAATCTATCAGAGGCACCATGAGAGTACATGCAAATGGCACATGATGACCAAGTCAATTCAGTCAAAGGCAGTCAAAATTGGTCAAAGATTGGAGTTTAATCACTAATGAAACAAAGAAGGCAAAAATGATCTTAATGACATCATCATGATGTCAAACCACATAAGCCTTACAAATCATCCAATACCAAATTAATTATCAATATCCCCACCATCCAATACCTCCCACTTGCTAATTTTATTTATTTTACTTAAAGAATTTAAGTGGGAAGAAATCTATAAAAGGGGGAGAATGAAGAAGAGAAAGGGGGGAAGAAGGGAGGAATTGTAGAGAGTTAGAGAATTGTATGAAGAAAGATATTTTGGGAGTGTAGTAATTTTGTAAGTTCTTTAAGATTTTCATCAATGAATACTTATTTTGTTATTAATTTTAGAGTTATGTCTAGCTAAATTTCTTTTCTAGGATTAAAGAGGAAGCTAGTTATGTGCATGCCATGATATTTAATCTTAATCTTAATCTCCCTTAATAATTATTTTTAGCTAAAATGATTTGTCTTCTTGTAATATTATTTATTACACTTTTGCTTCTTAATGAAATTAGTACATACACCTTTATTAATTGTGCTTAGATTTGATATAATATGCTTAACTATTGTTTTGATATTATATGCTTAACTTTGACAATTAATTATTGGAGTTGTTATTTTTTAAAAGTGAAGAAAATCATATTATTTCCTTGGTTATTTTAAATATTAATGAAAATATTTTCCGAATCTATTACATAATTTGTATTGGGTTTGAGTTATAATTGAAGGGAGATTAGAGAGAGTTTAAATTGATGGTATGCATATAATTAGTGGAATCTTAAATCCTAGTTCTTCTAATTTTTGTGAAATTTTTATTTAGTTATTTCATTTGCTTCAAATCAATTAAAAATTGTTCAACCTTAATTAAGTTAATTTTACTTATTCCTTAATCCTTGTGGATTGACCCGTGCTTGCCGTTGTCTCAATAGACAACCGTGCGATTGCGATATAAATATTATTGAGTGATAAAATTACGACCAATTAGCAAATGATTGTTGGCGGTTGTCAAATTTATAGAATCGACATTTTATATTTGTAAAATCTATTTCAATCGTTTATATTATAACTAGAAATGGGGTGTGAGTGTCTCAGTGCATATTATTTTTAAAACATCTTATGGAGTATTACTCGTTATCTACACAATAATTTTTTTCTTGTTATTTTGTTAAAATGCGTAAATATAAGAAAATGAAAATTTAAATGGAGTGGATGATGGAAATGTGGGTGAGCTGTTAGTTAAGGTAAGGTGTAATAGGGACATTAGGCCCACCCCAGAACGGGTCTAGATCCTATGTCCCTTTTTCCCTATTCCTACCCTAATTTTGCTTTGTGGGGCTCATATAGAGACTAACAAACGATTGATTATTTTCAGAATGTTCTCTCACCCCATAGATCATTCTCATAAAAAATCATTTCATTATAAAACTTTTAACCTCTCATAAAAAATCATTCCATTATAAAACTTTTAACCCCATCAAAAGTCGATTGTAAATCAACGGTGAAGAAATCGTTCTTGCATTCAACAATGGACGATTGATATTACAATCAATCTGCTATGATATTAGAAGCTTTCTAATAGGTTTATTTTTTGTGAGAATGATCTGTACAATGAGAAGAACATCCTCACTAAAAAATCAACTATTGATTAGTCATAGTGTGGGCCCCATAAGATAAATTACGGTGGAGACAAAGGATCTGGACTCCCTCGGTGCCACATAAATTTAACAAAAAATGACAAGGAGATCAATTTTAGGATCTATCTGAACATATCAACCTTTAGATCCACCACCCAATATTAATTTGTGGGGTCTTCCCATACTGGGACCCCTTTTAAAATCCACAAAGGCCATGGATTTTAGAGGCGATCTATTCAAATATATCTTAAAATCATCCCTATAGTAGTGATGTAAATATAATTTTGACAACCATCACTACAAGTTTAAAATTTTAGAGAAAATAATTGTTCAACAAAGTAGAGTAAATGCATGTACAAGATGGGGGAGACGAGTATCAGCAAGGTGTTTGTTAATCACGTAAAGCACTTACAATGCTTCCGAGCTGAAATGCGCTCGAGAGCATAACCCAAGGATGTTCAACTAGTTAGAGCAAGTCGGACCCCTTAAACCAATGTTTTAAAAATCGGACCGGCTGGTTCAATCGGAAAACTGATGATGCAGTCCAAAAACCGGGTTGGTTCAACACCGACCCAGTAATTTTTTTAAAAACCGACATTTTTTGCTTGAACCAGTTGACCCGGACGGTTGAACCAGAAACCCAAGTGAACCGTCCGTTTTTTTTACTGGGTTTTAATGTATATATTTTAAAAAATTACATCTAGAAAGGTTTGAACCTAGGAACTTGTATATATTTTAAAAAATTACATCTAGAAAGGTTTGAACCTAGGAACTTTGAGTAACAGACATTTTTACCATCTAGGCTAGGTAACTTTTGTTGTTTACTTTAATAAACTTTTCTATTTATAATATATTATTCCTGTTTATAATATACAATTTTTTAGTGGGTTATTTGGGTCAACCCACTGGTTGACCCAATTTGACCCAACCTAATGACTTTTTCGGTTCAATGACTGGGCCGGTTTTTAAAACATTGCCTTAAACCTCTAGACCTAGCTTCCCACCTACTGATTTGAGGTTCACTTTGCAGTATGAAAATCCCACATAAATTTCCTCTAAGCTCAAAGAAAAGTCCATTGATCCAAGGTCAGTTTACAAGTGTTAGAAAGAGATTGGAGATTAAGTGAGAGAAAGAATGATAGAGGGAGAGAGAACTAGGCTGTCTCGGTGGTCCTTCCTATGATCGTAGGTTGGACCTACGACAACCCCATTTCTAAAGAATGACCAGTGAGTGGACTTTCCCTCCCTTATTACCTCAATTTTATGTTTTGAGGTAGGAATTTGAAGCATCCTATTAGACTTGCTCTTCACAACACGAAACGTAACTGTGTGAACATGGGCCTACGGCTTTCTGCTTGGGCACACTTATTAAAGCCTGGGCGGATTACACTACCCACCATCTTCATGACACCCACACCACCACGGCACCACGTTAAGCCAAATTCATTCACATTAAACAACTACAACGGTACAACCACCATTTTCATCAAATTCAAACAAACCGACACCACATTTCCCTCCACAGAATTCTCAACATTATGAGAAAAATGTGTGGGTATGAGTGATTCAATATACTGAAAATAAGTTGAAGAACTGAGAATTAATTCTAACAAACAGTATTGTTTTCAAAGAAACAAAGAAAAGAGCTTAGCCCCACAAATAAGCCCAAAAGGGTTTGCCCAGAAGTGTTTTATATACCCACTATTAACGTGGCACTGAGATTCACTACTATTGAGTTGTGCCACACCAGAGGGAGCTAGACATGCTCAAGTTTTAGACAACAGGAACAGCAAAATAGTTTATGGATTTTTCACGCAAGTCCCATGCATTACATTGGGCAGTGGATATTCTAACTTTTCTCATTCTAAATGTTTGTTGGCTTTATTTTAATTTTAAATTTAGGTATTGATACAAAAGACATACATCTAAAATATATGCCTTACCTTGCATACTAGGAGGACTACTTAAGTTTGGTCACATATAGTTCACACAATTCACCAGGTAAGGTATGACAACCTTCACCGTAGCAGGACTCGAACCTAAGACCTCCATCCAAAACTATAAAAGCTTATTTTTCAAATTACTCCATCTTTTCAGTTTGTTCAATTGGAATAATAGCATACATCCTTGCATTGCTAAAAAAATTACGAACATATGTTTAATCCCAAACGCTTATCGTCTCTCAAGCACGCAATAAATTCGTTGAAAAAAATATGAAAACCCCTTGTTAATGATTGTAGGTTTGAACATGTGACGAGGAAAAAAGTGAACTTTTAAACTAGTTCTAATGTAAAAAATAGTCATATAACTTTTCAAATGGTCATGTTAACATGTGCCCTTAGTTTGATGTTTTCAAATCAATTATTTTTTTTGTAGATATAATATTGCCATCACTTAGTTGATTTCCACCAAAAACCAGCTCAATAAGAGATCTCTAGCCCTAAAAAAATAACTATAAATGTCAATCAGTGATTTACACTATTAAATTCAAGATTAAGTATTTGTAGTGCTACAAGTCTTCGATTGAGCTGATTTTATTTAGATATGATGTAAATAGTGAATGTAACCTGGGCAATAGTCTCATTCAAAAAAAAAAAATCAACCATTTGGACAACCTTGGGGGCTAAACATAACATTTTAACCTTAAGACACATGTTAACAAAATCCCTTTTAAAATACAATCATATTTTAAAAAAAAAATTATTTGGAAAGCATTTTTCAAGATCTTTAAACGAGATTAGATACACAAATTCGTAAATCATGCTTGTAGTAATACAAAATATAACCTGCATATGCAAGTTTAAATTTGCGTTCCAAATTTTAATTTGCCCACCAACTTAAATGTTGGTAATTACATAGTTTGCAGAATTTTGAGCAGCTGCCCTTTTTTTAATTTGCACAATTGTATTTTTTGCATAGGTTAATTTACAGAATTTTGAGTATATGAACTGTTTTAAGCCTACGTGTGTTTCAAATTTACATATTTTTATGTTTAGTAATGTATTAGTAAACTATAAAGATGGTAAGCATATTTAAAGTTTGTACGCAAATTTTAATTTGCATACTATAATAACTCACTAGAATCCCTGTTCTATGTGGTATAGTAGCATGCAAATTTTAATGTGTATAAAACAACCACAACCAAATAAAATGGGAATCAAGGTACATTAGAAACTAGAAAGTGAGAATGAAGGTAAGGTAGTGCACACTTGTGTTTCTTTTGGTAGATAGGACTATTGCCCAGGATTACAATGCAAGAACATTGATACACCACTAGTAAAACAAAGAGAAATCCTACCACAGACCAGCATAATTACAAGAGCAAATCTACACGGTAATACAAGGTTATAAAGGTTGAATCTACAACCTCCCAAGTCAGGAGAAGGATGCAAACCAACCAGAAAAGCAATTGTTGGCATTAAATTGGATTTGAAAATATTGGAAATACAATCCAAATTTTCTTATTCTAACCTAGTTTCTGAAAACTGTTTTCACTTTTCAGATCGCAAACCAAAACGTGGCCTTACCTTCTAAAACAGAAATAAAAGATAAATTCACTCACTTACCACATCAATTGTTTTCTCTACATTTTATTACACAACTCAATAACTCTTGACAAACCTTTCTCAGAGCTACCATCAACTTCTTTAGCCTTCCTTGCCTCGTCTCTAGCATGCGCCGCTCTTAACCTCAACCCTTCATCACTCATCATTTCTCTAATCATCTCCCCAATCTCCTCCCCCTTCACAATCACTCCTCCATCTCCCCAACCCCAATTCTTAACACACACCCCAAACCCACTATTCTCCACCACTGCAGCATTAACCCTCTGATCCCCAAGTTGTGGCCATGCTAAAATAGGCACACCGTGCCAAGCAGCCTCTGTCACAGAATTCCATCCACAGTGACTCACAAATCCACCCACACTTGGGTGCCCTAATATCTCCACCTGGTCAACCCATTCCTTCAAAACCAAACCCTTCTCTTTCACTCCCTCCATTAATTCATTACCCAACACCACTTCCAAATTTTCTTCCTCCTCCCTGTCAACTTCCTTATCCTTCAACACCCACACAAACCTACACCCACTTCTCACCAACCCAACACCCAATTCTCTGATTTGCTCTCTGCACATAGCTGTCCTGCTCCCAAAACTAACATACACCACAGACCCATTTTGTTCACCATCAAGCCACTTCAGTTTTGGTGAAGTACTCTTTTCAAATTCACAGGGTACCAAAGGTCCAATTGGAATTACTGGTGGTAACCCATCCACCACTTTTCCATCATTTAGAGCTTCTAGTGTTTCTCTCTCTAGACTTTCAAATGTATTGATCAGAATCCCATTTGATTCCACCATTATGCAACTATTTTCTATGAACTGGGTAGTGAAGAGACTACTAAGATCAAAAAGTACTGGGGGTACCCATGATTTGGGCATGGGAGATGAACCAGGGATTTGAAAGGATTCGTCAATTTCAGTGGAAGATTCAAGAATTGTAGGGAAATAGGCACATAAAGATAACATTTTGGCTGATGCTGTGAAGAGAATGTAATTGGGGAGGTGAAGTTGGGAAGTGACACGTAAGAAGGCAGAGGCTAATGTGATGTCAGTGACAAGAGCAGAGAGAGGTGGAGATGAGAGAGAAGAAAGCAGAGGAGAGAGAAGATGAGCGGAGCGACGGATGGCTTCGATGTGAAGGAAGAAAGGGTCTTTCGAATTGGCTGTTGATGGGTCGAAAGGGAGGAGATGAAATTCTTTTGGAGTGATTTGAGGGAATGAAGAGAGAAAACGAGAGATGAGTTGTGATTCAGAGAGAGAAACAGTTGGTTGGATGGTAATGAGGGTGAGTTTGCAGTTATGGTTTGTGACAAGTGAAGCTGCAAGTCGGAGGAAAGGTGTCAAATGACCCATGCCTGAGCTAGGGAGAAGAGCAATGTGAGGGATGTTGTCGGAATCTGCCATTTCCGGTGGATAATGGTGGTAATTGAGAAGTTGTTATTGGAGAATTGAGATATTGAAGTTCACAGTCTACACAACCAACTGATAGAGGTGATGAATGTGTAGTAGTAATAAGAAGTAATGAATGAATATTAATACAATATAAGAGATCAGTTATAAAGGAAACTAAACTAACGATAAAGAGTTAGGTGGCTTTGAATTTGCTGAGTTAGATGGAATCGATGACGTAAAATAAAGTGACCCAGTGAGACCAATGACCCGCCAACCCTAACCTGACCCTAACTCGACCCATTAGGACCAAGTGAGACCAGCGACCACCAACCCTAACCTGCCCCTCAAACCTTACTCTAACTCGACCCGTTAGTTAAATAAGTAAATATTAGGGTTGAGCATTTATGATGTTGTCCTTTCAATCTTGTTAGGGTTAGGGTCGATCTTAACCTTTTTTTTTATTTTGCATAGAAAAATGTCAAACTAATTAGGTTAGGGTTTGAAAAAATAGCCAATTTCATAAAGCAGTCAGGATTAAATTTTGATCATATTGACCCACCAGCCAGCCTAGGGTCGACTTTAATCCTAACCCATTGACAAATCTAATGAAGGTAGATGTGTGAGCATCAACATCCTACAGCTATGTACACTTAATTAAATTAAGAAAAGAAGAGAGAGAGAGAGTGAGTGTTAAATGATGTACGGCACTCCAGGTCACCATTGTTAAGAGTCATTCAAATCAATCACAAAAAACAACCACAATCACAACTACATCAGCTATTCAATCTCTACTATTTTAATGTGATTTGGTATTGGCAACTAACATCAGTTATTCAATCTGTACTATCTTGTGTAGCTCAAAAACAGGTAGCTCAAAGCCGTGACTCTCGTGTAGCTCAAAAACAGGTAGCTCAAAGCCAGGTTGGAATCAAGAAAATGTGAGGTGGAATAAAATAAAGAAAATGTGAAGGGTAGTAGAATTTGTCCATATTAATGCCTATTTTAGCTCGACTCTGCGGTCATGCATAGTAGGACAGCATAATGCCGCATATCTTTTCCCAATTTACCTTCCCGTTGGGTTCTAGGGGAGATGATCCATAGGCTAATTTTTATAAAGATGATATCTTCATCACATGGCCCTATAGGCCAGTGAAAATGGAGAGTTAATAGAGAAAATGGTACAAAGAAGTTTCAAAAACAGTAGTCCAAGTTACAAGGAGGTGGAGTTTGCAGCATAAACATACCTTGAAATTGCATTTACATTTGCTCTAACAAAAGACTAGGTATATCACTGACGGCATGGCTCAATACCTCGTAATTAAGGTTTGCGAAAAAAAAATTGTCTTTACCCTCCCAATTATTAATTGGAAAATCACTTACCCCCCCAAATCTTTCAGAAAATCACTTCCNGATTTCATACTTACCTGGGATGAAGCTTTTCCCCCTCCCATTCTTGAAATTTAAACAAAATAAAACTTATAATGGAGTTTTAATGGTGGTTAGATCTAGAGAGAAGTATGGAAGAAGAAGATAGAGTTTTTAGATGAAGAAGGGGGTTTTTATAAGGGGAGTGGATGACCGTTATGAGACAACGGTCATAAAAGTTACGTTCTAATCATGGTCGTGCATCCTAAGGGCGTTAGGATGCTGCCACGTCATTAAAAAGAACTAACTTGGGTTGGGTTGGGTTAGTTAGAGGGGAGGGTATTTCAGACTTTTTTAAAGTCACATGACGTGCACGTGGGTCACTTGGATGGAGAACTGTCGGAAATGATAACAGTGGGGGGGAAAGTGATTTTCTGAAAGATTTGGGGGGTAAGTGATCTTCCAATTAAAAATTGGGGGGTAAAGACAATTTGCTCAAACTTTTTAAAAAAGAGTATTCCAGTCATTTAGCTCTTCATTTCCGTTGTCCATCCTCCCCACACGCGCTTTGTGCGTATAATTTAGATGTCTAAATGTGCTACACACGTTTCTCCTACACGCGCTTCGCGCACACCAACACACACCCCATTGGATCCACTCCTCGTGACTCCATCAAATATAAATCAGATATAAATAAATAACTATAGCCACAGAATACATCCGATATTTCGAAAAAGAAAATATGGTTATTTTAGTCATTTATATAATAAAGTTGTTAAAGGGTATTAAAAAAAGAAAATAAGATTATTTTGGTCATTTAAAAGATACAAGGGTATTAAAAAAGAGTAAGAGATTTATATATACTACTTGATTCTACATAATCCGTACATCTAAAAGAATAAGTTGGTAGACTACTAACAATCTTACAATAAAAATCTAGTCCTCACAGGACTAGTTTAGTCACACACACCATTGCCACTCTTCACAGCTTTCTTCAAATTATCCATCTTTTCAATTTGTTCAATCCATTTAACTGAGAAGCTCCCTTTCTGAATTTCTATGCAGCTAAACATAAACAACAAACTATACAAGCTTCAAAAGCACAGCACGAATAAGATTTCAGTTTACCTTTGATCAGAACCATATAATTTAGCATTCAACTTGGTGTATATGGTGTGTATCTGTACGAGCCTAATTCCAACATCAAAAAATTATAAATCCTACCACCACGTCCTACTCAATCAATCATAGCCATTTCATCGCTTCCAATTTGCATTGTTTCCTTGGTGCTTTGCATACTTAGACCGGATGAATTATGTTTCTTTAGCCCTTGAGACCTGATGAAGTCTTCTATTCTTGCTTTCAGCTCGACATCCGGGATAAGCATATCTTGAGTAAGATGAGAACGGTTGAAAGGGTCGCTCTACGATACACAAAAACAGCACTAATTAGAAACAAACAAGCTATTTCAAAAAGTTTAATGTAACAGTGAGACAAGGAAGGTACATTATCACTTAAAAGATGCCTTTGAATGACAGGACGATCCACTGTAATTCTTGAAGAAGGAAGGATCACGGGATCCCTCATTAATGTGTACTGCAACAAGGTAAAAATGTATCAGCATCATCTGCAATTATCACTCGTGCAGATAAAAGAAGGCAAGTGGTTGAATCTTGTACTGAATTAGCGCTTCTCAAAAGCTAGTATCACATTTCCCCCATGTATTATACACAATAGCAAGAACATAACAATTCTGCTTTGACGAGAACCAAACTTACTTGGATTGGGTCGAGGAATTCATCTGGTATCTCTCCAAGGGCAGCCTCCGCATCCATTGCCTCTGAAGCTGCTAGTTTGGCTTTGGCACCGAGCTGAATAAACTCCTGTATCACCCTGCCGTCTTCACCTATCCTACGTAGCACATCTGCTGCAGCAGTAAACAACTGGAGTAGAACCAAAAATGTCAGGCTACCACAAATTAATTATTGCAAATCAAAGAATGAACAAAAGAGAAAACCCAAAAGAAGTACCACTATTGCAGAATTTGCAAGAAAAAGGTACCAGTGACCTTGCCTTGCTTAAACAGAATTACCTGCTCATTGTATGATCGACCATCCTTCGAGATTGCAGCTGGAAAAATATTTTCTCTGTCTCCCTTAGCTAAATGAACGTAAATGTCCACAATCTTCAAATAAACCATCCACTATATCAGTTGGGGGTGCCTTCTACTTGGGGTAAATCAACAATTGAGAAATAATTTATGATAATCAAATAGTTTGGGCTGTCTGGAGATGAATTAGTATATAATATAATGGAATATGAATTCATCGTACTTAGGAACCATTACATCATGTGAAAAGTGACTGGGGGAAAGAAACTAATTGATGTGATTATCCAATAAGATTAATCTTAATTTAGAGATCTTGCTGGTCCTGACCCTAGCATGATCTCCAGATAAGTATGGACAATTGTGATTTACTGTCATCTACAATGTTCACCACGAGTATTCCATTCTAGTAAAACTATATTACACATTAGAAGAGGGAAAAATGGTAGGTATAAAGCTCGGCATAAGACAAGGAAAATGAAACAACAATATGATACTAACCCGCTTAAGCAATATCTTCGGCCGGAATTCATACTTTTCAGGGTCTTTTAGAGTAAGAGATTTTCGCTGGGGGCCCACAAGTTGCAACAAGAAGTAATTGAGCATGCTGGCCACTCTTTCAACCTGGAATAAAGAAAAAGTATTATAATGGTCAGAGAGGGGTAATTAGGTTCAAGATATTGACGTCCCATAATCTAATTCCCTAAGCATAAATATGTACAAGTACCGAAAAGAAAGGTTACCATCTCTGGAAGAAGGAAAGGAACTGTAATCTGTTCTGAAGTAAATGCTAGCATTCCCACATCTTCCATTGCCAATTTCATGTCAATTCGAATAATCTACAAAATTCCAATAAATTTATTCAATTAGGGTACAATGGATATGGGTGGATGGAGCTTGAACCAACAGTAGAAGCCTTCTCTGTGAAAACCATTCATACTAACATTCTCTTGAGAATGGAATTGCCTGGTTCTCTCTTGCCTCTCTTGAGCTGGTCTCCGTTCCCATTCTGCGGTGTCAGACATCTCCTTTTCCATCTCCTTCAGTTCAAGGATTCTATTCAAACTTTCATCAAGAAGAAATATGCTGTCGTTGATTAAGAAGTTCAAAAAGTTCAAATAAACACCCTTCTCCTCTTCTTTGGCAATCTGGCATAATAAATATAAAAAAACTGAATTAAGGGACACAGTTCCAAACTTTCAATTCATGCTCAAATCTTTTGGGAACATAGAGTAAAGAATTTAAAACATGTTATTGATTTTATTAAAAAAAAAAAACAAAGAAAAGGAAGAGGAGGCAGAAGATATTCAAAATAAATGATACCAAGAAAATATCTACCTGCCTCCATGCATTGCGATGGCTAGGGACCTGCCATAGGTATTCAAGAAGCTCGGCAATATTATGGCGGATGTTGAATTTGTCATAGAACTGCACAAGAATAAATAACAAAAACAAAAAATAAAGATGTCAAGAATAGACAATTTCCAATACTAAAGCTACCAAATTTAAGAATTTATGCAAAAAAGATAAAGAAGTAAACGAGATAGAGAAGAAACTGTCAGACACAATAGGAAATAGATTGCTCTAGACCAATCATGAAATAATTTAGGGAGTGCTGACACGGGATTACGAGGAAGATGAAGTTTGTTTTTCTTTTGTTTGAGTAGAGATTAGTTCTAAAGGAGTGTACTGAAAATCATTCCCCCGACTCTCAGAAACAATGAAAGGCATAATAATCACCTGTGTATGAGAACCAGTAAACTCAATGTCCACATAAAGCTTCAGAAGATTCCGAACAAGATACTCAAGAGATAATTGATGCCCTTCAAAAAGGCTAGCTGTCGAAGATGAACCACTGCACATCAAATACCAAGATATAGTGAACATAAATTATACAGATGCAAGAACAGTCTCATTTGTAGTAAAGCAAAACCGTTTAAACACCTTCTCTGGGGCATCCAGCAATTCAAGACTTCTACCATCTTTGCTCTGAGATAAGGGTTTCTGATATAATCCGGACTTGCCATGAACATGATAATGAAGTTCATAAAGTCATCCTAATAAGAAAAGAAGAAAATTAGATCCAAAGAGGTGGAGAAGTTGGAGAAGACATAACACTTGATTATCAAAAAACAAAAGACAGTAGTTATATTAAAGAAGCACAAGGGCAATAAGCAAGCGTACCAATAAGAACCCATCCAGCGCTTTAGGTATCCGGGAGGCAAAAATCAACAACTCCATTGCATCTTCAACAAAGTGTTCAGGCATACAAGCAAATTCCATTGGGCAGCTTGATGGCAAGGGCATTTTAAACCCGCCTACAAGGTCTACCAACCAAACAACCATCAACCGGTAGAATGACAATGCACGTTGAATAAATGCTCCATCCTTCCAACAGAAATGAAAAATTAGATTCAAAACTTTTATTATCAAAAAATAAAATGGGTGACAAACAATGTTAGCACTTATATTAAATCAGTTACCCAAAGCTCTGTACACTTCACTACTGATAATTGAAGATTATCCTTGAAGAGATTCCTAGATCCTAGTTACTCAATATTAGACAGGGATGAGCTAGACAGGGAAGCTTAGACTAATGAAATGAAAAAGTCTATGTCCCTTAAAAAATGGAAAAAATTCTGCCACTCTCTTTAGAAAGACCCAGAATCCATATTGGAAACTTAATATCAACATTAGATAACATCACAGAAATAAAAACGTGATTAATGAACTTAAAATCATGAAGGTAAAATTATGCATCACTTTAGAAACAAATCAGTACACCCAGAAAATGATGTGGAGGTGAAAGTACCAATTTTGAAACTAAAAGGGATGTTTAAACCATTAGAACAGCACATACCCTCAGAACTTGAGATTCATAACACAACTTCTCCTGCGAAAACAATTCAATTTCTTTCTCAAGACGTGTAATATCTAGCTGTAACTGTGGAGAGGGAGCTTGCGCCTGCATCGCTTTAAAGGTGGACAGGGTTTCTTCACTCCTAGACAAATCCTAAAAATTATTTAACAAAAGTTATAATTTCATCAAAACAAATCCTACAATATATAAAGTTAGATACAGGATAAATTTAGATGATCAATTAATAGTTTAGCTAAGATACATCGGGCATAGATCACCTTCACCAAATCCCCCCAAAAAAAAAGTTCAAAAGATGAAAATAGAGATCCACTAAGAGAAATGGTAGTTCCAAAAACATCTTATAAAGCTTGTATGAAAGTTACCTGAACTAGATGCTTAAAGTCGGAAAATGCTTTGAGTAGCCCCAAATTGAGCACCCTTGCGGTCATAAAGAAACATTCACAAACAAATGTATATTGAGTTTTCCCACTACAGGTTGTCATTGGCTTAGCTTTAGAGAGGACAGAAGCTAAACCAATATTACTGCCAGAACTGGTGGCTTCTTGAGATTTTAACATCCGGTTATCTTCATCACAGTACTGATGGGAGCCATCAATATTTCCTACTTTATCTTTATCAATCAATGCTGCAACTTCTTCCGATGATGCATGGAGAGCTGTCAATTCTCTAATAAAGATTCATTTCCATTGATTAGAAAGTGTTAAAACTGAAGAATTCATGGAAGAGCATAATCTAAATGGGCATAAAAAAATATGAAACGTGAAATATCTAACCTCAAGTCCAAACGAGTATTGTAAAACACATATTTCGCATCGATTCTGTCCCTCTTTGTTAAATTAGCATCTAAAAAAGGCTCGCAGAGCCGAAGCATGACAGCACTGAGATTGACAAACATGCCTGAACTTGCACAAGCTACCGGATCAGCCTGCAATCAAATTATAATTGATCTCTCAATATCTCATCGATTAAACTCTCTCAATATCTCATCTCATATTCCCTCTTCTCTGGTTGTTTTCATTTATAAAAGAGATTGAATGGTTCCAAATACGATATTTCACCCAACTTTTCTTTAAGGAAACCACATCAAATTTTTAATAGAAGGGAAGCTAAAGAGAGCTTCTGTAGAAAACGATAAAGACCCTCCTTGCTACGCATGTTGTTTTCTTTTCTTTAATAACATAAACTACATGTCAAGCTAAGACAGAAAATCACCTGTATATGAGCCCTTGAAGAGTTTTTCTTGATGACCTCAGCAAGATACTCTAGAACACTCTCCCGTGTATCATTGTTTTTCAGGAGACAGAGAAGAACGTCTCCAACTCCATCATATAAGTTATTCATGACAGTTTTAATGGTAGAGAAAGAAGATAGCAGATCAGCTGGTCGACGAGTTGTTGCATCTGAGAAACACTGCTGGCTGGTTTTCCAAAATATGAAAAAAGAAGCATCCAAATAATTATCCAAGAAAACAGGATCATAACAGAAGAGATGAAGCCTTGACAGCAAGATCAACGCAAAAACCCCTAACTAATAACCAGGTCGGTTCAGGAAATACAAAACACTGTTAGCCAGCTTAGGTTATATAAGAATAAGAAGTAATAATATCTCTCTGTTCCATAGGATCTCCAAAAAAAGTACAGTAATATGAATGGATAATATCTCTGTGTTCCAAGAATCGCGACGAATAGTACAGCTATGTTAGCAATTAGAATATTTCATCATCAACCACACTAGTTCTCTCTATAAGAGACTATACATGATGAGAGAGATAGCATGGCCAATTTATCAGACAAAAGAAAAAACTAAAGAAGAAAACGCAGAAAAAAGAAAGAGACAAGCATTCAGTACCGCAAAAGTGCCTCCCAATTAGAAAAACCTGTGTAACTATACCTTATTGTAACAAAATAACTAATTAACTGAGAAGCTCCATATAAAAACAAAAGAAAGACGACTAACAAAAGTGGACTAAGACGAGTGCCACAAAAGATTGGGAGGCAGCATATCTTACCTACCTAATCAATGTAATCATATCCTATATCTTTTTTTTGAGAATGCAATCATATCCTATATCCTTAGTGACATAAATGTGAAGATGAAAAAAAAATAGTGAAGAAGAAGAAAATTGGTGAACTTGATTTGATAATGCCTATACTTTGGGCTCTTAAACAGTTAAACTGGCTTAAGCTACTTAGCTTTCATTTTCACTGAAAGAAAATCCTAATCATACATAGTCGTGCATCCAGGTTGATGTATGGATAAATAGGTAAAGAGATGTAGATGAAAATCAGTGTGAACTTCTGAAATAGTTATTTGTTAATGGACTAACTCCACTAACCAACAATTAAACAATAACATTCAAATCAATAAAATCAAACATCTAAAGAAGCATAAACACACAATTGAAGTTTTTGTCAATGAATGCACAAGTGAACAGAAGGAAGAATCAAAATTCGCAATAAAAAGAAGAAAAACCAAACTAAGCTTACCCAACATCCGGTTCGCTCTTGAAGATAGTATGATCAGGAAGAGCACTGACATGAAAGAAAGGGCCCAATATGCTCGTCATTTCAATTACACGTCCGTTCACATAAGCGCCCTTCGGTAACCACCATGGATGATTCACAAGAGCTTTTGCACCATTTGGAAAACTAATTAACATCCTCAAAGCTCTCAATGGTTGCTGAAAATTCCCAAGTGCTGATATTTTAAGAACACTCCCCCTCAAATTCTCATACAAATCCTTAAAAATTGGCTCCATACTTTCTAAATCTGAGTCTCTAAAAAATTCCTCTAAAAACCCTGGTGGGCAACCCAATCCACCACCAGTACTGCTTCCTCCAAACCCATCTAGTGAACTTGGAAGTTCAGAGAAAATCAAAGGCAGTAAAGGGGAAACTGCTGACTTATTCAGATTATTTTCAGTATTAGGAAACATATCTGGATTGCCTAGATGGATCCGACAATAAGAAACAGCCAGTTTCTTAGCCTGTTTAACAACAGATTCCATTGCAGACATGAGAGCTTTGTCCTTCATGTTAGTGATCTTTTTGCCCTCTTCATAAGCACGACGATAGCATCCAACTAAATAAGGAAAAGGCGGTTCAGCACCACTAAACTGACCTGAGAGACGATCAATGAGAACCCTTTCCATCAAATCTTGAGATAACAATAGTGGTTTACCTTCGCTCAAAATTTCAGCCGCTGTCATCTCTAAATATATGATTCTAGGATCTTTATCCATCGAATCGACTAGGGTAACTAAGAAAATTTTCCTAATAATGATATCTTCTACCTCTGCAGGGGATCTTTTAGGTTTCTGAGTCGCCATGACTGAACAAATTAGTATTAAAACTGAAGTATTCTGATTCTGGGTATCAAAAACTACAGGTCTAGACTTCAATTTACTTTATCAAATAACAAAAACTAAAGGGTAACTAAAACTGGGTATTGGAAATTAGGGTTTTGAGTAGGAGTTATTGAATCAGAAAAAACGAGTTTGTTTGTGAAGAAATCACTATGATCTTATTTGGGTGAGATTGCTGCATCTGGGTATTAATAAATATTAGGGTTTTCAAAGTTAGGTTTGGACAAGGAAAACATTGTGAAAGAAGAAGAGTGATCCAAATGGGATTCTAAATTTGAGTCGAAGTAAAAACAGAGAGATTAAGGGGGATTCTATAGACTTCAACAAGTTCAATTGTTGTAGAAATTTTCAGGAACGAAGAAGAATTTGGATACTAAACGGAAGAGCTGCATTGCTGTATAATTTTTGGGGATTGCTTAAATACCTCATGTCAAACAGCCGGTTCCAATGCATAATGCCACGTGTCACAATGTGAGGGGAACTTCTTTTAACTGGGCCACCATATTTTAGGAAACCTTTATGCAATAAAAAATGAAAATTTACTTTCATTCTACTTTTATTTTTTATTACAATAAAGTTTTTTGGCCCGACCAAATGACCGAGCAAATGCCAGATCCTTATGTGGCAGGGTGGGACCCACCACCTTTCCCCTCCTAAAAGTGTTATGAGGGGGTTTCCAACTTATATGGCAGTGGGACCCACCATGCCACATAAGAATCTGGCATTTGGTTGGTCATTTGGTCGGGCCAAACAGCAACTCTCTTTTTATTAAGCCCCCTTATTCTTACACATTATTTATTCACGTCATCAAGTTGGATTTGTGCCATCAACCCTACGTAACACTTAATAGTAGGACGATGGAACGTAATGTGCACCCTTCTTTAATGTGGTTGCCAATAATAGCATTCGTTTATACCGAGCATGCCACATTGAATGATGCAAGGATTGGTTTTATTTGACTATAATCTATTTACTATATCAGATCATCTCAAGGAAAATTACATCGTTATAAAATTTTGAACTCTACATAGTGAGGCGATTAATTTGAAAGTTCTAAAGTAATTATGCTAGTTTTTTTGATGACGATATACCTGATGAGGTCTCATCCTCACACACGCACACAAAAAAAAAAAAAAAAATCAGTCAGTAGATCATCTTTATTTGAACTTAATAGGTGTAAATGAGGTGTAAAACAAGTAGGATGTTAATAGGTAAAGGTGGAGAGGAGATAAAATTTCCCCATACTTAGGCTTAAACTAAGTTGTTATGTTTTTAATTAAGCAAACAACTTACAAATGTGCGCATCAACCATCAATGATAAAAAAAAAATAAAAAAAAAATATGAGGTGTCAAATTAATAAGTTTATAATCTAAAGATAAATTGTTCATGAAGTAAGGAATATGGTATCAGATTGACAGTTCTTGTATGACTAGAAGTCAAGAATATGTAAATCTAAACTATAAGGACAAAGGAGAGTGTCTTGGGATTTTGCGCAAGCCGTCCAATAGCATTGTTTTAATTAGTTAAGCATATAAGCCATACTAAGGAGCCATTTTGGTCACACTTGTATGAGGCCCATAGGTGGAACCCAATGGATAGGTTCCAACTCCATGCCCTGGATGTCAGTGAAGTTCTGAAGAGCAAAATCATGGTTTCAAAATTTTAAGAGTGCTGTTATTGAGGCTCTCCTTTTAGTTGGGGGGCATGCTCAAAATTTGGCCTTAAAACTCAAGTTTATACCTTCCCTCATTTTATATTTTTTCCAGGGGGACTCTCCTCACAAAAGACAATTAAACCCTAATAAAACTTAGTTTTCATTTTCAGTATCCCCACCTTCTCACCTTGAAAATTTCCACATTCATGAACTCCACCCTACAGTAATAACGGCTCAACTATTCGACAACCAATGATTGAAAATTTTTTTGCGAATGTAAGCTCGTTATTTGAACACACATATATCAAAAATATGGAAGAAGATGAAGTTGTCAAAGAAACTCCATTAATGGAGGAACAAAAATTAAAAAATAATTTTGATTAGGGTATTGGGTCTTCAAATCCGGTTAAAGGCTCATAATCAATAACATTCGAGGTAATATAACTTTATAATATCTATTTTTTATTTTTATTTTTTCTGTAAAAATGAAACCCGAAAAAAACCAGCGAACTAAAATTCGATCAAATCATGTTCAAGACAAAGAACTTTTTTTACAGGAATCTCTCAAATTTAATCAATATTTTCGACAGAAACCTCTCGAATTTTAGAATGTTTGGATTTCAGTTCAAAAATTGCTAGTGTTCCCCACAAACCCAACTAATCAGTTGAAAAACGACAGGAATCAATCGAAAAATGCTAAGCAAATCGATAGATTGTCCTAAAAAAGTTTCAATAAATTCGACAGGTTTCTGTTAAATGGGAAAATCTCCCCCCAAATAAAACTGACCATGCCCCCTTAACCAATTTGTAAAATTTGGAGGTGCTCCCTAACTGAGCATGCCCCTAATCCTAACCAGAGAGCCCCAATAACAGCAATCAATTTTAACTATATATATCAAATGCCAAGCTAATATCTGTATTCTTTTCTTCTTCTGTTTTGTCCCTAACTAATCTCTGTATTATGAACCCTGTGCTGGATGAGTAGACTACTACTATATTGTTTCAGTACATATTTCTTTTATTTTGATTTTTTCTGAAACCCATTGAATCAATAATTTTTATATTTCATGAAAAGAAAACTCAGTCCAATTTCACCACCTTATTAAACAAAATAAAATCTAGAAATTCATGCTCCAAAATCCCATCAATAAATGGAACCAGTACCACCCTTTCATCCTCCTGATGATCAGAGGAAATTAAGCACATAAGCGGCCCGTCCAAACGTTTATTCGAGATGGTCATGTGGTCTAAGAGACAAGAACATAGCAGCATATTGACGAAGCTTACGCTCGCTATCTCCATTTTCCGTTACTTGAATCACAGGACCTCTAGTCCTCAACTTGTAACGGTTCCATGCAAATTGTATGTTTACTGCAGCCCATGTTCGCCAATTTGAAGAGTAATACCGAGCTGTCCTCTTAAGCCTTTCATTAGCAAATTTGTACCGGAAGTGATCAGTTATATACCGGAGATGGTTGGCATCGAGACCAAATGCTTCTGTTGCTTCCACACAAACAAATGTAGCAGATGAAGCAGGGAGACGGTCT
Organism: Macleaya cordata; assembly: GCA_002174775.1. Classification (NCBI taxonomy): domain Eukaryota; kingdom Viridiplantae; phylum Streptophyta; class Magnoliopsida; order Ranunculales; family Papaveraceae; genus Macleaya; species Macleaya cordata. Next base: position 204,238 of record MVGT01001416.1, read on the forward strand.
ATAAACGGGCGACGAAGGCACCATGACAAGAGTTCGTCTCCTAGAAAGTTTCCGGGACCTAATGTGCACGTTGCTACCATTCCTTTACTGAGCTTTTGGCTACTCTCTAATTGCCCTCGCATGATAAATATCATACGTTGCACTGGGTCACCTTCTCTAATGATCTGCACAATGAAAAAAAAAAAATTAAGGCGAACAAGAAATGTATGAACGATTAGGTCATTAACAGTAGTTTGATCAATGAAGATATTTTTAATGAGGACTAAATTAATAAACGATAACGCAGTCTCGTTTACCTTTTCACCCCTGGTGAAGACAAGGGGCTTGACTCGATCGCAAATATTATCCAAGATCAGATCATCCAAGTTGTGGAATAAAGGTACCTAATCATATTTAGATATAAGTAATTTAATCACATAATAATCGTAATGACAAATTGAAATTTAGCAAATAAGCAAACTAAACCAGCAAATTAACCCATTCCGCCCAGTAATGGAACATTATTGCCTATAAAAAAAATGACATTATTTGAAAAATATGGCTTTTAGCAACGATTCTAGAAAAAGAACAACAGTTTTTCTTTGTGAAATTTTTTTTTTTCACAAAAAGATAACAATGGTTTACTTCGGAAATCGTTGCGGATATTCAAAACAGATAAAAATAATTGCAAAAAATTGAAATGTCACAACCTTTCTAGGAAATAAATTGTTGTTAAAACCCCAAACAAAAAGGGCAACATTTCTTCCATAAACCAAGGTCCAAAATCTGAAGTTTTAAGGTATTACAACGGTTTTGCGGAAAAAACAGTTGTTGTTAGACAGAAGCCTACAGTTGTCATTGAAAATCACTGAAAGGTTGACATAGATTGTAAAGACAACGTTAACAATAATTACACTTACCTTCTTGATTAGGTCTAAGCAAAGATAACGCTTGATATCTCGTCGTAGTCCTTCTGGCAAGTCTTTGATCAACTCCATCTCATCCTCTCCTCCCATAGCTGCCCATCTCTGGCGTTCAAAATGGCGAACTCTTTGTCTCAGACGCGATGGCAATTGCCTCCGCCTCATCCACCATTCCATGTCTCGACACCTTAATTGCATTTTTCGTTTCTTTGCCATGACTGCATGCAAAAATACCTACAATAAATTGAAAACCAAGTTCTATTAATAATAATTAACTAGTATTAACAAGCTCAATGAACACATATATACCCTTATTTTTGCTATCAAAATATAATCAAGTAGAAGAGAAAAAGTTAATTTATAACCAATCACCTGAATATTACCGATCAATAGAGTAAAGAGTAGTAACCCGCTGAGCACGATAATTATGCTGAAAATCACTTCTAGCCAATGGCTAGTAGGTTCGAGATCATTACCGAACGTGCTGTAATTGTGAATATTTATTAGAAAACCATAAGCATTTTTAAATTTTAAAATATACATATGTGTATAGAAACATATTTTGAAAAAATTAATTAAAGGTAGAACAGACAGTTTTTTGAAATATTAGTGACGGTTTTCAACCGTCGCTAAAAATGTCCCTTTTTTTTGTGTGTAGTGCATAAAAGAGGTATACAATATACCAACTAGCTAGTCAGTCACGTTAAATGTTTTTCTTTATTTTGAGAGGTTTAATTACCTGAGAGTCATTAGGCCCCAAAATATGGGGTAGAGGATCTTAACAGAGAGAGAATTGCTCGAAACGACCGGTAGTGCCCACTTATAGATGCCATAGCGGAACGGTCCGTTGCCATTTAAGCACACAGGGATGCTTGGAATTCTATGAGTTGTTGAATTATTGCCACACGGATTGTTGATCAAATCGGATAATGGAAGCCGATAACAGACCTCCTCTGAGCAAGACAAGGTGAGGTTACAGTTGATATTTTTCTCACATTGTTGTCTGAGGCACGACGCTACGCGTTGAATCGCAAGGACGTACCAACAACCCCCTGCTACCTGAAAAAAATGATTAAGCCATGGCTAAAACAATCATGAATCTTATGAAAACCTCTACAAGTTTCAACAAAAACACGAAGCATTTATATTCGCGGGCATCAAAACTTGTTGGGGGAGCTCAGTAATTATGCAATGTCAAACCAGTTCGAGCCCAACACCAAAATTTTAAGGGTGCCCTTTTAAAATTTCCCAAAATTTTTGAACTTAAAGACAAGTAATTGAGGATCACTTTCGATTCCAGATCCTAGCCTGATTCATTTTGAACCAAACCCACTAAAGCCCAGCCCAGATAAACCCACTCATTCAAGTAATGGAATTTTCTAATTTTAAAAAATTTCTAAAAGTTTTTTTTTTTTTCAAGGAGATGAAAATTAAAAGTCCTTCGGCCTTCACAAACAAAGAGTCCGCCAACCGCATATTGTAATCCCGCGGAACATCAATCAGTACTGAAAAAGGCTCAAAATATGACTAAGTCCTCAGCAGCTGCAGAGCACGGGATAAAGGAAGAGAGAACAGAACATGACTAGCAAATAGACACACAACACACTATCACACACAAACTAAGAAAACAACCCTATGAATACAAGTACTTTTAAGTAAGTCCCCAGCAGCTGCAGAGCGCGGGATAAAGGAAGAGAGAACAGAACATGACTAGCAAATAGACACACAACAGACTATCACAGACAAACTAATAGTCTGTTTGGACAAGGGATTTTAGGGAGGGATTTTATGGGGACCAGGGATTTTGAGGAAAAATATAACATGATTTTTCCACCAAATCCCTAGTCTCCACAAAATCCCTTCCTCAAATCCCTTGTCCAAACAGACTATAAGGTTGTGTTTGATAGCAAGGAAATGTGTTCCGCGGAAATAAGTTCATTTCCACTACTTCCGCGGAATTAATTCCTTGGGGGGGCCAAGGAAGCCTATTCCATTGAATTACATTAAAAACTAACTATTAGCCACGCTTTTAAGTAACTGGGCCCCCATTTCCGTGGAATTAAAAATGTAAACAAACGGCGAAATTTGTATTGTTTCCGCGGAACTAACTCATTTCCATGGAATTCAAATGCTATCAAACACAGCCTAAGAAAACAACGAGAGAAAGAAAGAGAACAAACCACCGGCCTCTTTTTTTTTTCTCAAAACTCTTTTTATATGGGATAATCGCAGAGCCCATCAGTGAAATGTCATTGAATAAAATTTATATTTTTTGAATCGGGCTAAAATCAGACCCGACCAAATCGAAAGTAAGCCCAGCCCAACCAAGCCCAAACTTAACAGTGTAAGAATGCTTAGGCTTGATCATTCACAAACCCTAATAAAAGGCAAAAGATTATGAAGTAATTAATAAGGTAACTTACATGTGAGGCAATGAAGTAGGCGATGAGATTAAGAGCAAAGCCCCACCAAATGGTCCCAAACACGTAACCCGTAACTTTTTGCATTCTTCTCATCAAGCAAATACTGTGGTAAACTTTGGGTAGGAATTGAAATAAGAACATCAATAAAAGGATGGTCATTATCAGCTTAATCTTTTCTTCCCTTATTAATCTCGGCACCACCAACCAAAACACTGTCTGCAACAAATAAAAAAAAAATGTTCATAATAATAATAATAATAAAACAATTTAAAAGAATATATAATATGATTTTGTTATTAGGCATTTATTATTTCCCATCGTCTGAATTTATAAAAATAATAATAATTACAACAAAAATACTAAAAATGTTCAACAAGCAATGTATACGATAACAAAATCATTAAGAGACGGAACGATCTGATTTATTATTTAACATATATTATTTTTGAGTACCCATGATCACGATCAAATTGCTATAGAAATACTCATAATGATTTTTTAAATAAAAATTTTATTTTAAATATTACTGAAAAGATTAATTTCAAAGAATAAAATTTGTATAAAACCTAGCTATTTGTATATAATATAGTCATTGTCCCCCTTGATCAATAATAAAAGTGGATTTCATGGGACCATCCAACATATATCTTACTCTAATAAATGTAAAAAATGGGTGGGAAAGATTTTATTTTTTTTGTTGACCCCGTCTAACGAGGCTGCATAAAAAGGTCTACTGCTTATTATTATGTGGTCGTAAAATTTACTTAGTTGCATGTCATGATCGCTGAATTATTCTATTCATTGTATAACGGAGACCATCACCCTGGGTCCCATATTCTGTACATTCTGATTTGAAACCCCATGTGAAACCAATTTGTATTCGTACGTTTAAATATTTATTACTTCATCTACCTCATGCCCCATATTTATTTGAAGATTAATTTTGTATTTCTACGTATAAATATATATATTTATGGTTACATATATAAAATATAAAAAAAAATCTTTTAACAAATAAGGGGCAACACAATAGGACTCATGCTTGTATCAGTGACATATTTTTACTTTTTTTTTTTTTTTTTATCGTTGGTGAACTTATTTTTTACTATATCAGTAATTTGATGCTAACGAGAATATAACTTAAGTTATAACTATCAACAACAACAAGCCCATGCGCATCGTTGTTTGTTGTCTAACTAGTCTTGTCGTGTACATGGCTTACATTGTGGTTTATTGCTAATTAAGTCACACAACGGCCCAATCGAAAAATAAAATAAATTCAACATCTCCATGTGTGTTCTTGTGATTCATTTATTTTGCCAAACCATATAAAAATCTATGTGTCATGGTAATATAGTAACTACTTAGGTGATTTTATTTTTAGTAGCAAGAGAAAACTCATACTTCTAACCACTCTAGTAAGTAGTCTTCAACAAATAGGTGATTCTTCTTAAGACCTCGTAATTTTATGCTCGAACATCCAAAGACCATGCCCTCAAGCACATATAAACCTAGATGCACCGTATCAAATTTCCTAAAATCTTATCATAATTAACAAAAATTTAGACAGTACTGTAAGGTGGACCCCACCCAACAGTTCCAGACCCCACTCAAAGAGGACCACAAGGATTATAATCAGAGCAATCATACAAAAGCATTATTGATCTATTTCTGATCTTTCCTATCAAAAAAATGATCAATTTCCGATCCTCATAAAAAATCAAAGCTCAGAATGATTCCCTGTAGCAGCATCCAAAATTTGTTAGTACTCCTCCTATTTACACAAAAAGTAAGAAAAAACGTTCTTGTTTTTGTACTAACCTGGGGCACGGGTAAGATGACGAACAAATCAAACCAGAAACCTTTCAGTGATCTCACGTAATGAGAAGCAATCGCACGTGCGTCCCACACGAGTTTCCCACAACCCACCACGAGTGACTCCCTCGACACGTAGGCCAACCGAAACTGTAACCACAAGTGGCACAAATGCACGGCATCAACACACGTGCGAAGAACGGTCACGATTGCAGCTAAACCTCCGTCCATGTACAGACATGGAGCTCCGTTCCTACCGATAGAGAGAGCATAGAAGAAGAGAGGATCAATGGCCAGTGCCATGGCACGTGCGAGTAAGAAAGCTCTGTTCCATTTCTGTACACGTTTAGCACGTGGGTCTAAAACACTACCAAATGGACCGGTTAAGGACCGTCGATCTGATGATGAATCGGATGATCGACGGTTCTTATTGAACCGCCATGATGGACGGTTCTGGATTGGGATCAGTGAAGATCCTGCTGAAGCTTCCCATTCAGGTGGATGAACTCGATCACAACTGGTTGAGTGGAAGACGGGTACACCGACTTGTGTGCACGCGTAACACTCGATCGAATTTGTGATTGGATTAATCTCTTCTGGTGAATTCTCATGAGTTGCTTCTTCTGTTGTTGTTGAGTTTTCTGGTTGTGTCTTTCTTGGATTCCGTCTTGAAATTCCAATCCACCTGCAAATAGGAATTCAATTAAAAAAAAATAGAGAGAGAAAGTGATCAGAGAATTCAATTCAAAAATTTTAGAGAGAGAAAGTGATCAGAGAAGAATTAGAATTGAATTCAAAATTTAAAATTAAAGAAGAAGATTGAAGTAAGTTAAAATTGTTGTTGGTAATTGAATTACCTAGTGAGGGAGATTTGGAATTCCGGAAGTGAAGGCATGATTGGAAGAGTGGAACCATGGGAGAGAAACAGTGAAACAGAGAACTAGAGAGAGAAAGAATTATAGAGAGAGAGAGAGAGGTAGAGAGAGAGAGAAAGATGAGGTTGTGAATGAATAGATGGGAGAGAATGGATGTAATATAAGAGAGAATAAGAAGGTTTTAGAGAGAGAAAGAGAGGACGTACTACAGTAAGGTTTTGGAGAGAGAGAGAGAGGATAAAGTTAAGACGAGGCAGAGGAGGTGGAGAGAGAGAGAAAGAGGTTAGGGGCCGGTTGTGCTGAGAAGCTCTGCCATGTCGCACATGAATGTGTGTCGTGATCGATCGTTTGGACAGCTAAGGCACTTACCCAACGTGGTGAAATCAGTTCTGTTTTTTTTCCGTTGATAAAACTTTGTAACTCTTTCAAGTTTTAACTAGAAAAGTCTGTAAAATATGTTGCACTGTGTACCAACATTTGCGTTTTAGATCCAACGGCTGTAGATCATCAATCAAAGAGGGTGTAGGTCCACCAATGGCAAGCCAGGCCTCTAGCTTCATTATCCGTAAATTACACGAAATTAGGATTAAAGCCTTCATTAGACGCATAATTAACTTTCATATGCAGTTCATATGCATTTCGGCTTGCCAAAACAAAAATATCAACCATTTCATATATCGGGTACGAGTGATAGAGCCTTGCATGGCAAAAAAATGACAGAGAGGACAAACTTTTTTTTTTTTTTATGCACCGACAGGCCTCGGTGCATGTTACCGCTATGCAAAAAGACAGAAAAAACCCTCTGCTTAATAACAGCGGTGCACGTTAGCAAAACTCATTTAATAAATTTTAACATAAAAATGGCCATACCTTTCAAAATATAAATCGGATTTGAACAAAATTTATACCATTGGAAAACACTTTTCAAGATCTTTAAAACAAGATCAGACATGAATAACAAATTCTAAAAAAAAAAAAACTAAAAAAACTCATTTACGAAGCTATAAAAACCCAAATTGTATGCAAACTATAATTTGCACGCTGCAAATTTTAAAAAAAAATCATTCACGAAGCAATAAAACCCAGATTGTATGCAAACTATAATTTGCATACTACAAGTTTTAATTTATATATATATATTTAATTTTAAAAAATTAAAATAAAAAATAAAATTATAAAACTATAAAACCCATATTGTATGCACACTATAATTTGCGTATAGTTATTTTAATATAAAAAAATCATTTACGAAGCTAAAAAACCTAGATTGTAGGCAAACTATGATTTGCATATAGTTAATTTTTAAAATAAAACCCATTCACGAAGCGAATGTATGAAAATAGACTATGCAAACTATAACTTGTATATGCAAGTTATAATTTGTATTATCGCAAGCAGTTATTAGTTTCCATAGTCTAACTACGAAGAAATTTTTTTTTTTGAATTTAGTATTGTTGTCTAATCTCATTTTAAAGATCTTGAAAAATGCTTTCTAAAAATATAAATTTGGCAAAAATCCAAATTATAGATTAAAAATTATAGCATTTTAAAATTTAAAAAATATTATTTTCTCTCTCTACCACGTCATCGGTCCCCACAACCAAAAACAGTTAGAAGTCTATGTTTATAGCAAAGGAAGGGTAGTTTAAGTACCAAAATTTTACAATTTTAAAATCAAAAAAGGAACTAACTCCTTTGCTTACATAACATAAAAAAGTATGGATTAGGCTTACAAAATAAAAAATGTTTGTCCTCTCCATAAAACCGTTATTAAATGAGGGGTTTTAACCTAATATTGTGTTCATTTATATTTGGAGGTAATAAGTTCAACTACTTTAGAAATAAATCAGGTACACTCGGACGTCCTGCGCAATTGTCGCGAGTTTTTACTTTCTCTTTAGAAATACATACAGTATTCATAAGGTCAACATACAACTCAAATTAATTAGAGTCAATTTAAAGCCTCATTAAAATAGTAAAGATATTTATTAAAGAAGTTGCGGGTTTTAAAACTTACCATCATGCGTAATTCTTCAGAGTTGGAAAAAAAAGGCAAAACAAAATGCATTATACTTGTTGGACCCAAATCACCCAATAAACATCGGATTATAGGGTAATGCTACAGGCACCCCGGATTTGCACACAAAATCATACCCGGAGTCTAATTTAGTCTACCGTGGGTCTAATTTTGGTCTAATTTGAGTAAAATAATCAGAGGTATTAGTAAAGGTACAAATCTAAGGTGTTTGTAGCATTTTCCCGGATTCTGTAAGAAACCAACTACAAAACATCAAGTCAACTTGATTAATAGCTAGAAATATTTGACAATCAAACATTATCAAGCTTGGCGTTTCATTACATAGCCAAAGGTTGTGATTGTGATACGTGTAATTAAAAAAAGTAATACAGTAGTGAATGAACCTTGGCGGATTCAAACATTAGTGGTTAATTATTAAATGTTAATTAGGTGTAGGTTGGTTTTGAATTGAGGTCACGAATTCAACTTTCAATGATTTTATCATTTGTACTAAGAGGCACATTTTTTTTTTCCGTTTATAGAACTTTCAAGGTGGTATTTATTTTGATCTATTGCAGAGGCAATCAATAAGGGCTATTTGATTTTAGGATCAACATAGTCAATAATAGTTGATTGAATTTGATGAATGTTTTAATAATGTCTATCATCTTTTGGTTAAATTATAAAAAATTCTAGATTTTTTATTGATTAACACTTTCCTTCTAAATCTAGAATCTAACGAATTTTCTCGCCACCTTGTTCAGCATCACAACTCTGAGCATATACAACCTCATTCTACTTCAACCCTCCGAACATTGAACTTCACCATTTGGGAGTACTCTTATATGGTATGAAATAAACTCCACGGAGTTTTTTTTTCTTTCACAAAACGAGTTTGTGAAGGCGTTGGATCATCAAACCCTATCAAAGATCCAGAAAAAAAAAAACATCCCTAGCTAAGGCAAATGTAAGTTCCACAACTCTTTTTTTTCAAGTTCAATTGATTTTAAATTTTTTGTTTTCGTTAATTTTCACTACAATGTTCATAGTAGCTCTTAACAACAACCCTTAACATCCCCAAGTAGCCTTTAACTTATGTGGCCCTCACGAGCTTTTACATTTTGTAAAATGAGCTACCAAATGGATTTTAGAAATGTGAATTAAGAGAATTAGAGAAGACAGTTAATTATACATAAAAGGGGATCAAATCTATAGATGGAAATCGGTCAAACCGAGTTAGTTGAACCATGTTCCGAAAAATTTAGCAAAATTTTAGTTCCGGTTTTAAAATATTGGTTTTATAATGATCATTTTGGTATAATTTTGATAAATTAATAAACCTTAAAGACACTGGCTGGAAAACTGAAGGGTAATCTTGGTATTCAACAGATCTCAATTAATTGGTTAAAAAAAAAATGTTCTATTTCCAGGGATTCAAGTCTTTTTTTTTTGTGTGAGACATTGAAGTAGTATGCAACTTGCGTGCAGCTACTTCTTGAGATTTTAGGTCACCCATTTAAGTGTCTTCTCTCTCTTTCAGTCAATAATCATCCAGACGTCCCAAAGGCCAAATCGACCTGATTATTATCATGCCTTCAATTATGAAAAATAAAATAAAATTGAGGATATCCTTTAAGAATAATATTGACACTTGGGCCTCTTATTTTCTTTTATTATTTATATTCAAATGATTGGGATTCATATGGACGTAGATACTAATGAATGATGTTTCTATTTTGCATTCTCCAATATATATCTTTAAAAAAAAATCACAGAATTTTTGGATAAAAAAATAAGTATATTCTTTAAAAAAAAAAATCAATAATTTGATATTGGTGGGATTTGAATCTAGGTATTTGCTATCAATGAAATAAATTTGCTGGTACTTGCATAAATTAGGTTATCGTACTGGAACAATATTTACTGGAGCGCAAATAGAATCCCCTAAGGTATGACACGTGAAAATTAGTGGAAAGATAATTTTTTATGAGAATGATCTCTTTCCACACGCAAAGATCATTTTCACAATATATGATCAATCTTAACTACAATTACTAAATTATTAAAAATGGATTACAAGTTAGAACAGTGTATATATATGTTACCTGCTACTTTTGAGTGATGAGCTCAGAATAGCTAGGTTAACCTTTTATGTATCTAATCTCATAATTTACTACACATGTACAACCTAGAATAAGTATCTCAAATTCAATCAATGAAAAGTCTAACCTTACTATAAAACCTAGAGAAGAGAAGAAAAAAAAAATTTGATCTTTGTGACAGTGTTGATTGTTTATATGGAAATTCTTGGTTTGTTATGTACATTTATGGAAAAGAGGGGAAAAAAAAGAAAGAGAAGAAGGCATTGTATGTGATTGAGAAGTAGTGATATATAGAAGATGCCCATATATGATATATCATCTATGGCCAAGGTGTCTATGTCATTCATTTGTTTGATTGAATTTTTTGTGGTCTCCATTGCAAATGATCTTGAGAGAAAGAGAGAGATCTCATGTGGTGTCATGGTCTTAGCATTTGTTAGTAACTGGTCATTTAAAGTTAGGTCCATTTAGAATGTTGTGTTGCCACTTTTACATGTTAGAAACCCTAGAATTCCATCTAAAGAGCTTATAGCATTAACAGTACATAGAGACAAATGTTTATCCTTGAATAGTGATGGTTTGGATCTTTTCTAAGATATCAAATGGCTAGTATTTCTTGGGTTCTATTTTAGACTAATTTGTAAACAAAAAGTCATGCAAAGAGTGGCTCCTTATTTGAGCAAGATAGCTCAATTGAGTAATTAATATAATTAATGAGATTTTTTAGATACATTAGGAGATTGGAAGATCACTTAAGAAGGATTAGTGAAATTTTGAAGTAATTTTTGGTTGACATTCTTCATGTTATACATATGTAGACAAAAAAGTGGGCTGAGGGCTCTACCCCAGCTACCATGAATATTTATTATGATATACATATATAATGGGCCCTACAGCCCCATTTAAATCCTACCCTCTTAGTTGTCTTCCTTAATCCTGTCTGGTGAAACATCAAAGATGAAGATCATTCACATGCAAACTCTTTGTCTGCTCTCTAGATCTGTATATATACAGTCAGCCTATCTGTATATATACAGTCAGCTCAAGTAGGATTTGAGCTCAAATTTATATTATCAATAATAATAGACTTTATTAATTAAATTAATTGACGCCTAATTATCACTAGTAGATATATGACACAAAAGGAATTAGTCCCACATTAAACAGGAAAAGAGGGTATTGGAATTAAAATTGGGAGATCTTCACCTAATAGTCTAGTCTTTTAGGGTGGAAGTTCGAACCCATGACAACTCTGTTCCCACAAATTTTACAAACTTAGCAGTTAGAATATTTAAAACATGTTATTTGGTGTTGCAGCAAGGTATTGATCATGAATATTCCATTACAGTGTTATTCCATTCAAAAACACAAATTGAAATAGTATTAGAACTTGTGAGTGAACAGTGAGAAAATGAGGTTCACATTTAAGAATTTCTATATATGAATCTGAGTAGGACCACCATATATTTGATTCTTTTCAACACAGCATCTAATTAGATGCAGGACCCTTCAAGGACAGAAGCTGGAGCTGAAATATAATAAAAGCATATATAGGATCCTTTAGTCTATCCTTTAGTAGGTGAAACTATTGTTTGATCAATTTCTACTCCTTTTTATCATGGGCAAATGATGTATTTTTACAGAGGATACAATAATTGTCCTGTTTCTCTAGCTATGTGAATGATCAACATTAAACAAATCTCTTACAGAGTTAAGAGACGATTACTGCGATGATCTAATGATCTCAGAGATGATTTGATGATCTCGGCGACCATCGGATCAACTATAGCTGACAAACCACTGCCCAACGTGTCAAAGACCCCATTTATCAAAATGATGAACAGATGATCGCCCTATTAGTTTTTAAAATTTTGACAATCATCAAATGATTGGCTCAACCATCAGATGACTGCCTCGACCATCATTTAATCACTTGGTGATCACTTCATCTCTCCCTTAAGGATCCACCAACTAATAGAAAGTTGATTGGATCTGATGATTGAAGATTCCACTAGCAAACTATGGATCAATGGATTAAAAGATCTCATTAGACTTGTTCTAAGTGGTATTCACGTCTTGTATTCTTAACATCAATTTTGTATTATAATCACAAGAGAAAGAGGAAATTAAGCTTTCCTTTTCTTTCTTTTTTTTTTTTAACGGAAATGAAACATTATAATAATAATCTAATTTTTTACATTTGAATAATTTTTAAAAGATATAAAATGAAATAGTTGACTCTTTTTTTTTCAAAAATAAAAATAATGCTTTTCATGTTTACCGATAGAAAATCNTCGGTACGAACGTGATGTCATTTATAGTCTGTTTGGACAAGTGATTTTAAGGAGGGATTTTGTCCGGACCAGGGATTTTGAGAAAAAATATAACATGAATTTTCTACCAAAACCCTGGTCCCCACAAAATCCCTACCCAAAATCCCTTGTCCAAACAGACTATTAGTGTATTGACAAACACATGTTTTTACGATTGTACATTTTGACGAATTACTTGAAAATTAACTAGTATATATATGCTTTCTGATTTTTTTTTGTTTTTGTTTTTGAAAGGATATAGTTTTATGAAAATTAGAAAAAATAAAAAAAATAAAAAATTATACAACGTTTGTGAATATGACATTTACGTATTACCTATAGTAAGGTACACATGTTAGTACTTAGTGGTACGTACAAAAAAAAGAGATCCATTCATATAGAAAAGTATGCTTATCAACAAAACACCATTATAGGGCAGACTTGGGTCCCATTTTTGTCGGAATTATGTGCTAACAAACACAAATTAGAGAACAAAACGACCAAATATGTTTTTGATAAGAACAATTGGGAAATATGAGTGAGTAGTGTTCATCTTTTTAACTATTTGAATTATTGAAGAAGACATATCTGCTTTATTGATGTGGGGCTCTAGAACGTGGTCCATAATACTTTTTGGACCGATGGTTTTACAAAAATGTTGCCAGAAGTTATGTGGTAGGGTTGGACCCATCACTTTTTTTCCTCCCAAAAGTATTTTGAAGAAGTTTTTAACTTACATAATAGTAGGACCGACTATGTCAAATAAACATCGGGCACAACTTTTGTAACTTGATCAGTCCAAACAATACTATTCAGAAGGGGGCATTGTGGTCCATATAATGTACAGTACAAACCCTCATTTCTTGCCCAAACTTATTACCGTATAATAACCTGGTTGAGTCAAGCACACATCAAGCGATTTGATTAAAAAAAAAGCGATTTGATTAAAATTAGGGCATCTCTCTCAGTTTCTCAAAATTGTTTTGGGATCTGAGGACCCCAGTTTTAGACAAACTTTTTTTGTCAAAAAATTCGGACCCTTGATTTCAATTATCTGACAGTACAAACCCGATGGTTGGGATATCTTTAACCTGCAAAAAAAAATAAAAATAAAATTATTGGCTTTAAATGGAAAAGTGCTAAACTAATTTTGCCCCCATGCAGGATCGAACTGCAGACCTTCAGTTTACAAGACTGACGCTCTACCACTGAGCTATAGGGGCTCCGGTCATGCATTTTAATCGTATTGCAAAAACAGACGTTATTAAGCCCCACCTCATTCAACCCCACCTATGCCGCATATTGTTGTAGAATCAACGTGGAAATGATCTAGGAGCTAATTTTATGTGAGAATATCTTATTCACTAGTAGATCATCATACCCAAAAATTAACCTAGTCTAAAATTTCTAACTCTATCAAAAGCTTATCCAAAATCAACAATCAAAAAAAAAATCTAAAATATGCTAAATTTCTAAAGATTGATTTAATATTGTTAGAAGTGTTAGAACGATTTGATTTCTGGACACGATGTTTTTCATGATGAGAAGAACATTCTCACCTATAATTAGGCCCTGGATCATATCAATGTCGGCTGCGCAAAATGTTACACTTCGAAGGGGTTGAATAAAGTATGGATTAATTACCCCTCCCTTATAACAATAATAGTATGTATTATGATCTTATGTATTATGAGGCATGACATAAAATAAGTCTACTACCATATTAATTAAAAATAAATCTTTTTGTTCCATCATTTTACAGTTTGGGCCCTGTTTCAAATTAGGATTGATTTTGATTTAAATGATGATGGCAACGAGGCGGGGCGGGGATGGAATTTTCTCCCCCATCCCCGCCCCATTAGGGGCGGATTCCCGCGGGGACCCTGATTCGTGAGGATTTTTGCCATCCCTACTACACAACAACAGAAATCGCAGCCCTTTAATTGTCCCATATATCAGGCATACTCTTAGGGGTTGGGTTGAATCTAACACATTTGGCCCAACGTCAGCAAGGGTCTCGATCTAACACAGATATCCACATCATTTTTTTTTTTTTGAGCATGAACAGAAAATTATATAAAAATAAAGTAAGTAAAAGATTACAAGAGTCCAGGCCTAGGTGAATCTAGGTATTATGTAGGTGATTAAAACAAGCTGTGAGGTATACTATACAAAATGGCCTGATTCACCCTATGCGATATAATATAGTTACATCAAAATACAGTCCCAGCTGAAAACACCGCTATTATATATCAAGATGATTAATGGTGTTTCCTAGAAAGTATACTTTTTGTCTTTTGTTATTCTGGCTTGCAGTACTTAAGGTATCCCTATCTTGCAATTGGGAGGTATGAGAGTCGTATAATGCTGTTGAAAAAAAGAATAATTGTACCAAATTATGGCAGTTAGTATAGAGTTGTGAGAGTCATAAAAAGAATAATTTACGACATTATTGCATCTTTATGCAAAATACCATAAAAAAAATGTGATGTATAAGAACGTACCATAGAAAACTCTTAATTAGATTATTTGAGGTAGAAGTTTAAGGGTTTGAAGGACAGCAAGAACCATGGTAGGAGAGAAACCTTGACAACATTAGGAGTATCGTGCTCAACACAAATTGTGCGAGATGACAATGTGTGTCATCAAAGTTTCAAAATAAAGCAACGTCTCTCCAACATATAAAGCAGTTGCTTTATCAAATTAGTGGGACCCAAATAAAATAATTTTGTGGGACCCAAAATACGCCACCTAAGCATATAAAAGAAGTTTTTGATCAACTTTACTTGGCTCTAAATGGCACAAACTCTGTATGCTCTCTCAAACCCCTTATTCCAACCCCAGATTTAGAACGGGGTGAGGAGTTTAGTTGTTTGTGGTGCCATTGATACTTGATCAAATCTCAAAAAATAATTTTTTTACTGGTTTAAAATGTCTATAGCACTTGTCTTAAATAAGATATGTAAAACGTTTAGTATTATTCTATTTCTACCAAGAAAAAAAAAGCATTATATATTCTAATATGCCAGTTTTCAAAGTTAGCAATGTTTGTTGTTGATTACAGCTTAGACCTAGTTTCAATTTTCGTTAGCATCGAGCTATTAACAGGGGCGAAGCTAGGATCAGTACATTGCAAGGGCCAAAATATTAAGTAATTTTAAATTAAAATATAAAAAATATATAGGTACTTGAAACTACATTGCGATAAGAAAATAAAAGTACCGTCATTTAGACTTAACAAGATACCAAAATGGGACTCGACGTTCTTTCAAATCACAAAAATCATCTATGATTGATTCTAAGCTAATTTTCAGTAATTTCTTTTTCAATGCACACAATTAAAGAGTCCGTGAGAAACTCATCATCTATTTTGTTGTGAAGCCTAGTTTTGACGATGCGCACAGTCGAAAATAATAACTGTAGAAACTGGAATAGAAATCACAAGCACAATCACTCTGTAAATAAGCGAAAAACTTGACGATCCTCAAGTCTTTACCAACTATTGACATAATTCAGAAATTATTGACAAAAAATAGTTGCCAATGCATTTTGTTGTAAGTGTTTTTGAGTCCTATGAGACCTAAAGAATAGAAACTCTAGTCTTTGAGTCCTATTAAACCTAAAAAAAAACTCTAGAATAAAGGAAAATGATTTAACGAGCCCATGCTTAAAAAAATTTGTGAGCTCTAAAGGTGAATAGTAGTTGGATGTTCACTTACATACCTTTTGTACATTAACGATATGAACATCCAAAGGTTATTTAACTTGGAGCTCACAAAAATTTTGAAGTTTGAGCTCGTGAAATTAAAACTCTAGAATAAATTAGAGTAGGGCCACTTCTATTGGGTCTACTATCTAGAAATAGTGTAGGCAAATATAGTAATTAATTTCTTTAACTTGTATATATTAGTAGTGTTTGATTATATGTGAAAGTTCTAAAATAAGTAAATTATATATATTGGGTAAGAGGTTGAGCGAAATTTGAAGTGGGTTAAAATCTATTATATAGGGACTAAGTAAAAAAGTTTATAATTATTAATGAGTATAATCTTGGGATTTTAACTAAAATAAAGTATAATCTTGGGATTTAAAAAAAATCTTTCGAGAGGGGGTTCTATGGCCCCCTAGGCCCTTCAATAGCTTCGCCCTGCTTGTTATTGATCTCATTAAAAACAAGTTTACCTCTTCAAAAAAAAAGAAAAGAAAAAGAAAAAGAATCTAGTTTGTTTGAAACAGACTTATTTGAATTGTCCATCTAATCATACCTCAATCCAAACAAAAACAGGAAAAATTAGGGCCTGTTTGGTTCGTGATTTGAAAACTTGTTTTTAAAAACTAATTTACACATAAACTAATATGCAATTTGTACTACATCTAGAACTGTTTTAAGATTTACAATAAAATCATGTATGATTTTATAAAATAAAAAATATTGTTCTTTGTTTTCAATGAAATCATTTAGGATTTTATAGCAAAGTAAAAAAAATAGTTTTAGATGTGATACAAAATGTAGTTAGTTTAGGTGTAAATTAGTTTTTGAAAACAAATTTTTCAATCGCAAACCAAACGGGCCCTTTGAAATATACTTTTTGATAAGTATTGTAAAATGAAATTTTCCTAAGCTATTATAAATAACGATCTTGAAGAATGCCAGTCGAACGATTTGTTTCACGAAAAATATGACCAACTTCAACAGAATCAAAGCTAGATATAACTCATGGAAGTCTTCTAACGCGGTTCCATAAGGCTGAGTCGCTGATGCACATATGCCAATGGGGATAAGGATTTGGAAGAAAAATAAAATAAACAACTGTTTCAACTCTGATTCATGTTTTCACCTAAAAACCACTAGTAAGACTAAAGTTTTAAATGTGCTATTCCTATATAGCATATTGCTGAGAAAAAAAATTTGAATAGAAAGAAGAAGAAAAAAAAGTTT
Source organism: Macleaya cordata (assembly GCA_002174775.1). Lineage (NCBI taxonomy): Eukaryota > Viridiplantae > Streptophyta > Magnoliopsida > Ranunculales > Papaveraceae > Macleaya > Macleaya cordata. The sequence goes on from MVGT01001416.1 coordinate 221,623, forward strand.
TAATCGAGTCTACAAAAATGAATATCAAGGGCCAAATGTGAATTCGTAGGGTCGCTTAAATTATGAGATCCACATGAAAATCTTAAAAGATCATGGATTTTTGTTTAGTCAAAATCAACAAACTTTTTTCTGTCTGTACAAAACTATACGTTGGGTACTCAGATCCATCCACGACTGACGAGCTCTTCTACATTCATTTGTGATTTTCACGTACAAAAATTACATTCTGACGTGGAAGCATTGAAAATCAAGAAGAGAAAAAGAAGTGAAGGTCTCATATTATTCCCTTCAACTTCTCCTTCAAATTTTAATTGATTTCACGTCAATGAATAACTTTTGTCGATAAAAATCAGTATAAAATTTTCCTCAGGTTGAGTAGCACGACAAGTCTATACAAAAACAAAAATGCTTGCCGAAGCCCTAAGGGCGCCGGTCCATTTTGGGAGCCTGGTTGACCAACAGTTTGGACTTTGGAGTTGAAAAATTGTTCTTGATATATATGATACTCTATCAGCTTATTTTTAGGTGTATAAAGGGAGAGAATTAGTTGGGTGGTCCGATAGCCTATTTGTGCATATGCCACATGAAATTATAGACTATTTGTGCATCTCACTTTTGATGCGTAATTCTACATATCAGGATTAGGTTAACGGTTAAATCTCATCAGTGCACGTTATACAATAAAATTCATATCTAACTTTGACATGAAAAGCACACGAAAGCTTGCAAAGTTGGTGACAAACCTTGGAACAAGTAGAACTCAATTTTCCAAGGAGTACCTAAAGTTCCTCACCAAAGCAAACTCCCCAATTTGATAATGGGCCCTGTGATAAGAACTTTTGCCATATATACAGATTTTGCAGCCCAACATCATCTCTGGACTTTTTTTTTTCTTTCTTTAAAATAGTGCATTTGGATTATATAGTAAGCGGGTTAGACCAGTACATTGGCTGTTGGGCATGGGGAGCATGAGGAGTAGACCTGTTCATAAGTAGGGGTGTAAATTTGGCAAACCTTGACTCCACCCGCATGTCGATCTTAATCATGACTTGTTTCAATCTAAATATTAATTTTCGATCCATGACTAAATGAATTAAGATTTAGGTTGAACATTCCTAACTCGTCAACCCTAACAAGTAAGAGGGTCGACCTTGTTTGTTGCCTTGCCCAAATTAAACTTGCCAGGTTAGGTTTGAACATTTCTAACCCATTAACCCACCAATCATGACAAAGTCGACTCTAGCTAACATTAACTAGTTGCCAGGTTTAAAGGGGTGCATAACCTAGTTGTCACGAAAACAGACGTTGCAAAGCAGGACCCAAGGCTAATCAAATATGGAGTATTTAAACTCCTAAAAATTACATGAGGAAAACCTTAAGGATAGGCAACGAATACTTGAACCCGAGACCTCAAATGGGAGGGATCGATGCACAACCCCCGAGGCTCGAACCAAAGGCTTATGTGGCTAATTCCTAGACTTGCAAATTATAAATGAAAACATTCTTTATTAAAGCATATAAGTGTAATACACAAATGTTGCATGTATTCTTTACTTTGAAGCTAGAGCTTGTTCCTTATGCTCAGATTTACTCAAGAAAAGCACAAAATGGTGGAGATGATCAAGATCTGATTTTGATTTACATGATGAGGATATCATCTTCATAGTTATAAAATCAGTCCTTAGATCATCTCTACATGTAAGCGTAAGCGAAATATAAGAATAGATTCTTGCTAAGACTGGCCTATGGGTCCCAAGTAGAGATCATACAAAGATTCATTTTGATATATATGATGAGGAGATCGTCCCCACAAAAATTAATCACTTGTATCATTTTTATGGCAGCACAAAGTGTAAATATAATATTGGTAGAAATTGTAAAAAGTGTTATGTGGTGTGATAGGTAACCACATGGACATAGGATAAGTGCTACAAATTAGAGGTGGCGTGTAGCCGCATTAAATAGTAGAAATTATTATTCAAAATGGGTCATCTTCACGTGCGCTGCACATAATTTTTTATTTTTTATTTTTATGTAGGATTTGTTCCGTACAAGTTTATACTCAAGAAATGTAGAGGATAAAAAGTATTTTTTTCTCTATTAACATTTGGTTTACTCTCACACCCAATTTACAATCACACGTGTGTCCAAATGGAGATTATTGAATGACTTTGTTTTATTTTGACACCTAATTACAATCACATATGACCCCAAATGGAGATTATTCAATGACAGACTTTGACGAGCATGATGAGAGGAACATTGTTACACGAAGTCATCTATTCACATAGGTACATACAAGTGTAACTAGTGTGAAAGAATAAAATAGAATTAAAAGATTTAAGAAGGTGAGTGAAAATATCCAACCCAGTTGTTCTCTAGTGATGAACGGCTTAAACGGCTCATTTTAAAGCCACTTCCAAGTATCCATAAAATAGAAAAGATTAGGGTTGACTTCATGGAAGAATCCAAGGTGGTAACTAAATGAACCAACTTAATACGGTGGATGGAGAAGTAGCAAAATAAGGGCTTTCATGTAATTTTCGTGAATTTGATCCCGGGATATAAAATGAGAGGATCTCAGAAGATATTTCAGTTTCTGCCTTTTTTAAGCTCTCGACATATAACGAGTACAAGTTGCAGTGTAGAGAGAGAAGAGAAGAGAGTGAGAGAGATTTGTTCCTCTTCTTCCTCCCTTCTCGATCTCTTTTTCGTTCCCTAATCTTCGAATTCACGACGAATAATTGGTAAGATCGACATCTGGTTGATCTCATTCTGTTTGATTGAACATATCTTTCGCGATCTCCAATAATTATTTCTCTATATATCATTCATAGAATTATTTGGATCTATTGTAGTTTCTGCTAAATGATTGATGTTTTTTTGATTTAGGTTTTGTTATAGTGGGGTTTTTGCGAATTTTCCGGATTTAGAATTTTGTGATTGATGGTGGAATCCTTCAGGGTTTTGGGCGGGATGTTCTTGGGATTAACAGTATTCTTTCTAGTTGTTAGGGTTTGCATTTATGTTCCAGTGGGGTATCTCATTATATGTTGATTTTTAACAGGGGACACTTTGAGTATAATTTGTTTTGAAGGAATTTTTTGAATTGGCATTGGACCTAGATTTGGACTTGGGATATAATGTCTTAATTTCTATGTGGAAGGTGGCATTGCTTGCAATAAACCTGGTTGAGTCAGAAGTAATGACAAATTAGTTTCCCTTTTACTCTGCTATAGGGTGGGGGTTTGCCAATCCCATTTGTGTCTTGTTGTGGCTTAGACTGTGTTTATTGATAATCCTAGAATTACCAGAACATTAGTATACTTGTTTTGGAACAATTGTGAATAAGGAAGATAATTTTGCAATGGGTTTGTTTTGATTGTTGCTCATTTTCCATAAATTGGATGTAATTATGCATTAAGGAGCGATGCAGATTTGAATCAAATGATACCCTGTATTTGGCTTACTTATTGCCCATCCAAATCCAACTTTTATTAAAAGAGATCGATAACCTAGTTTTGTGATGCTTAGAATATTCAGATTATTATGTGGATATGATACATTGCTAAAATTGCCAAGCATGCACCTGATGTCATTATTCAGAATACATCTCATGAATGGATATGAACACTAAAAGGCTAAAATCTATTTCCAAGTTCTTGGAAACGAGAATATGAACCCTGTCGGCGTATCAGAAGTATGTGTAAAGTTATTATTTTCATCTTGATTAGGATCTCAAGGATGTTTCGTTGCAAATCTAATTTTTACATATCACAGTTTTAGCCAGTATGAAGTGAAAGCAAGTTCTCATTACTTATGATGTATCATTTCATTTTCAGATTTGACTACAAGGAATGAATGTTGTTAATAATTTACTGAGACCCGGATGCTCTCAAGGCCCAGATTGGTAGACAAAATGTATGGTTATATTATATACTAATGCCTGTTTCATGATTACACGCCTTCCACTGGCACAATGTGGAGTTTCGCTTCAAATGCCATAGCTGGAACTATGGGGCTGAAGAATGACGCTCCAAAGGTAAATCAAGCTGGTTTGGAAAGCTCAGATGATGAGGTTTCTTCAAACGCCAGCAGAGAGGAAGGATTGGAATGTCCTATATGTTGGGAATCCTTCAATATTGTAGAGAACGTGCCCTATGTTTTATGGTGTGGCCATACACTCTGCAAGAACTGTGTCTTGGGTCTTCAATGGGCTGTTGTGAAATTCCCCGCCCTACCAATTCAACTGCCGCTCTTCATATCCTGTCCATGGTGTCATATGCTATCCTTCCGGTGGGTTTACAAGGGAAATCTTAAGTTCCCCCGCAAGAACTTCTTTCTCCTCTGGATGGTTGAGAGCATGAACGGTGATAGGGTCAATTCTCATTCCAACTTCTCTGGGGATCACCAAGCGGCTTGGTCTTCAAACAGAACCCAAGCTAACCACAGTAATTTCAGGAGGAACCAATGCATGCATAACCAAGAACAATCAGTCCATATCCATGATCATGCGAGCCTTGGAGCTAATTTCCTCAACTTAGAAAGTGTTCATGCTTCTTTGCGTAAGTTGCTTGTTTTCTTTGTTCACTTGACAGCCAAATTTCCATTAGTAGTCATATTCCTTCTGATCGTGTTGTATGCAATACCTGCTTGTGCTGCCGTTTTAGCCCTGTACATACTCATCACTGTTGTGTTTGCACTACCATCTTTTCTCATACTGTACTTTGCGTACCCTAGTTTGGATTGGTTGGTGAGAGAAATCACCACTTAAAGTTCTGGTGGTTCCTTGGGTATATGAACCCTTCAGAATTCTTCCCATCTCCACCATTTGAACCTCATCAGTGGTGTAATTCGACGACTTCCCTCTTCCAGCTTGGCCGACTTTCGTATTCCTTACCATAGATTCCCAGCATTCCTTTCGTTTGATCATTTGGTTTTTACGACTCTGCTTCAAAATGGGCGCTGTGATGATGGTAGTGAGGTACCTGATAGTCTGAAGGCCTGATCCTGATTCAACATTGTAACTTGGGTGAATGTTAAGGCTCGAAGATTAAACCAGCTGATCTGTTTGCAGCTACGAATTCTTGTGTAGATGATTCCAGCAGAGCTCTAGCAAGACAATGTTTAAGTAGTGAGTGATTGTAGCTTTGTTGCATCTGAGAATCATTGGTCTATTGTTTTGATTGAAGGTTTTTGTGTTTCATGGTTCTCATCAAATCTGTATATCGGTGTTACAAATTTTTTTTTTTGGGACCTGTTTATTGCATAATCATGAATTCTGCAGGGTATCTTTTTTAAAAGAAAAACACTACAGGTTCAGTTTTGAAAGCGGATAGAATTACAGAAGATTACCCATCCAACATCCAGTCTGTTCCACATAATTAAGATTATGCTTGGATATAGTGATACTTCCCATAAAATTTTTTTCTTGTTTGCATTTTGCTTTTTCATGGACAACATGACCTTGAGATAAATTGAATCTTGGATGCACATGATCCGGACTAGAATCAGATGTAGGTTGAGATTCAATGTGGGAAACCTGTCCTTCTGTAGTTTGGACCCGTGTCTGTTTCCTTTTGAGATTCAGTGAGGGAAATCTTGGCCTGCAAAGCTAGGATTCAGGAAAAGGAGGTGTGATCCCCTTCACACAAGAATTAGAATCCTGTAAAAAAATAGTTTATTAGTGCCACATGATGGACTAATTATTTAACAAAACAGTTTCATTGCTTTTGTTTTCTGTTATAGTGACTAGTTATATCAGTTGGACACGTGTAATAAAGACAAAAGAGTCGGTAGAAAAGAAGCCAGTGTGAATATTGTACCCCCACTTGTAAGGTGGGTGACAAGCACCACACAATCCAATGCAGCCCCACCATCCTTTGACCATATAATAACACCCAACGGCTAGATGATGAGTGGTGTTGGTCACCTCACAAGTGAATATCGAAAATTATGCTAACTCAACTACATTTTTCAGCAAAAGAAATGGGAAAGAATGATAAAAGAAACAATTCTAAAAAAAAAAAAAAGAAAAAAGAAAAGAAAAGGTGGGCCACTTTGGTTTGGATTAACCATCTAAAAAGGCCGTGATGCTACAGTTATTGTAAAATGTACTGCAAGTTATACTGCAAAGACTACTTAGGAGGGTATTTACGTCAATTAAGAAATGTTGCAAATCACGAGAAGTGTGAAATTATTTGAGAAGTGTGGGATGACTTTTGTAGTAAAGTTTGTAGTAGGAAATGCAGTAAATTTAGCATTTTAGGCTTGAGGTGCTTGAATTTAAAGGCATTTGTGTGTGGGTCACAAAAACCGAAAGGTATTCCAGACTTCTACATTTTTCTTGTGATCTTTATTTGCCACCACAAGAAATTCTGAAAAAGAAAAATACAAGTAGGCAATCTACATTAGATCCTCCACGTGTCAGGAAACTAACCTTGAATTGCATATTTGGATTCGATAACAGAGAGGCTGAGGTGTTCTAATTTGTTCTGGCAATGAGTGACATAGTAGTAAAACAGCTCTAAAGAAAAGAAATGGTGGCAGCCATTGATGTTTCTCTTCCAAAATCCAGTTTTTTGCAGAACTCTCATCATCCCTTCAGAGACCCAAATTCTTGTTTTCTGGGTAGACCCAACTTGAAGGGTTTTTGTTTACAGTTAAACCCCATAAACAAGAGAAGATATCTCACTAATTTGGTGGTTGTTTCATCAACCAATAACAGTAGTAGTAGCAGCAGCAGTAATACTAATAGTGGCAGGTTTTATCTGAATTTTACTGGGTTTCCATTTCCACTTGGGCCTTTCCTCAATAGGCGCACAATAAGAACTGAGGTAAGCTTGATGTTCAGATTCTTCTGTAATTGTTTTATGCACTTTGAATTTTTGTGTTATTTTGGAATCTTATTCATTTGTTTAACTACAATACTTCTTGTGAAATCTTATAAAACTTGATATTTGTTGTATTGGAAATGCTGGTTAGTTAAAGGATGGGCTAACATACCCATTTTAGATTATATTTGCTTCAATTTCAGTGGTCTTTTTCCCTTACATAGACAACTTAATTCATTTAAACGACTTTATAAACAAGACGAGGGTTTTTGCTTGGTGTGGCTTTTGTTTATAATTTAAGAAACTTTCTTGATGATTTTTTTGCCTTTTCGGCGACTACATGAATGTATTTGAATGGGGTTTTTGTTCTTAATACATGACTGAATTTTATTTGTTTGACTGTTTAAAATTAATAGTTTTAATTGAAGATCAACTGCTTGAATAATTGTGTAAATGTTCTTAATTCAATAATTCTAACCGGCCCATGTTGGGGAAGCTGTTAAGGCCAATTGTTGTTAAGTTTATCCTCCTTCTAGGATTGTTGAGTTACTGTATGTTCTCTGTTTGGTTACGGTAGATCCTCTTTTTTTCTTTTTTTTTTCCGGAACGTAAAGGAAAAAATTTGCATTTGCCGGGACTCGAACCCGGGTCTGTTGCTTGGAAGGCAATTATCCTAAGTTCCTAACCCTTGGACTACAAACGCTGACGCTGGTAGCTCATCTTTAGCTCAGTTAAAACCTATATCCAAGTCTGGTGATCCATCAATATGGTCTAGGGTGGTTGGATGAGCTAGGTGAGACTCCTATTAAAAAAACTGATCCAGTCGGATGGAAGCCGATCGTGTTCTCTTGGACAGAAAAATTATTGTGAATTGAACTCAATTCTGGATTTTCAGTATTATTACGTATTTTCTCAATTCTTTTGAGTAACTGGAATTGTGTTGTATGCGGTTTAACGCTTTTTCATTTTTTGTTAACATCTTTTAGTACTGTCTCAAGAGAAAGATTATTCACGCGATTCTTAGCTCTTTTTCAGATTTACTTACTTGCTATCTGACTTTGTATTTGTGTCTTCCAAAGGTTGTTAAAGATTGCATATGGCTTTTCGAACAAGAGCAAGCTTTGGGATTCAGCAGCGTGTCTACGAATATACGAATGACTGTCATCAAGCTCAAGTCTGGGGGGTTATGGATTCATGCACCTATTGCTCCAACCAAGGAGTGCATTCAGGTCCTCTCTTGTTCTCCAATTCTCTTCTTGTATTAAAGTACTGTACTACATGTATTATCAGAGGGTACTTCTGTTTCGAGATTGTTAGGAGCTTCATATACATTTGATTCTATATTCTCTTGCATTTTTATCACTACCATGTACGTTTCTGTCCAAACCAAATACTGGAATTCTGTATCCTTCAATTTGATTTTTAACAAGTTGTTCTTTTTGTCTTTTGCCAGCTCGTAAAGGAGCTAGGGGCACCTGTGGAATACATTGTGCTGCCTACGTTTGCTTACGAGCACAAAATCTTTGTCGGGCCATTTTCTAGAAAGTTTCCTCGAGCTCAGATATGGGTGGCACCAAGGCAATGGAGTTGGCCTCTGAACTTGCCACTTGAGTTCTTTGGGATCTTTCGTTCCAAAACCTTGAAAGATGAAGATTTTTCAACCCCTTGGGCTAATGAGATTGAACAGAAAGTTCTTAGTTCACCAGAAGTTGGTAAGTCAAACTATTAATCCCGGTTCATAGTTTTATTTAACTAATGTATAAGATTATATTAATTTGGCCATGCTTTGTTTCAGGAATTGGGCCTTATGTGGAGGTAGCATTTTACCACAAACGCACAAGGACATTATTGGTAACTGATGCTGTAATATTTGTCCCTACACAGCCACCAGAGTGTATTAGCAAAGAGTCCCTATTAGCATCCGCTCAGAATGGTTTGGCAGTAAAGATACTTAGCAAAGGAAAGGATGTTCCAGAGGGACCAGTCGTTGACAATAAGATGAACCGTCGAAAAGGTTTGTCCTCTGTATTTGATTGCATTTTTTATTTTTCAAGTGTGTCCAAGTCCCATATGTACTTGATTTTTTCCTACATTCAGTATACATGGTGCACAATTTGTTAAAATCCAACTGAAGCTGGGGTTGAAAGAAGATAAAGGGCTATGTAGTACTGAGGCATATGAGTCTAACTGCAATTGATTTTATTTATGTATTTATTTATTTTGGCACAGGGTGGGAGAGAATGGTTCTTCAAATCTTGTTTCTTGGTCCATCAAACCTTTTAGAGCCCAACGCCAGCTTCGCTCAGATGTCACAGAAGTTGATTGTTTCACCTATTATAAAGACATTGGTTTTCAGCAAAGTTCCTGAGAAGGTAATTGAAAATCATGAGTTTGAATTTTGTAAACAAATATACTTTGGTGCATATGAGCAGATCATATAATCATGACATATCTGTTTACGAATATGTGTCTGTGCTATGAAGATTTAATGAGAAATTGAATAACACAAAAATATGGTCGCATATATTAGTAAATCATGCTGTGTGATGTACAATAATAAATCCATTAAGCAGTTCACATAACTAAACCTATCTAAATCAAGTTTTACCTTGTTAAAAATCAAGAGGCTCAATTTGTATACTAGCGAAGGGTAGTTGGATCTGTCTGGAATTGAGGGTTGTACGTCGTGATCTATCAATTTGGTAACTTCATATCAGCTTAACCGTTTTTACACCTTAAATTACCTGCTTGTGTGCCAAAAGGAATCTGGATTTTGCGAAGACTAAGCTGTAGCCTAGCCTAACAGAGACCTAAAACAAGTATTTGTGCCTAAATTTCTTAGGGGCTAATGTAGAATTCTCCATTACCTCTCATTATTTTACACGCATTGTAGTCAAACTTGTGCTTAATGTTTTCTATGTATAGATACTAATTACCATGCTGATTTTTTTTTCTCTTAAGAAATCATGACTCATTCGAACGTTTGAAACTTGAATGGTTTAAAATTTATAGGTGAAAGATTGGATTGACAGGATTACTAGAGACTGGGCATTCAAGAGAATAATTCCTGCACACTTTGCTGCTCCAATAAGTGCAAGCAGGTCGGACTTCTTGGCTGCCTTTGCTTTTCTTGATGACCTCTTGGGTGAACGTTACATCACACGCCCTTCAATTTCACTTCTCTTCTCATCCATTATGGGCAAGGCAGCCAGTTACTTTCCCCCGGATGATATGAAGACTTTGTCATCCCTCGATCAGTTCTTAGTCTCAATTGGAGCTGTGAAAAAGACTGTCTCGGGCAGAAAAACTAAAACAACAACTTTGTAAGTCCTCTCATTGCCGTCTCTCCAAGTATATGTGAATGTAGTATAGTAAGTCTGATCAATGTTACATATGCTCTCTATCTTCTTCAAAATTTGTATACAGCTCCTGTATAATTTTGGTGTTGAAAATTACAGAAAGCTTATTAATATATATGTTACAGAAATTGAGAGTCATGTAATGAGAAGGCATATGGGGCATGTCAAAATGAGGGTGCATTTGTAATTACTCTGGGGCATATTGGGGTAATGTCATAATGAGGGTTTCCATATATTTTCAACATGTTGCTAAACAAACCCACATATGTGAAAGAAAGGAACAAAACAAAACACAGAGATTTACGTGGTTCACCCAGATCTAGGCAAAAGATGAAATCTAGGGTTTACAGAGTTTTTCCTCTCTTCTCACACCATTCTTAATCAGAGACAAAACGAGAAAAGGATACTAGAAACCCTAGTCGAAATCGTTGGCAGAATTTAACTTTCATCAGTCTCCACACCACAACACAACATATAATTGATCAACTATAGATGTTCACAACAACTGTAGGGACAATTAAGAAGTCTACTGCTTTACTGCTTTGTGGTGGTTTCAGTATTTTATGAGAGTGGAACTGAAATCATCAAATTTCTGAAATATCCCCTTGATGTTTTCAATTATACATAATTATCACATCAATGGCATGCATTTTTTATCTGCTTTTTTCCCACCATCATATCCTACAGCTTTTCAAATTGGCAATAATGAAGAAAAAACTTTTACTGGAAGAGCTACAAGTACTATGGTACCCATTTTTGCATCCCTCATTATTTGCTCTCCATGTTAGTTGGTTCGTCTAATTACACTAGGACCACTAGGTTAACTTTAAGAAACGCTAGGCTTCATGGTTAAAATTGTAAAAGGGTTTCGAGAGAACAAATAGCTGATTAAGTCCCTGGAATTATTCAGGAAGATACAATCATGAAAATATGTATATAAGTTATAACCAACAAAAAGATGGAAATATTAAAAAAAAAAAAAAAGATGGAAATTGTAAGCAAAATGTCTAATCGAAATTGTAAATTCTTTTTCAAAGGAAGGGCATATTTGTTAATGAACTTTAAGATTAAATAACTGAACTCTAAGATTAAATAATATTAAATAATTTTTATTATTTCGATTATCTACAGTAAATAAACAATAACTAATGCATACACACATACCATCCACTATTATATTTACTATGTAGACATACAAAAGAATCTCGATAAAATAATAATCTTGTTAAATTTATAAGTTTTATCGGTCCCAACTTGAGCCTAAAAGATAAAATATTACTCTATTAATTAAAATTTAAGTTAATTAATAAATTTAACTAGTCCCAACCTTATTAATTTATAGAGGTTTAACAATATTTACTATTTAATGAAGGGGTGAGTATGAACAAAATATTTTGTCACATTGAATCATGGCAACATGCAGAACAGCTGGTGAAGGAATACTTCTTCCTTTGATGATTACAAAGCCATTAATTTCTCAACAGAAAAAAAATCATATGGACCACTCAAACACTGTTGATCATCCCATACTTGTCAATGGAAGAAAAAAGGAAAACCAATATGGTTGAAGGGTCACTCTCCTTAACTTGCTTTCTTCTACCTAACTTGATCAAACTTCCTTTTCAAGAATCCAAAGTGCCCTTTTTTTTGTTCTGGTTAATTAATCCTGTTGTTGAATCTGGTTTTCTAAGTTGTATTTTGTTTATTTGGATACAACAAACATCACCAGCTCCAAACCTACCAAAATAACAGAAGATCAAAACCAAAATCCTAAGACAAGTTGATTTCTGGTGATTAATATGCAACTACTAATCTGAAAAATGGAGACACAATTTCCATATAAAAGCAAGACCTAATTTCTCCATCTTAGGAAGTGTGATATAAAAAACAAAAGTTCCCCATAAAAGTAGCTGAGCCATTTGGTTTTTGGGTCCATCAAGTTGTGAAGATAAGGGAAAACTATAACAGAAACCCAACTTTATGCATCTTTTGTATTAATGTACCATATAACAGAGTCAAAACCCCCTTTCTTTCTTTCTTTTTTTTTTTTTTTTTTTTTTTTGCTGTTTTGGATAGGTGATACGATTAGCTTTGAATCAAGCTACCTTGAGACGAGATCCATTTTGAACCAATTTTTGAATCAACCTTTGGGTAAAGGGAATATCTAGTCAACTGCACGCCGCTATAGGAATTGAATGCGAATGACATTAACTAATTAATATTTCAATTTTAGATTAATAAAGAATTGATTGATTTTGTGAGACCTCACCTCAATATACTTCTCCTTCAAGTTTATTGATTTTGATCTGCCAGACTCATTTGGATCTAACAACAACATCCTCAGGGGGATCAGGTGAGGGGGTCTTCCTAAATCCACCAAATTTTCTTGGAGGTATTGCTTAAATACGTCTCTTT
>MVGT01001416.1:234269-266014 GCA_002174775.1 Macleaya cordata
AAAATTTTATAGCTGGTAGTATTGGATCTACCACGCGTACTATGCCGTTTACCTCATTTTTTTTATAATTATTCTTACACTTTGTTTATACTAGTTTGCAGACGGAAGAGTTTTTTGGAAATGATTTTCTCACTATGTAAATTATTCTCACAAAAACTTATTTCTTTCTGAAAATTCTAACCAAGTAAAAAGTTCATTAAAGTTTTAGTAGTAAAAAAAAATGGATGGTTTAGGAGTCTTAAAGTTCAAATCGAATTATTTTTTTACTGTAAAGAATTCAGAACAATATGATTTAATGTGAAGACGATCTAGATGGTGAAAATAAAACACAAAAATAAGTAAATAAAAAATGAAGTCAACTGCATAACAGGCTGATTGTAAGGAATGACTCCATTCAATTGACAGCTTTGGTCACGTTTAAACGATATTGTTCAACAGAACAGACTGAGACTGGGAGTTTATTAGTAGAGATAGCAATTTTTTATTTTTTTTTTGAAAGTCGGTTGGTAAAATATGCATTATATTTTGCAAATATTATTTATGAAGATAAAGAAAAATAAAATAAAACGGATGCCATCACTAGATGCTGATAGGTCAACCATCAGATGGGTCGGATTTTTTTTTTTTTTTTTTTTTTTTTTTTTTTTAATTTATTTATTTGGCAGAGTGAAGGCAAAGGAAAAAAGAAAAGAAAAGAAAATTGAGTCTTTAATTAAAGACTTAAAGGAGGTTATCTTTATTTTTTATTTTGAGAAGGGATCCAATATCCCTAGGTCGGGTGAACCCAAAGTTACCCGAATGAGTGGAGTCTATTGTTTACATGAAGATGATTTAGGGTAGGGCCATTGGACCAAATTTCTCAGCGGGTTTATGGTATAAGGATAGGGCCGTGCCAATGAGATTGTAGGAAATATCGCGGAAGATTTCCGCCATCCCATTTTTTTAAAAGTCTCCTGGAACATTTCTGTCGTGCTATTTTTTTTCTTCTTTTTTTTAGGATATTTTTTTGTATTCATGGCGGAAGATTTCTGCTATCTCTATTTTTTAAAACTTTTTTAAAGATTTTTTCACGAGACTCTTCCGCGATTTCCCTCCTCACGGAAGTCTTTCGCGTAGGGAAATTTTTGCACGAGTACCCCTAAACCCTTAGCGCAACTTTAAACTACGGGCTAAGCTTCGAGTTCTGATGCACAAGAGTTTCCATTGGCCTTGGATTTTAGTTTGGGATACAAGGGCTTCCACTAGCCCTGCCCTTAAGAGTTGATTTAAGATATATTCTCCTCACTATCTATCATCGAAATTTAGCCCATGCCTTGTCTGATAAATATAATATCCTTACAAAAAAAATCAGACCTTAAATCACCTCTTTCATAAGTTGGTCACAATAAGTTACTAGAACTTAGGGACTTACTTAGTAGATCCCTTCTGTTTTATTTTTATTTTAGTAAGAAGATCATGATCGGCTTCGAATACTTTGACCCATTCAAAAGTTGACTTAAAAGATAAATCATATATACAGTTAGCGTCATCAATCAGTTTGGTTTTTTTTTTTGTGTTATGGGTCCACGGTCCACCGTCACACCGCGGTCACCCACCACCACCACCACCCATTTTTTTAAAAAACTGTTTCAACGAATTTTTTTCATAAATCGTTTTTGTCAAGAAATATGGCAGGTTTTTCAGTTTTTTAGATTAAAACAGATATGAAAAGGCAAAAAATAAACTGTAAAATCAACAAAAATATGTATTGCCCCAGGGCCGTATTTGAGATTTTGGGGCCCAAAGCGAAATCTTAAAACGGGTCCCATAGATAAACTAAAAAAATAATTTCTCGATTTCTTTTTTAAATTACGATAATAAAAAATCGTTAAAAAACTTTAAAAAAAGAAATATAAAATTTAGTCTTTATTTATTTATTTAAAAGTGTGGCACATATGTTACTTTAGGGTTGCCTACATACCATAATTAAAAAAAAATACGTAGAGTTAGTATAGTTTAGATTCTCATAAATTTTTTATAAACAAAAGTAAAAAATAATAAAATAGCTAAGGTTAAAAAATCCTAATAGAACCTTGAAAAATAAAAAATAAAAAAGTGATGAATAATAAAGAATATAATTTGTTGAATTGCTATTATAATATATTTAGGAATTTTTATATATTCTAAATAAATAATTAGGAGTTTCTAATCTAAATAAACAAAGAAATAGAAATGGGAACGATTTCCATACAACTAGGAGTATGATAATAAAATAATAAATTAACTCATGTAGGGCTCACATAAAATGCATCAAGGGGTTGATTTTTGGAGAGGATGATCTACATGGTGAGTAGAACATACTCACCTGAAATCATCTGGTTCTAAAACTTCTAACCTCATAAATCTGCTCCTGTAAATCACCAATCAAAAGAAAAGTTTAAAACTTACCAAATTTTTAAGGGCTAATTTGAGGGGGTTAGAAGTTTTAGAACAAGCTGATATATTAATATGATGATATATATAGTGAGGAGAACATCCTCTCAAAAAATCAGCCCCTGAATGCATTATATATATATATATATATATATATATATATATATATAATTTTGGGGGCCCTCAAAATTTGGGGGCCCTATGCAATTGCTTATGCCGCATATGCTCAAATATGGCCCTGTATTGCCACCTTTATATAATCTTATTGGGTGTGGTTGGCGACGTCAAGTTTTGACAAAGTATGTTTAACAAAAGATCTTTACATGGTAATCATTTAACGGTTTAAAAATTAGTGTCACCAATTGTAATCCCACCTCTAATTTTTTTATTTTTTCTCCAAAGTAGGAGACTACTGTTGGAATAAATATTTATGAAGGCGAAATACATCAAAAAATATATGAGAAGCAGAGACACCACAAAATACATTACATCTACCCACGAAACTAACGAAACCGCCACTAAAAGACTATCTTAATTACTATACTAAATATTACAAACTACTACTAAATATTATATGTGACAAACTAATAGCAAAACACATGCTAAGAATTTTGATCTTAAGAACTTCCAAGTCAAGGGAGGGGTGCAAAATCTTTGGGCCAAAGACCTCTTTGCTTCCCAACCCTAATCTTATAAATATAGGATAATTTTACTCAAATCATAATCCAAAGGCTAATTTTGGTATGAATAAACTCTTCACTATTTAAATCATCCTCTCCACAAAAAAATCATATGGTTAACTTCTACCCTTATCTATTTGTTACATTTTCAATGATAAATTTTATTGGGTTGGAAGATTTAGAGGGTTAGAAATTTTAAAATGATGCTGGATAATGGATCAACACCCACTAAATCTAACCTTTGGATCATTTCCTCGTGATCCAACAAATACTGTGCAAAATAAGTAGTTAAATGGCAAGTAAGGAGATAATCCTCCCGAAAATCAATCCTGGGATAGTCTCAATGTGGGCATGTGGCCCCCATTAGGCTTTAATGAGACGATTTAATGTTTTGATATCCATAAGGAAATATTCACCGTTGGATCATAGCATAGGATTCATATCTAAGTGGGCCTCTTCATTTACTCCTTACGAGAAAATCATTTTCATCCATTTAGTACTTTATTATAGACCGTTTCGTTAGGTGCAAACTGGGAACTCCTCCACACGCTTCCTCTCTCTAAAATTTCATTGTGTTCATTCTCGCAACAAACACGCCATCTCTCATAACTTCCAAATCCCTTCAAACCCAAATCTAAAATCTTCAATTGTTTTTTACACGATCTCCAAAACCAAAGTGGGTTTATTAAAAAATCTCATCTATCTCTGTTTTTTTCATACTTTCTGGTCAAGAAAGTTGCAGAAAGGTACCATCTCGACGTGTTCTTTACGAGCTTTCGATTAAATTAGCCACCGACAGGAGTTTTTTCCTGTAGATTCTACATGGGTTGGAGAGAAATAGCAATTTGATAGATTATTTCAAGCATTGTTATGTTTTGGGTAGAAAAAAAAGGAGGTTTTTTTAAGCTGTGTTTATCTTTTCGAATACGCTGCAGACAGGTTTAATAATGGGTGGTTTTTGTTTTCTTTCAGGGGTGTTGATTTGATTCGCCTTGATAAAGGAGTTTTTCAATAAAGCTTTTCAAAGGGTTTCGTTATTCTCCCATTTCTTGTGATTGGAACTGCAGAAAGGTATGGGGATTTTTCTTAAGCATTTGGGTTTAAATCAACATAAATGAAATCATGAAGTTGGGTTTAGTTGTTTCTTTCATTAGTTTGTAAATTTTATCACATTGTTAGAAAGATTTTAGTGGGTTCTGTCAAGTTTAATGACCCATTAGAGTAGAAAGAATGTAGCTTCCCTTGTATGAGATAAACTGTGTTGTTGTTTTTCTTCTTCAAAATCATTTTTTTCTGCTGGAGGCATTTTCTGCAGATAATTGTATTCTTTTTTCTTTTTTCTTTTTTGTCTTCTTTCTGTTATGATTTTCAGTTACCTTGTTTAATCTTCTGGAATGGGAATGGTCAAATGGTTAATCATTTTTCACTCACTTCATTGTTTTAAGGAATTTACTGGAGAATTTGGAATTTTTTGAGTATTTTGAAGATCTTGGGTTCATTTAATGGTGTTTCCTTTTTCTTTTGCATTTACTATGAAGGGTTCAGAAGGAAGAAAAAGATGGATTATTGTGTGTAGTTCTTTTTTTAATAGGTTTCTTTTCTTCTTCCCTGTTTTCTTAAGCACTACAAATAGGTTTATTTATTGATTTTTTATTCTCAAGTTATCTTGGTTATGTTGATTATTGAAGTTCATGGACAAGATATTTATTTGATTATTGTGATTATTGAAAGAGAAGAATGGTGTTTTTATGGTATTTTTCAATTTGGGAGACAAACTCTTAAAAGACAAGATGAAGTTGTAGAAGCTTTTTGGTTTTGACAGTATTTATTGTAATTATAAGAGTGCCTTGCTTTTATGATAGGATTGATTGAGTTTTATTGTTCTTTTCTTTCTATTGTAAAAGTATCTTATTTTGCCCAAAAACATCTTAGTTTTTCTTAATGAGCTTTAAAGCAGAACAATCAAGTTTGAACCTTGTTTCAAAGGAATGTTTCGGTTAGTTGAAAACCTAGACATTCTAATTTCGAAACATTCCAAAAAAATACTTGAACAATACCGATACATACTGTAGCAAAACGAGATGGTTTAGTTCTAGTGCCAATCAAAACCGGAGCAAAACATTGAAACATTTGAAATTTTGAACCATAACAGCTATTAAAAGGTTTTGAATTTTTGAGCCCAAAAGAAGATAGTTTCAAAGTCTTCTTGATTTTTTGTCTTCTTTCTTGATTTGTCAATTTGTTGTATGATTCATTTGAGTTTCTACGATATGGTTCCAGATTTCAAGAACATGAATTATTTTTTTTCAGAACTTTCAGCCTTGTCTATTCTTGTAATTTAATTCCATGTGTAATTCGTTGTTTTCAATTACTCTTAATACTATTTCCTCCAGTTGGACCAGTTCTGTTTATCCCTTGTTTTCAGGTTGACAATCTTGTGAAACTTAAAATAGTCTCTATTAATGGGTAATTGATGAATTGAATTTAGCAGATAGGTTGATCACATTCTATTCCTAGATTTTTCATGGAGTGTCTCAGAAAAATTAAATACAAAAGCTAATGTTTAAATAGGCAAAACTCAGCGGGATCCAACTTATTGTCCAAGTCCAATCAAATCCAAACCTGGCTATGTACTGAATTGAGTTTTTTTTTTCTTTCTAGTACATGACCTTTGAAGTACCAATCAAGTTTTGAGCAGTTTCTAACTGAATATTGAGTTTCCCTCTTAACTCTAACTCAATTATTCGTCAAATCTACCCTGTTTGTTTTTCTTATTTTCTCATTTGAAAGGAGTTTTGGTTGACTGCAGGATTGTGGTTAGTATTTCGTCATTATTGTTATTATGGCTGAGGGGAGGATCGAAGTTCCAAAAACTCCGGAAAGAACTAATCCAAAAGATCCTAAGTTGAGGAGAAACTCAACAGGAAAAACAAGCACTTCTGGCAGCGGAGGAAAGATCCTTCCTCATTATCTCAGAGCTTCTACCAATTCCTGCCATGAGTTCTGTAAATATGGAAGAAAGCATGCTTTTGAAGAAGTGGGAAAACGTCCCGTACTAAAAGGAATTAGATCAACACTGGTTGAAAGCCAAAAGCCAGTAAAAACTCTAACTCTGGTGGATAGAAAAAAGAAACCAGTGATCAAGCCCAAGCCTTCTCCTGATCAACAAGTCCGGGTACTTGAAACACCCAAAACCATCAAGAAGGAGACAACTTCTGTTAAGAAGATCGATGTTCCTGCGAAGCCTGCACCTGCCAAGTTATCTTCTTCTCCATTGAATACTTCCAGAGGTGTAATGGCTAAAAGAAACAGTGATAACAAGATAATAAAAATTGCTGGGGCCTCCAAAATAGGTCAAAAGAAAGCGGTGGTGTTACCAAAAGTGTCATTATCCCCAAAACCTTCTGCTAACAGGGTTACAAGCTCAAATGCTAAATATAAGGTCCCGAAGACTGTATCTCCTCCTCTGAAGAATCAGAAGAACGTGACGAAGGATGAATCTAATATTCCAAAGGAAGAAAAAGTAAGAGAAAAGACCTTGTACATCATTGAGCCAAAACTTGAGGACGAAAGTTTGAAACTTGCTCATAGTCTTACTAGTCTACCATCTCCATCAACATCTTCATCCCCTTTATCCTCTCCATCATTGCCATTACCTGAAAGAGAATTAGAAGAAGACCAACATGAAGGAGAAATAAAAGAAGAGTGTGTAGATTCTGAATATACAATTGATGACGATAATGGGACTCTCTCGGAGAGTGATGAAACTGAACATGGGAACCAAATGGAAACTTCAAATGAGGAATACAAGAGGAGATCTAGAACAAAGGTTCAAGTTGAAGATGAAGAATTAGCTCAGAAGCTAAACTTTAGGAGAGGAAAGGTAGTTAACCTTCAGCCAGAAAATAATGCTGCTAGGAGACTCAGATTCAATAGAGGAAGAGTGTTGGGAAACAACGAAAATGGTGAGAACGACACTAGGAGAAGGTTTAGAAGGAGGGAAATGGGTGATGGTGACAGAAACAGTGGTAAACCTGAATCTGAAAACGTCGTTCTAAGGCACCAGGATGTGCAGGGAAAGAAAGATACCCAAGTTTTGTTTAATAACGTTATTGAGGAAACTGCGAGTAAGCTTGTGGAGAAAAGGAAGAGCAAGGTGAAAGCCTTGGTGGGTGCTTTTGAAACTGTTATCTCCCTTCAAGAGAGTAAAGCTCCTGCTACTAGTATTGGTTGAGTTTTCAGGAGAAGTTTCCCTCTCTCTTTTTCTTATACCATACATTGATCCTGTAAAGTACTCACAGTACCCTAAGTTTTATAAGGTGACATTGGAGTGAAACTGGTTTGTGAAGATGTAGTTGTGTAAATAAATGAAGAGTTTTCAGTTGCAGTGATGAAGCTTGAGTGGAAGAATTGAAGTGCTTTTTATGTGTTAGAGGATGCTTGACATGTTTGTAGGAGGTATGCTTCCATTTCTTTCTCTCTTTTTGTTGTTTTTGAATCACTAATGATTAATGTGACCTTTCTCATACTTTGTGACTGAGTGTAATCTGTACCTTGGGTGAGCAAACATAATCCCAAATTTTGTTGGGTAGCTGTAATTATTTTCTGTTTGCTTTTTTCCTAACAGATTAACACTGTATAATTTGGTTTTGCTCTTTTTATTATATGAGCTTGTAACCTCTTTGTTATAGTTTTAACACCTGTTTTCACAGAATTTTTTTTGCTTGCATATGGAACAACTTTGAAAGAAAGTTTCTTAATAACATTTTCGCTAATTTTAACTAATTAGTAAGAGTAATTTGTTGTCCAAAATTAAAGGTTTGCCTTTTATTACTATTACTTGTTAGTGGCGAAAAATAAATTGTATTTTGTGTGGATCTGCCACTAATTAGTGGAAAAAACAATCACCCCCTCACTCAATTTTGAATTTTTATACTATCAAAATTGGATAAAGATATAGAATATAGTATAACACGAAGAGAGGGGTTATTACACTTCTTCTTATTGTGCCCGGTCGAAGCCTTTACATTTTGTGGGCTAATTCTAGAGTGGATGTTCTCTTCACTATGTATCTAAAATTTAGTTTATTATAAAAATTTTAACCCAATCAAAAGTCTATAAAAAATTAATGACAAAAAAAGTATAAAATTAGCTAAATTTCTAAGGATTGAATTGAGGGGATTAGAAGTTTTAGAACGAACTAATTTTTGAATACAATGATATACATAATAAGGTGAACTCAATGCAATAAGGAGGGGTATAATTAATTAAATCTATGCTAATCCATTTCACTTGTTAATTTTGAATCAAACTTTATATAGGGGAGTAATAAATCGACTGAACCAAATCTCTTTGCACTAGCAGCACAGTACCTTTTAACGGGTCACTAATGCATGAAACTTTTCTTAATTTCTTTCCACAGGCTTTTTTCTAAGCAGGCATGTGGTTAGCCTTTGTTGTTTACATCACGTTCGTATCTCTAATTTTGTCTCTTCTTCTTACAACTGTTCATGGAAGCTTTTTGGCCCATCCATCTTACAAAACAAATGAGGGATACTTATATGGCAGGGTAGGACTCACCACTTTTCCCCTCCCAAAAGTGTTTTGAGGGGGTTTCCAACTTATGTGGCAGTGGAACCCACCATGCCATACAAGCATCTGGCATTTGTTTTGTAATATGGTCGGGCCAAACAGCAGCGCTGATTTGGAAACGAATGATGAAGATTTATTTTTATTTTTATTTTTTCTTTTAGGACGAAAGGGAGATTGCACTACCCACATGAAATGATAAATGAGTAAGGTTTTTGGAAGGATGTTATCTTTAACATGTAAATCAATTCATTCTAAAATTTTAATCCCATTAAAAAAATATCAACGCTAAAAAAATATGTACTTATAATTTAAAATAAAGTGATTTTATATGAGATTATCAATATGGTGAGGATAACCTTAGTAACCAGATTCGCTAAGATTGGGTGGCGCTCTCGCTCCCAATCCGCGAATCTGCCTCCAATCTGCAGATCCACTTTTTACAGTTCACTGTTCCACATTTTACAATTCACGGATCCAAATTTAATGCATTACGTTCATGTGTTTCATATGCTAATCTCCAATTAGACCTGGCAACGGGTTAGGGTTAGGGTCGACCCTAGTCGGGTTGGCGGGTTAACGGGTCAAGATTGCTCAACCCTAACCCTGACTTGTTTAATAAACGGGTCAGTTTTCTAAACCCTAACCCTAGGCGGGTTGACCCTAACGGGTTGGCGGGTTCACTCTAACTAAAATTTAAAGACCATTTATTACTCATTAATTATTATTTTAAACTTAAACTCATTAGATAAATTAAAATTTGTCAAATTTATTAGTTGAACAATTAAAATAAAAAATTAAAAATTACTTATAAAAACTGAAACTAAAGTTTTATTTTAAAAAATAAAAAAATTTACGGGTCGGCAGGTCATCCGCGGGTTGGGCGGGTTGACCCTACTGACCCGCGGATCCAAAAATGTCAACCCTAACTCGATCCGTTTAGTTGGCGAGTCGGGTTAGAGTCGAGTTTGGCGGGTCGGGTTACCCGTTGCCAGGTCTATCTCCAATATCTGCTTTTATAAGTCCACAGTTCTCTTCCCAACAGTGACCAATCGATGTGATTAAAAGCAAACTCCATCTCAGCATTTAATACTTCTAATTAAAATAAAAGTCAATGATGTCTTAGTAATATTCACAATTTTTCAACTCCACAATTTTTTTTGAAAATACCACCTTAATGACACAGTGAAGGCTAACTAACTTCATCATCGTTTCAACTTTCAACAAAATTTTTATCAGCTTGAAGTCCTTGGTATGGACTTTGGAATGGGTTTTATCATAAATTATATAAAAGAATCAAAATGTGTAAGCTCACAGATGAAATAATAGAATACAAATTTTAAGTCGTAAATTTTTTTATGTTTTGAATTTGGCGCTCCCGCTCTCGCTCTCGCTCCTGCTCCCGCTCCCGCTCTCGCTCTCGCTCTCGCTCCGCGCTCTGGTTACTTAGAGGATAACATCCTCCTTAATAATTAACTCTTGGGTTATCTTCATTTTTTACTCGACAAAAATAATATGCTCAAGACTGCTTCAAAGCCAGTTGCCAGCCCATTTACAGCCTCTAGCTGGTAGCTAGACAAGACTACAATAAGAGCATCTCTAATGCAAAAGTCTTATAAGACAATGTCTTATCTACGTGGCATGTCTTATAAGACAATGTCTAATCTACGTGGCAACAAAATCTTCACAATAGACATTGTTGAAAAAAATGCATCTCCAATGCAAATGTCTTGGGATGACTTTTTAACTTATGTGGCACTTAATTTTTGAATGGGTCAAACTTATTATGTTTTAAAAGTAACTAAAAATTTTGGAGGAAAAAAAATTGCTGATGTGGACCATAAGACATTGTGAAGATGAATGTCTAGAAATAGACATTCTACTTCACAATGTCTAGAATAACTACCGCCACATCATCATCACATTCTTTCTTCACATTAGCATTGGAGAAGGTTTTTTAAAGAGAATGTCTATTTATCCTACGTGGCAGTCTTATTTTACCACATTCACATTAGCATTGGAGATGCTCTAAGGCTGCTGTTGAATGTACACTCAAAACAGTTAAAGGAGACTTAATTTTTGACCTTAAGTCAAAACATTTTGATCCAACGAGAATTATGTTTTTCCTTTGGGGACTCTTCTTAAATTTTTGCGAGATTCAATTTATTATTTCAACACACAAGAAGAAGAAAACATAAATGAGGAAAACGTTGTATTCATCAAAAATACATTTGGGGGAGTTTGGCTCTTTAAATCCCATTGGTTAAAAGTTTTCATTTATGGGGAACCATATTTCGAATTTTTCTTGTTCGTGCTCGTGTTCAACCAATGGTGATCGAAATTTCAGTCGCGGTTGAAACTAGACCATCACCAATTCATTTTAGATTCTTGTTTGGCAACCACTGGTTGAATTTGGTCGTCGTTTTCGAGCTTGTGTGGTCAATTCTTAGTTTGATTTTTACAAGTGTGGAAATAGTCTAAAAAGTACTTACGAAGTTCTTATTTTGATTTCTCTAGTGTGTTTGGATTGATCCATTTTTATTTTAAGATGAAAAACTCACCGAAGTTATTGTAAATCTAAGAGTTTCGCAATATAAAACTTCTTCCTAAGCTCGGCAACTTCTCCGATTTGAAAGGAATGAGAGAGAGAGTGGAGATAATAAAGAGAACGGAATCTATGAGATCCCCCAACCCACACACAAATATTTTGGCTGTTTTTTTGCTTGCCCCTTAACTGGCGGGGAACCCTCCATCCAGAATGGGGAGTCATTTTAATAGCCACCTATAATAATTAGGCTTCAACTAGTTTATTTAGCCAAGATACAGCCTAGATTTTTTATGAGGCCTAAGATGATTCAATGGTCTCCCATAAAATATTATTAATTTTAAATCAACAATTGTTAAAATGTAAAGTCTTAGATCTGCATGATTTTATATGAGGATGATTCTATTTGGTGATGAAAATATTTTTAAGAAAAATTAACACTTGAATCATCTCCATGCAGAATAAAATCATGGTTACTTTTTCACTAAATAAATTTAGTTGCGGATCAAATTTAAGTTATTTAATTCAATGATGCAAAACAGAAAAGCCATGAATTTATGCTCAGTTTTGGTAGTCATTAAGTTAAACGAACCCTTATACATGCTCTACGCGCATATAAATTGATAAACCATTTGTGCAATATAAATACTGTAGGAATTTTTGGCAAATTTGAGAACTGGAACATTTGGTTTTCATACCAATACCAGTTTGTTGGAAAATCAACATATGGTTTTGGTTTCGAAACTATCGTTATAGATCGATTAGTTTAAGGCGGTGGATGTGTTTTAGGCGGTGCTTCAATCCTTTTGATTTTAGAAACTTCTATTTGTGATTGGGATTGATGAAATCTATAAATAGAGAGGTCTTAGGTCGTCCCAAAGGAGATAATTAAGTGAGTGAAGGAGAAATACAAATCAAGAGTGTTTGTGTTCCTAAAAGTTTAAGGAGAGGTAAACCTAGGGTTTTGGTCTTCTTGTGTGCTTCTTTTGAATTGTGATGGTGACGTTTTGAGAAGTGAGAGATCTATGTAATCATCTTTATTGTGTTAATTGAATTGATCGTGCTTTTATCCTAAATTTTTACCCAAATTTAAAAATTTTCTCGTAAATTTTATACTTTGTGTGTTTGATTTCTTTCTTCATCTTGATTTCTGATTCCGGTTACATCTTTGATCGCTGGCCTGAAAAATACATGATCAATGGTCCACTTATGTTTTTGGAAATGACCAATCCACAAAAAGAAGATAATTGTAAAAAGAAGATAAAGGAAGCCATCTTTTTGTATTTAGTTGTTTATTTTATTCTTCATTACAGTGCAATTTATCAGATGTTAAAAAGCTCTAATTTTATTGGGTTTTGTAAAATTCTGTGACCCATTAGAAGAAGAAAAATAAAATAAATGTGAACTTGGGCCACTTGGCTAGTGTTGAAATTGAAATTGATAAGAAACAAAGTGGGATAAAAGTAGCAATAGGTGTAAGAAAGGAATGCCCCATCTTTGAAGCCAAGCCAAAGGCTGCTGCCTGCTGATGGGCAAACGTTCAAATTGCTTTGCTTGTCCTTATTATTAGAGACTTATTATTATTATTATTATTATTATTATTATTATTATTATCAAATAAATAAATGTTGGGGAAGGTGTTTTTTATTTGGGTATTGCACCATTATCCTTGTGCACCTATGTAAAAATAATGGAAGGATTAATTTCAAATTTTTGAGTGAGGGTGTTCTTCTTCCAGCGTACATCATCATATTCGTGAATCAACTTATTTTAGACCTTTTTAAAAATTTCAAATTATTTCATAAAAATAGGTAAATTTTAGGCTTTCTTAATCGTTGATTTTTCGATGAACTTTTCTTGAGGTTAGAAGTTTTATAATACGCTAATTCTCTAATATAATGATCTTTATAATACAAAAATATATCCACATACAAAATTAGTTTTAGATCATCTCTATCTACCTGCTACTTTTGTGTCAAAAAAATGCAACTCGTGCAATAGTGGACATGTTGCAATATCCATCCCTTTTTTATTTTTATTTATAGTGTGTTTGGATGTAGAATTCATATTTTCCAAGGGAAACATGAGTCCTTGGAAATATGAATCCCTAGAAACATGAATCCTTTGGTTTGTTTGGCAACCATAAAAAAATCTATGGATTCATGAATCCTTTGGTTTGTTTGGCTGCCATTTAAAATCCAAAGAAAATATCTATTTTGTTGTTTTAATTTTGTGGGGTGTAATCTACATTGAGTTTGGTGAATAAATAGTGAATCCTTAGTTTAGAATTCCAGCAAATTCTAAGGGGGGAGGTGGGATTCCAAAACAGGGATTTGCTGGAAAACATGTTTTCCTAGGAAACAAGTTTCCAGGGAAACAAGTTTCCAGAGATTCTTGGCAGCTAAACAGACCAAGTAAACATAAATCTCTAGTCTCCACTGAATCCCTACCTTGGAATCCCCATCCGGACAAACCATTAATGTGATTGAAAATGCGGGGAAGGCATTTTCTTTTGAAAAGGTATGTGGGGTAGGTATGACTTGTCTATAATATCAAGTTCCTGTTTAAGATAAAGTTACATAACAACTGCTAGTACTTTTCTATGTTTGATGAAAGAAACTTCACTGTTTACTTGCTTTGAAGCACCCAAAAATATTGCAGAATTCTTACTCTTCCCGACAAATCTGAAGAAGACCCATTTCTTCTGACAAGGGTTTTTTGTAGACTTGTAGATAGATGTATGATTCGAGGAATAAAACACACGCAAGGGCATGTAGAGAGAGCAAAAAGAGAGAGATAGAGCAACAGACAGTTCTAATTCGAGGAGAAGAATAATACCCACCTTTCTATAGTGATTCATCTCCAGATTTGGGAAACTCTACTGATGCCATTAATGGTGAATTTTCAGTTTATGAGGTCAGTTTTCATTTGGGTTGTTCTTAATTGATGATTTTTACCTTTTAGTTGGATTGAATTCAATACTTCATAAGATCAGATACGATGGAAAAATAACTCAATTTTGTGGGTACATAGACTATAAACAGAGAAATCAGACTGAATAATCTATTCTTTGATTTGTTTAAAGCTTTTAAGCTCGGATTAGGAGTTCTGGTTTTTACGAATTTCATGTTGGTCTTTAATAAAACGTTTCTAATTAGGAATATTTGTACCTAGATTTGCTTCAAAGAAAGAAAAGTGCTCAAAGTGGTAATTACTTGGAAAAAAAACTATTTTGGGACCAATTTCCCCTCAAGAAAAAAAAAAAACTAATTTTGGGACCTTTTTCCTTCTTCTGAATTGTTTAGAGCTCATCACTAGAATCCCATTCATTTTGATTTGTTTTTAATTTTGATTGTATATTATTTAGTGTACCTAACTTCAATATTACGTTTCTTAGATCTATTCCATATAGAGACAACCCATTTTTGTGGTGGTAATATAAGAGGAAATTTATGGGAAATTGTCTGTTTTCAAACCCAAATTTTGTTCTTATTATTAGTTAAAACAAATTTCTTAGTGGATTCACTTGCTCTTTTTCATCAGTATCATCTATGCCTTGTCCCAATATCTGGGTGGGTGACATGAATCCTATCCAAAATTTGCTTTATCTTGACCCATCTCGTCAGCCGTGGTATGTATAGTTCGATCTTTCTGGGTCGGTGTCATGATCCTATTCAAAAGTTGTGCATCAAACACGCTCCCTCTCACTGTTTCCAGTTGCCACATTGATCTTTGTTTTTGTGAGCACTAATTTTCATTGACGGTCCAAAGGCCGGATAGAGGAGGGTTGTTCCAGGTAGAATAGCTGAAATATTTCAATTTTTATGCCATTTTAGCTGTCTTTGGTCATAGTAATAAACTGCAAAAGTAGAGAATTTCATATATGTTGGTGAAAAGAAAGTGAAACAAAATTCAGACTGTTCTCTTTCTTTAATTTTCTGAAAAACCAGTTTTGGACCCAGTTCATGTTTAACTTGATCATTTTCTGCAGCTATTTTGATTGAGTTGCATCGATCTTGAAGAAGTTATGTCTGATCTACCAATGGTTTTTTGGGTCCCCTTGTTTCTCTTTCTTGGGTTTCTCCCTGCAATTTTTGCTCAAGAACCTGCATATGCAACAGTTGTTGTTAGGGGTGCCACAAAGGTTGCTGAGACCGACGATAATTTCATTTGTGCTACTATTGATTGGTGGCCTCCAGATAAGTGTAACTATAACCATTGCCCATGGGGAGAATCTACTGCTCTACATCTGGTAAGGATTCAAGCACGTTCGTTACTTCATACTGAGATTTAATTTGCTTTCGTTAAGTTGAATAACACCCATTTGGAGGCACAACAAAAAACTGATATCTTGTTTTGATGGTCTTAGGACTTGTCTCATCCTTTTCTTGCCAAGGCTATCAGAGGTTTGTGGTCTTAATTGTTGAGTTTGCATCCAAAGGGATAGTTTGTTTATTTATTTGAGGATATATTTTCACTTATGTTGAGTTTTGCTACTCACTTATGTTGTTTCAGAATTGGCCCATTTACGAAAAATACCTACGTTAACTGATTTTTTGAGGGTTTATTTATTTATTTTGAGGATACATTTTCAACTGATCAATCACCTTGTGCTTCAAGGATTTGGTTCTTTAAGGTTTTTTGTTCTCTTATTGCTGATTTTGATTTGTTTGGTTTTTCGTGTAATAGCTTTCAATCGTTTGAGAATAAGAATTGGAGGATCACTGCAAGACCAAGTTGTATACGATGTTGGAGCTTTGAAGTATCCATGTCATCCATTTAGAAAGATGGCAGATGGGTTGTTCGGATTTTCCAAGGGTTGTTTACACATGAATAGGTGGGATGAGCTTAATGACTTATTCCGTAAGACAGGGTAAGATTTTCAACATTTGACTTATTCTTGCTAATCCTAGACTACTTTTAATGATAAAATTTTTGTACAAAAATCTTCAATTTTTAAGATTCTATTCATGCTTTTACAATTTCTTTCTTTTATTTCATAGTCAAAGAACTTAAAAGTTTGTACTTAATAGACGGTATGTACCATAAAGAGAAAATATAGAAAAGTAGTAATTATCATATAAAGTGGTGGTGATTGGGTATTTGAATCTTTTGGTTGTAGGGCAATAGTGACATTCGGTCTGAATGCTCTTTATGGGAGGCACAAAATCAGAAAGGGTGTTTGGGGAGGTGCTTGGAACACTACGAATGCTCGTGATTTCATAAAATACACCATTTCCAAAGGACACCAAATCGATTCATGGGAATTTGGTAATGTTTGTTAATGTAATGTTATCTCTAATTTTTCTTTCTTTGCATGCATTTATTCACCTTTACGACATTCTTCTATTGCTCAAGGAAACGAGCTGAGTGGAAGTGGAATTGGTGCAAGTATTGGTGCTACACTGTATGGTGAAGATTTAATCAACCTTAAAGCTATCATAAATGATTTATACAAGAATTCCCACCCAAAGCCGTTGATTTTAGCACCAGGAGGATTCTTTGATCAGCAATGGTATGCTAGGCTTCTTGATGTGTCGGGGGCAAACACAGTCAATGTCATGACACATCATATATACAATCTGGGTGCAGGTGAGGATGTGGTTTTCGTTACAATACCCATTACAAATAACTTTATCTTCTTAACTTTTTACGGAAAAATCTAAAAATAAAGGGTGTAACAATTGCATGTGTCATGATGAGTGTAGGAAAATGCAACACGTGTCCATGTCAGTATGAATTGACAAGGAAAGAAAAGTCAAAGAGAACCATGATGTTATTACACTGGATGGTCATTTAGTAGATCAGGTTGAGTTTTTGTTATAAAATATGTTTTGGATTTGATCCATAACAGCTTGAGAAACAAATGTATAAGATCACACAAGAAATGGAAAGGAGAGATTCCTCACTTTGTTAAATTTTCAACTCTTCAGTTTCTTGATGCCAGCAAAGAATGCAAGGAATGGGAAGTGGGAACTACAAAATGTAGAGTCTTAGTTATAACTGGTTTATTATTTATTGGGCCTCTTTGAACGAATACAAAACCGCTGTCTTTCCAGGTGATGATCCTCATCTTGTGAGTAAGATATTGGATCCACATCATTTAAGTCAGATAGCCGGAACTTTCATCAATCTTCAGCAAACCATACAAAGACATGGTCCCTGGGCTTCTGCTTGGGTTGGAGAATCTGGTGGGGCCTACAACAATGGTGGCCGTCATGTGTCAAATAGATTTGTAAACAGCTTTTGGTAAACTTGGTTAGCTTGTCTCTCATTCTTCCTTTTTATCTTTATCTTGAATTTTCTTATCATTCTTATCTAATGTATGGATTTTCCTGGGTGAAATCTGTTAATAGTTGTCACATGTTTGGATATGTAATATAGGTACTTAGATCAGCTCGGTATGGCATCCAAGTATAAAACAAAGGTATATTGCAGACAAACTTTGATTGGTGGGAACTACGGTCTGCTCAACACAACCACATTTGTTCCAAACCCTGATTACTACAGGCAAGAGTATTTATATTATCATGGAAGTATGAATATTTATGTTTGTGCTTGAAAGACAACTTATATTGATAGTTTGATACTCCTACTTCTGCTTGGATGGATTGGCTATGGTTAGTGCACTTCTATGGCATCGGCTTATGGGGAAAGGAGTTCTTGCTGTTGATAGCGATGCATCACCCTTTTTACGTGTTTATGCCCATTGTTCAAAAGGAAAAGTAAGGCTGATATTATCGTTTTTTTCTTAATTTTCTCCTAAACTACTTTTGGAATAGATGAATATTTTTGCAAGATAGGCTTAGTCACTTAAACAACATTTTACTGTGTTTTCAAGTGATCTTCTATAGCCAAAACCATTATGATCTTACACATCATAGCCTGGTCTTTTTTCTGTAGTCTGTAATATTTTCTATGATTATTAATGTCTGTAATTTGTTATCAATATCTTGTTACAGGCAGGCATAACCTTACTTTTGATCAATCTAAGCAACCATACTGATTTTAGAATCACAGTTCAAAACAACATGAACCTCAACGTGAATGTAGGAGAACAGAGAGGAAGTTCTTTCTTGCATGGTCTTAAGAAAACAGTTTCATGGGTTGGAAGGAAAGCATCAGATGAGACGGCAGTGAGAGAGGAGTACCATTTAACTCCATTGGATGGAATCCTAAGAAGCCAAACTATGGTTCTAAACGGTACCCCATTAGAGCTCACAGAAAATGGAGATATCCCGACTTTGGATCCTGTTCTTGTGGATATGAAATCCCCTGTACTTATTGCTCCTTTATCCATGGCCTTCATTGCCTTCCGAAACTTCGAGGCTCCAGCTTGTGTATGACTTTTCTTGTACTTGAATTTCTTTAGCCTTTTACATACTATGTTATTATATAATATATGGGAGATTCGTAAGATCATGATAATTGTATTCAAGTTGTATCAAGCAGTTTCAATAACTTCTGTTGCTAAGGACAAGATTCATATTAAATAACTGTTAATATTTATTTTTGATATTGACCCAATTTCTGTTTTTAACTGCTCTTGAATCTGTGTAGCAATCTTGTACGATTGCTGTTATTTATCTGTCATATTCGTAATTCATATCTGACAAAGGCAGTTAAATTATGGCTGATAGAAATAACTAGCATCAAGAAGAAATAAATAGAAACTAGAATTCTGTTGCTATCATTTAAATTGTTAAGTCTTTTGGCCGCGGCGGACAGCAGTCCGTACAATTTTTTTTTTAATATTTTAAAACTATCGGATGTCTCTTAACAAAATTTATTTATTTACACTTAGTTTACACTTGCTAATGAGGTCGCATTGAGTTTATCCAAGGGCTGATTTTTTTTTGTGACGATCTATTCATCATCTAGATCAACATTATGGCATGTATTGTTCCCAAGTGGACCACCTACTACTCATTTTATTCTTACTCTCTATTTACAAATGTGTTGTGCACCTATTTAGATATGATCCAAGGGTTAATTTTTGTGATGATAATTTATCCATCATCTAGATGAATATTAACGCATGTATCATCTTCGATTGAGCTACTTTTTATCCATAATAACGCATCGCGTAGCGCGTTTAGACATCCAACCTAGCGCGTGTGGGAATGATGGACAACTAATGCACACACGTAAAACGAGTGTGTGCGGGCTCGTTGTTATAATGGTTTTGAGCTATAAACTAACATTTGTGTTAAATCAGGAAAAAAAACCATAATTATAAAAAATAACGAAAAATAACAGTCGTTATAACATAAAATATCAATTTTTTAATTTTTAGAAAAAAATTTAGGGAGACCAAAATGATTTTTTTTATATTTTTTCCGTTTTGTTTAATAAAATAGTGGCCGTTATAGCTATTATAACGATAAAAAACGATCATTGGCATGTAACGACATTATAGTGATATAACTGTGACGCCCCAATTTTGAAACTCAAAATCTCTAAGAAATTGAGTCGCATCTCGAGGCGTTAGGCTTACTACACGAGGTGACGAATTAGTACTAAAACAACCTAAATAGAGGTTTATGAACCTACATCAGAGTAAGCTAATCTAGTTCGCCAGAACTTTAATCACCTCTAAAATGGTTATGCCCAACGGAAAAATTCGCCAGAGTTTCCCCTGTATTTTCAGGGTCTGAAACCTGTCATAAAGCTGTATAAGAGATGATTTATCCATAAATAGCATTTTTATATCAATTCCGTTCATCCATATCATCTCATCATATCCAATCATCCATATTCTTCAATATAGAATACCTAGTCATCCACTAGGCTGGATCCAAACTATAATTCTAAAACGATCTCTCGCTTGATAAAGTAATACATATATAAGATTTGTTAAGTGATACTAAATATACATAAGTGTGCTTGTTTTACATTATATAGCTCAAAAGAATATATATACAAAGCAAGGAAAATAAGTTGCATCATTACTAAATGATTACAACACCTCAAGTATAATAAACCTGAGGTGGATACTCTCCCTATACCTGCCTCCTCGATTTACTTAACATCTAATTATCCACTGTCTCCTCGATTTCCTGAGGAAAAAACCCAGTGAGAACTTATAATACTAACATGTAATCACTAATATGAATTTAAGACAATGCAGGTTTTAAAGAAAACCGAGAAATCATAATACAGTAATGTAAAAGCATTTGGTACCTTTACTACAACATAAACCGATAACCATTCACTTACCCATACAAGTATAGATAAACTAACAACATCTCACATCATAATATTGCGTAGTGTAATCATCTTAGAGTGAAGAGGCTACGACTAGATGTTTCAGCTCCTAGTCAGTGAGCAAAATCGTGTTCCAACTTAACCGATGTGGAACCCCATCGTTAATTCCTGATTTCCGACCGAGCGACTGATTTATCGGTTTTTGTGAGAAGCACGCTGGCTCATGATTTGGGTTCAGGTGGACCCTTGACCATAATTTGCCGATGTAGCCGTTGTCGCGGTGGTCAGCCGTTTGACTTGTGCAGACATCTTAATGATCATTAAAATAATCCAGGAGTTGTCACGCTCCTCAAGTCTTCGCCTAATCTAGGCAGCATATAACCTCGACATTTCTAGAATCATACACGTACCTATCCAAACAAGGCTTTCCAAAAAGAGAAATAGAATAACCTAGATTTCAATAGTTTTCCTATATCATGAGAGTCCCATTCCTGTCATGAGACAGGAAAACATAATGAAAATACGGAACAAATCATTGTTTTTAGGAAAACTTCAATGATTTGCTCGTGTAGGCATTACAAATCCATTTTCGGATTACCTAAAAATATATATTATAATAGTATAAGTTTTAGTAGTAGAAAATACCTTTTTCCTACAAAAACTAACAACCATGTACATGTTGTGATCTCCCAACTAATATTATTCCGGGGAAAGCCGGTAATATAATCCGGGGAAAGCCGGGTAATCGGGGGAAAGCCCGTAATATAATCCGGGGAAAGCCGGTAATAATCCTAGCCGGGGGAAAGCCCAGCATAACATATATAGTATATATTCCGGGGGAAAGCCCGTACCTAGGGAATCACCAACACATACCCAACAACTGGGAACCTCCATCCCACACATCATCTTAAAACAACTACTTCTCCCAACATATGGAAGGAAGTAAAATATATATCTATATATTATAAGAACCCCAAAATCCGTTTGGTTTTGGAAATATGCCCATCCCTAAAGCTCGATAACGATTAAATCTCAATTCTTTTGAAATTATAGTTTATTTAACTATAAGTAAGAAAAGAATCATCCATATATTTATATATGTATATAACTCATTCATATATATATAATTATTAGAATCTAGTTATTTTAAAAATAACTATTACTGTTTTACATTACTATGTAAAACTATACTTTGGGAAAATCATTTTCACGTCAATAAGACATCACAAATAAATCATGCATGCTTTGCAAAATAATTACACTTGATTTATAAATCTAAACCCTGTCAAAAGCATTGAAAGCACTTTAATGGCTATAAGAAAGTATTTATAAGTTCCTACCTCAAATCCCGCAAGGCTCTCTTTACCGCACTAATTTCCTCCAATTAGTGTACTGGTATTAGTACACACTCCCAACTGAAAACAACACATTTAATCACTTTCAAAACTCAATTCGATACATACTAATTCTATGTAGAATAGTCTAGGCATCTAAATTCTAACCTAAACAGTCACTACGAGGGTCCAGGTCCTTATCAAATTAAATAAGGGCTTTAGGACTACAGCCCAATTTGCTATAAATATCCTCTTTAATTAATCTACACCTTCGAATCTACAATCTAACTCAAAACAATAATTTTGGGTCAAAATCAACCTTCCCAATTAACAATTTCATCAACTAAGGGTTTCAAAAGGTCTAATCAAACCTTAAACTATTAACAAAATCAACCCTAAAATTGAAAACTAAGATTAACAATATAAAATATCTAATTAAAATTAAATACGGAGCTAGGGTTTCAAATTATACCTCGATCCACAAATTATGTGGTCCCTACGATCTCAATCGGACCATCATCAACATCATCATCTTCTTCTTCTTCCTCCTTCTCTCTCTCTCTCCTTCTCTCCTCCTCTTTCTCTCTCTCTCCCCTTCTCTTTCTCTCTCTCTCCTTCTCTCCTTCCCTTTCTCTCTCTCTCTCCTCCTCTCCTTCCCTTTCTGCCGTCCTTTTCTTTCTCTTTCTAACCTTTCTAATTCTCTTCCTAACTCTACTGTTAGGAGTAATTATCCTTGTGGAAGATAAGAAGTAATTTTTTTTTCTTTAATTAAAAGGATAAGTTTTAAAGAAAAACTTTGGTATATAAACATACACATAAATTATGTGTATACACACATATAAAAATCTATTTGCAAGGATAAGTTTACAAGAAAACTTTTTTAATACATTAAATACACGTATATATTGTATATATCTAAAAAGATTGGTCAAAATCAAAGTCAAAATCGCGGGTACCTTCGGTACCAATCCAAATCGTGTTCCGGGCCTTGATTTGGGATCATTCGGTGTCCGATTTTTGCGTGTGAGTAGTCAAAATTCGATAACTTTTCGAGATCTGTCCATTTGTACGGTTCGATTCTTCAAATTACCCTCCGATCGAAAATTCATTTATTTAATTTCAAATTTAATTATTTAAACACTAAGCTTAATTATTTTAATAATTAATTGGTTTCACGGTCAAATCGTTGGATTAGAATCTAATTGACTCGGAATGACATTGACTGGTCAACTAAATTATTTTGGGTCGTTACAATAACATAACGGCCTACGGCCGTTACCGTTATAAGATACCATTTTTTAAACATTGTCCACAAGTTTTTCAACAAAGCTAAAAATTTTTTTGAAGCCTTTTTGAGTAAGGTGTTTCACAACCATAAGTCAAAGTGCTTATACTTATTGTAAAAGCACTTCTACTTTTGAGAAGTCAAAAGTTAGGAGAAGTTTATATGCCAAAGTACTAACTTATAAGCAAATAAATTAGTATGATAGTAGTAGTTTGTCGGAGACCAAGAATAGTATAAGAGAGAAAAAGACAAACTTAATGCGCAACTCAATGCAAAAATCACTTATTTCACAAGTCAAAGCAAAAAAATTTGCTTTGGATAAAAGAAACTTGATTTTGAGTGTTCCCCTTTTATCCTTTTCTTTTTCAGTCACCTTCTTGTCATTTTCAAAGTGAATAAGTGTCCAAGAAAGAAAGTTATTTGTTTATTTATTTTTTTAAACTTCAAAATATTATATCTTAAATCAAAAATCAGATTTTAACAAAATTTATAGTTTTGGAAAACACTTTTTGAGATTTTCAAAACTAGATCAGTCAAAAACATTTATTTAGTTTTAAAAATAAATCACAGAATTTTTAAAAATATTTTTGCACAAAAATATTTTTGCCAAGGCCTACTATTTTTAATAATAGTTTTTGTGACGAAGATCTCCGATTAATTTAGATCCAATCGACCCATGTGTTGTCTCTAAGTGGGCTAACCTAATACCCACTTTATTTCCTACATTTTACTTGCACCTGTTGTCTATGGGCACATATTGAGATGATCCAAGGCTGGTGCATAATTTGCCAAGGCAAAGTGAGTTGTTGGGAGACAAACAACTCATACGCACGTAGCACATGTTGGGGGTGCCTGCATCTATATGTGCCGAATTTTTTAATTCAAATTTTTATGGGTATAATAACATACGAAATACGAATAAATCAAATATGTATGGCTAATGTTTTTACTTTATAGTTGCTTTTAAAAACTTCGGACTAATCCGTCTTGGTGATTTACAGCTTAACATTTCTCATGATATGTTTTAAAAACGATCTTGTTTCCCATGTTTAATGTCGGTCAAAAAAACCCACCGTGTGATTGGTTGGCCGGGTCTTTAATTGCGAATCTGTAAAGAGGTACTCAATTAATGCCCACCTTCGATTTTGTGGAGAAAGCTTGGAAAATCAACGGTAGATCAGGGTTTCTAATGGCGGCCAGGAGGTGAAAAGAAAAGAGTATTGTAGTTTATAAAGTACTCTTATTTGGGGAGAGAATAGACAAACAAAAATTAGGTTAAAGTGAGAAGGGACGACTGAGGAGGTATGGATTCTCCTCTTCTCCCAGTACCAGTAGTACTCTCAGCAGAGATCATATTAGACATACTTTCTCGTTTACCCGCAGAATCAGTCTTAGAATGCAAACGAGTATGCAAAACATGGCGACAACTCCTCCAGATTAATGATGATACTTACTTTTCTGATATGCACCTACAACGTTCTTGTGGATCACTACATCAACAAGTTCATGCTCATTATGAGTACTGCTACACCAATTCTATTATTGCTGATACTGCTGCTGCTGCTGCTGCTGTTGCTGTTGCTGTTGCTGTTGCTGTTGCTGCTTCTGCTAATAATAATAATAATAAGGTGACTTTCCTTTTCTTGACTAGGACAAATATGCCTCAGCTCTACTATGGAGTGTATTATGATCATGAGACAACACTTACAAAGATCAACTACCCACCCCTTGACATTGATCATTATATGGTTCATTCATGCAATGGTTTGATTTGTTTTTATCCAGCTAATGCTCAAAACATTTATGATCTTCCTGTTTACATCTATAATCCTATTAATAGGGAATACATTCATCTCCCAAGTTTCATCATCAAGAATAATAATAATAATAATAATAATAATAATAATAATGGAGACAGAGAAGTTAATGGTGCATGGATTTGGATACCATCCTTTTAGTAATGAGTACTAAGTTGTTAGAATCTACTATGGTGATCTAGCCTATGAAATTGGACAAGTCCAGGCATATACTCTGGGTAGTGGAACTGGGTGGAGAAACAAAGGATAAATTACTTGTGTATTGGGAAGTCCTTTAAAATCAAAGGGTATCCTTGCAAATGGAGCTCTTCATTGGCTGAATGATGATAAAACGGAGATTGTGGTCTTCGATTTGGCAGATGAGGAGTTCTATTTGCTCCCTTTACCGTGTTGTTCTCCTAGTGGAAATTATTACTTTCTTAGGCTCTGGGTGTTGGGAGGGTGTGTGTGTCTTGTTCATGTGAGGAATCGCGCAACGGTAGACATATGGTCGTTTAAGAAGAAGATGAATATAAGTAGTTGTGAAAAGAAAGAGCAAGAGAACCAATCTTGGAGTTGGAGTAAGGAGTTGAATATTAAACGTGATGGCATGAACATTCGTGATACTTGTTTTTGTGAGGTACTCATCCTTACTAAGAACGGAGAAATTATATTGTGGGAAAGATCTGAAAAAACTCTTGTTAAGTATGACTTGAAAACTACAACATTAGAAAAGCTTGAACTTAGGGTTCCTACTATGGCTCCAAATGATAAGTATCAAGCAATATCTCACGTCAACAGCTTTGTTTCATTAAAAGCACTAGGCGAAGATGCAAAGATTTGGAAAGACTCTTGTTAAGTATGACTTGAAAAGAGCAACCAGTCTTGGAATTGGAGTAGGGAGTTCAATATAATGAGGGAAGGTGCTGAGGCCATTTTTTTATTGTGAGCCAATAACCCTTACTAAGAGTGGTAAATCATGTTTTTGTATGGAAGATGGACTAGTCCTTAGAAGCCAGAAGCGGGAGCTGGAGCGGAGGCGGGGAAGCGGGAATACTTAGAAGAGTCTAAAGTTGGGAGCGAGATGGGAGCGCGTATACATGTAAATGATCTAATTAAAAATAAATTGAAATTAAACATTTAGTAGAGAAAACAACCAGACCCCAAATTAAAAAGAGTTGGTTGGGCTTTAAAAGGGCTGATTTTAGTGTTTAAATAGACTAACTTAAGTCTAATATAGTCGTTGGGCCTTTAAAAAAGAAATGAGTTTAGTTTTAAATAGGCTTGGTTGGGTTATAGAGGAAGTGGGCTTTAAAAGATTGGTTTGTATTTTTACTTAGAATTGGGCCACTACGAAGTGGGCCTATCTTAAGTGGCTTAGCTTAGAATAGATTGGTTGTTTGAAAGGGTAGACTTGGGTCTTTAAAGCTTAAATAGGTTTTTAGATTAGGTTTGCATGATGTGAAAAAACCCTAAACACAAATAAGCCATTTGGCTGCCGGCGGTGCTTCTTCTTCTAAACACAAAGGCAATAGATCTGAAGAACTGATAGGTGTTCTTTTTCTTCTTCTTCTTTATGATCTCTGTTTTATTTCGGAAACGCTTCGATCTTGGAAAGAATCGCGTTCCCTTCTACTTTGGATCGCGCTCCCGTGACGAATCTTGGTTAGAACCGCCGAATCGCGGTTCTAACCAAGAATCGTCACCCATTTGGGCGATTCTGGCTTCTAAGGACTAGTCTCATTCGATGTGACCCGAAAACTGCAACCTTAGAACAACTTATGGTACTTGGTATTACCACTTTGAAATTTAAGAATATCTCATGTCAACAGCTTTGTTTCATTGAAAGCATTAGGAGAAGATGCAAAAATAATAGACAGTTGAGATCTGGTAGGAGAAGTTGCAAACTGCATCAAAGCCTGTTATCCTCGTGAGAATAAAAAGAAGAAGAAGAAGAAGAAAAAACAGATTAAGTATGATCCTTGTGATTTCTTTTTTTCCCTTCAATCTTTCTGGCCATTATTTATCTATTATCTATACTATTTTGTAAAGCCGGCCAAGGAGGTTTTGGTTGTTTCAGCCTTTCTTCATTCATAATCTATTATTTGATTTATTCAATTATATTGATATATATATTATTTACTTTTTAATACAAATCTATCAAAATTGCAAAGGGGACGCCGAGGAGGTAAAAAGAGTTTTGGATGAGTTTGTTTTTTGTAAACTACTCTTCTGATTTTGGTGGAGTAATAGAGAGAGAAGAAGAGGTAGGTTTGGTTTATGAGAAGGAAGATAGAAATTAGGTTAAAGGAGAAGGGATGATTGAGGAGTTAGGGTAAGGGTATGGGTTCTCCTCGTTCTCTTTCAATGATATCTATAGATCAAAACTTAGAAGCCAGAATCGCCCAAATGGGTGACGATTCTTGGTTAGAACCGCGATTCGGCGGTTCTAACCAAGATTCGTCACGGGAGCGCGATCCAAAGTAGAAGGGAACGCGATTCTTTCCAAGATCGAAGCGTTTTCGAAATAAAACAGAGATCATAAAGAAGAAGAAGAAAAAGAACACCTATCAGTTCTTCAGATCTATTGCCTTTGTGTTTAGAAGAAGAAGAAGCACCGCCGGCAGCCAAATGGCTTATTTGTGTTTAGGGTTTTTTCACATCATGCAACCCTAATCTAAAAACCTATTTAAGCTTTAAAGACCCAAGTCTACCCTTTCAAACAACCAATCTATTCTAAGCTAAGCCACTTAAGATAGGCCCACTTCGTAGTGGCCCAATTCTAAGTAAAAATACAAACCAATCTTTTAAAGCCCACAGCTGATGGACTAGGAGAAGATGCTAACTGCAAAGGTAATAGGACCAGCTGATGAACTTGATGCAGAAAAACAGAATAATAGTAGTATTGCAGAAGTGTGAAACTCAACTAGTGAAATCTTAAAAGAACTTAATTTCCTATTTAACTATTATGGAGTTCAGTCGGGTTTTGTAGCTAGTCGATCTACTTAATTCTGAATCGAAGTTTGTTTTCCTTATGAGAAGAGGAAAAAAGGAAGAAGAAAAAGAAGAAAAAAATAGAGTATACCAGATAAGACCCTTGGGTTTTTTTTTTTTTTTTTTTTGAATCTTTCATCGCTTTTGGCCATTATTTATCTATTATCTACACTAATATGTATAGCCATGGAGGTGGTTTTTTGTTGTTTAAGGCTGAATTACGTGTTTGCAAACTTATTTTCTTTTCCATAAAAATCTATCAAAATTCATAATCATGAAGATATACAGAAAGTAAGGTGCCGGCGGGTGACTCAAGGTAGTGTTAAATTGATCCAAAAACCATCTTATGGATTTCTTAAATCTGTTCTCACTTGTCCATGCCCCTGTTCTTCAATCTGTTTAATCTGTTCTCACTGTCCATGGCCAGTTCTTTCATTTGTTCTTGTCGACCTGAAATCCCCTGGTGAGTTCTGACTTCTGAATGATAGAGTTTAGTGAGAATTTTAAGCTCCTTCGGGGCAATTACATAGTTCACTTACTGGTTAGTCTCTACCTTATTTGCAGCACACTCCAATTCCACATAGCTCATTTACTGATGGTAATTAAGATAGATTTTGTTGTTAACATGAGAAAGAAGAAGAAAATTTTGTAGCTT
Organism: Macleaya cordata; assembly: GCA_002174775.1. Taxonomy (NCBI): domain Eukaryota; kingdom Viridiplantae; phylum Streptophyta; class Magnoliopsida; order Ranunculales; family Papaveraceae; genus Macleaya; species Macleaya cordata. The sequence goes on from MVGT01001416.1 coordinate 262,767, forward strand.
TTGATTCATTATCTTTTGTTGCAATTATAATTACCGGGATAAAATGTGCAATTTTATATTCCTAGTACCGCTCTTGTGTGTGAGATTAAGTGGGGTGTTGATAACTAGTATCTCCTAGCTTGAGATCAACATGGAGATGATATAAGGATTGATTTTCAATGAGGATGTGCTCGCCACGAATAATCAATTTTTGGTTCATCTCCATTTTAGCCCATGGGTGTAAGTTTAGTGTAAGAATAAGTGGATTTATAAAGAAAAGTGATTTTTCAAAGCATACAAAGAATTCTACTTCCACTCAACCATTTTATAACTCTGCACACTGTTGGGGTGGAAGTAAAATTACCCATGGAAGATGAAATGGCATCTCAATTTTTGGCTATAGTTGGAGCATGTTTTTGAAAAGATTCCTTAATCAATCATTCACAAGGGTTTATCTAAAAACTATTTAATTTGTTGATCCATGCATGTTTAATGTGTATCGTTTAAGAAACCCCACTGTGTGATAATTGGTGATTTCCAAGGAGTCCAAACCTTCTGTTCCAAAATTTGCCTGTACCTCTTAACTAATAATAGTATGACACATGTCCTCCACTTAATCTAATTTAACTACTAACTTAACACCGTTTAACATTATTATTTTAATTAAAAATTAATGAAAGTAAAAAAAAAAAAAAAAATTCAAAACCTTTGGTGTCCCTTCCTCTTCTCTTCACCTGGAACAACAATGCCAAGAAAACAAAAAAAAACCCTCGGTGCTAGTCATGAAAACGTCCTTCCGATCAGATATCCATCCCAAGATGCCCTAGGTTCATCCAACGAGTACCATAGATCACTTCACAGTAGGGTTTAACAGGTAATCTTTCATCTTTATTCATAAACCCACACAAAAATACTACTTCTAATTCAAAAACTCTAGTAAAACCCTCAACTCCCAAGACTCTGAATGAAACCCACTTCTTAGATTTTGTGAAACCTTAGTATAAGCTAGGAATCATTTATCTCAACGATGCAACTAACTTCTTTGATCAAATGCTCATTATGCAACCCAATCCCCAATTTCAACATTTAATTTAATATTAGGAAAAATTGCTATAATCAAACACTATATTTTGGTAATTTCTCTCTGTAAAATAATGAACTTCATGGGAATTGCATTAGATTTCATTACCCTAAACATTCTAATCTATTGTTGTTTCAATTCAAATTGGATTTGTTCAGGTTTAGATATCTTTGGAGAAATTCTTATACTATAATTTTCATGATTAAAGGCTTTCTGTATGGAAGAAAAAATCGACGATGAGAAGAGGAAGGGACGTCCAAATATATATATATATTTATATATTTTTTACTTTTATTAATCTTTTTAATTAAGATAACAAAATTAAACGATGTTAAGTCATTAATTAAAGGATATGATATACTTACAACAGAATCTTACAGAAAAACCTACAGAATTGAAATCAAATTCACACATTTTCGTGATTTGCGTCACATACTCTCATGATTTACGTCAAACCAAAAATTGTTCTTTTATGTAGGTTTTTCGGTAGTCCTAGCACTACTTAATTAAATTAGATTAAATAGAGGACATGTGTCAGTGTATTAGTTAAGGGAGAGAGAGGGGCTGCAAGAAGACCAAAAGGTTATGGTTCGTCCTCTATATCTAATGTGAAAGAAGATTAGAAGAAGATATCACTACAAAACAGGGGTTCTTGGCAACGGAATTTTTGGTGACGGATATTGAGAAGATGGAGAACCTTCTTCCAACAGACATCAAATTAGACATATTTTCTCGCTTACCCGCTGAGTCGGTCTTACAGTGCAGACAAGTATGCAAAACACGGCAAACACTACTACTTCATGATCCTTCTTTTGCTGAAATTCACCTAAGACGTCAATTATTACGACTGAAATTCGATGAGGATCAAGTTGTCGACGAGTACCACAACAATTCTAATACTACTACTAATCAGTTTCTTTTCGTTGCTTTAGAAAGAAAGAACCAATTCTACTATGGAGAGTGTGATGAGAATGATGAACAGTACCTTTACAAGAAGAAGAAACTTACGAAGATCAACTTCACACCCCTTCATACATGTCATGCCGTCGTTGGTTCATGCAACGGTTTAATCTGTTTATGTGTAACGCACCCTAAGGACGGCATCAAATGATCCTGTCTATATCTGTAATCCCATCACCAGAGAATTCATTGACCTTCCAAGATACGACATTAACATTAATGAAGCATCTGTTTTGAAGGCGGGTTATATGGTGAGCGGATTTGGTTACAATCCTTCTACCAATGAGTACAAGGTTGTTAGAATCTGTTACAGCCTTGAAAAACCCTTGATTGGACAGGTCCAGGTATACACTCTTGGTGGTATTAGTTTTAGTACTCGAAGTAGATGGAGAAACAAGTCAGAGATCAATTATGTATTATGTGGGGATAGAAATAATCGTTTAAGACCTGGAATCCTTGCAAATGGAGCCCTTCATTGGCTAGACAAGGAAGACAAGATTGTAGCTTTCGATTTGGAAGACGAGGAGTTCAGATTGCTCCCATCACCACCTAATTGTTACCGTAGCGACACTAGGTTTTATTCTGTTAGACTCCAAGTGTTGGGAGGGTGTTTGTGTCTCATTCATCAAAAGAACGATAAACATGTAGAAATATGGTCATTAAAGAAGAAGAAGAAGAAGAAGACGAAGATGAGCAATATTAGTTATGATACGAAATCAGAGCAAGAGTACCAGTCTTGGATTTGGACTAGGGAGTTCACTTTAGAACTTGAGGACATCAATCAATGGTATAAGCCGTTCGCCATTACAAAGAACCGTAAAATTCTACTGTGGTACGATCATAAGATTCTCCTTCGTTATCATGAACATAAATTTGGGGGTGGTATTAGATTGCTTGCAGAACTTCATATGCCTTTCTATTGTTCTGAAGCAATATCTCACGTCAACAGCTTTGTTTCATTGAAAGCCCTAGGAGAATAAGATGCAAAGATCATAAGCCCCAGCTAATGGACTTGCTGGAGAAAGCAACAGACGAATGTAAAAGAAGTGATCAATATTACAATTTTTACCATGTTCATCTCTTGAAAGCATTGGAAAATCAAGTATGAAAAGCTTCTTTCCTTAAAATCTTCTTATAAGTTAACTTTGTCAATCTACAATGTATTGATACAAGGTCTATCGCCGTGCCTCCGGCACGGCTCAAAACCTCCGGAGAGAGAGAGAGAGGG
>MVGT01001416.1:266456-290100 GCA_002174775.1 Macleaya cordata
GGTCGCCGGTCGCCGGAGTGATGAAGTCGACCGTTAATGATTTTTAGATATGGGATATATTTGGAATAAAATGTTTTTAAAGGTTAGTATTGTCTTTTTAAAAACTAAGGACTAAATTCACAAATGTTTTTAATCCAAGGGATTAAAAACATAAGGGTTATAAAAATAGGGACTAAAATCACAAAACCCCTTTATTTATTTATACTATAAGATGACTAACTCATTATGTACTAAGAATGTCTTGTTTTTTGGGCTTTCTTTTCCTTTCAATCTTTCATGGGTTGTGGTCATTACGTACTGTCTGCTATTATCTATTCTATTATGTAAAATCCAAAGCCAAGGAGGAGGTTTCTGTTGTTTCAGAGTATATATATACATTCACATCTTATTTTTCTCTTATAGAAGAAATCTATCAAAATTCATAATCTTAAAGGTATACTGATATGCAGAATGGGCATGCATCAAGCTAGTGTTATAATGGCTAAAGAGCTAGCCTCCATGTTGTAAACTAATGGATTTCTGAGGGCTAAGTGACGTGGGAAATTCTTATTTAAGTTATTTGGAATAGGAGTTTAAGAGTTTGAGAAAGGGCAAGTACCATGAGAAATCAGGGTTGGACAGAAAATTTAGTGCCGCACAGCACAATTCTATCAAACCCCCACGTTCACGGTATACTATAAGAAAGATTGAGTGGACATGCTGACTAGGATACTAGGTAGGACCACATCACATGGACCTAGTACAACCAACCACTACTTTACTAGAAAATGCAAAATCTTTTGCGCGTGCTGGACAACACGTGATTTGTTGAAGACATAATTGAAATAGGATCAGCCAAAATGGTTTGGACGGTCAGGATCACATATTCATGTCTCAATAGCACTCTCTGCCTCCTCCCTCAAACCCTTTGCCCCAGCCCAAATCTAGGACCGAGGGAAGGGTTTGGTTGTTTATGGTGTCCATAGTATTTGCCTAAACCTCAAAAAATATTTTTTTGCTTGTTTGAGGTGTCCATAACACTTGTTCTTAAATCTGTTCTCACTTAGTCACTTGTTCATGGTCTGTTTTTTCCATCCTCCCTCTTCTTGTTCACATGAAATCCCCTGTATTTATTTACAGTCATGATAAGACTTGGAAAGTACCCAATTCTGACAGTTTGAAACTATCTTAGGTCCCAACAATCACATGGTAGGGGCGCCGGTCCATTCTATAAACCCAACGAACTAAAACAACAATATAAATTTCATGAACTTTCACCCATAAATATTAGCCATAATACATACATACTTGATCCATAGAATAAGAGCATCTCCAATGCAATGTGGATGTGGTAAAAATAGATGCCATGAAGGAAAAATACACTTTTCCCAAAAAAAACTCTTCAAATGCTAATGTGAAGATAAACTTTGAAGCTGAGTTGGCATTATAATGGAAAGGCATTGGTGGAATGAGTAGACATTGGCGTGAAAAACGAGGACATTGTGAAGTTGAACATATAAAATTAGAGGATGAGCTTCACAATGTCCTCATTTTCTACGCTAATGTCTTCTCATTCCACCAATGCCTTTCTATTATAATAATGCCTACTCAGCTTCAAAGTTTATCTTCACATTAGCATTTGCGGAATTTTTTTTTTTTTGGAGAAAAGTGTATTTTTCTTAGGTGACATCCATTTTTTTACCACATCCACATTGCATTGGAGATGCTCTAAACGGTGGTAATACATACATACTCCATCTAGAGAATAAACGGTGGATATAGGATCAACACGTTAAGGAGATAAGAGTGAAAGGAAATTAGGGTTAGGGCATAGGGGAGAGGGAACAAGTTGATGAACAAGGCAGGGTACCGGTATGGGTATTGTTATCTCGATATTGAGTGGTCAAAGCCTTTCTTATACTAATTGTAAGGAGATTGATGATCTTCTCCCAGCAGAGATCCAATTGGACATACTTTCTCGATTACCCATTAAGTCAGTCTTAGAATGTAGACAGAGTATGCAAAACATATGGTGGACTCTCCTCCTCGATACATACATACTTTGCTGATATGCACCTACGTCGTCAATTACTACAGTTTGACTACTACTACTACAGCCATTCTAATGCTGCAGCAGAACCTACTAAGGTGAGTTTCCTTGCCTTAATTATCATGGTTACGTGCAAAAACACCTAAACAACTCTACCATCTAGAGTATGATGAGAATAACGAGCAGTCTGCTTTCTATAAGAAGCTTCCAAAAATCATCAACAATTCTCCCCTCACCATGGATTATTCTATTGTTGGTTCATGCAACGGTTTGGTTTGCTTATCTTTACGCCATTCTAAATACGACGTCAACGATCCTGTCTACATCTCTAATCCTATCACCAGCCAGAGAATATGTGTTTCTTCTATGATTTAACATTGATAATAATGAGAAGAAGGATATTATAATAGTGAGCCGATTCGGAATACCAACCAGTCTTTCTATACGAAACTACTTGTTTCAAATATCTTGATCAACAAACCTCCTCCCCTTACTGTGGGTTCTTCTATTGTTGGTTCATGCAACGGTTTGATTTGTTTCTCTTTATTCCACTCCAAATACAACTTTTGCGATCCTGTCTACATTTGTAATCCCGTCACTAGAGAATACACGTATCTTCCAAGTTTTAACACTGATGATATCGCGAAGATTGTTTATATAATCCTGGTGAGTGGATTTGGTTACCATCCTTCAACAAATGAGTACAAAGTATAGTTAGAATCTATTCCGAAAAAAGTTTTGATAACCAACCCTTGGTTGGACGGGTACAAGTATACACTCTTGGCGACCGCAATGGGTGGAGAAATAGAGGAGATATCAAATACGCCTTGATTCAGGGGTATTATCTTAGGCGGTTACCGGGTATCCTTTTCAATGGATGGGCAACAAAGGAAATATAGTGGTCTTCGATTTGGCAAATGAGGAGCTCCGATTGCTCCATTCACCACCTTGTTTCGATATGGATATCGCGTATTACTCTGAACTTCGTGTATAGGGAGGATGGTTGTGTCTTGTTCATCACAAGCGAAATGAAGTTGTAGAAATATGGTCATTAAAGAAGAAGAATAGTAGCTACGACACGAAAGGGCAGGATTCCCAGTCTTGGTGTTGGAATAAGGAGTTCACTCTGGCGATTAAATGTAATGAAATGCACGGTGATTATCAATTTCTTGATCAGCCATTAGTTCTTACGAAGAGCGGTGAATTTGTAATCTGGTACGAATTCACTCTAGTTCGTTATGATCCCAAAACTGCAAATTTTAAAAAAAGTTAGGGATCTTGATATGGATTTTCCTTGCTATACATATTACCTCATGTAAACAGCTTTATTTCATTGAAAGCACTTGGAGAAGAAGATGCAAAGATAATAGGACCAGTCGAAGGAGAATATGTATTATATCGCTTATCCCAGCTTTTCTATTAACACCTACTTATTCTTAAACTAATTTGTATGTTTACACTGCCTTGTGGGTAATCAAATTAAAGCTTTACATAATCAATGGACCTATTTCTGCAATCCCTTAATTAGACATTCATGCTCTTTCTAGTTATTTTACTTCTGTTCAGATGTTTGTGTTGTTTGTACAGGGAAACTTAATTCAATCATGTTGCTTATGATATCGCAAAGTTTGATCTTAATTCAATCATGTTACTTATGATATCGCAAACTTAATTCAATCATGTTGTTTTACTTTTGGTTATTAATAAAGTACTAGTTATAGAGAAAACTATTTCTCTTCTATTGTTCTAGTTTTTGTGCGCTAACTCTGATAATTCCTGCATCAGCGCCGAGTATCCAATTAAAAAATGTTCATAATTCTAGAATGCTTTAGGCAACAAGAGCGTGGAAATTTGGTTCAGAATGGGAGCAAAAGATTCACAAGTGGGGTGAGAATTTGAGATATCCCCAACCTTATACTGAGACATATATAGGTACTCAAATGAACCGTGGATCCTGGATCAACAGATTCTTTACACAATCTAGGAGAATACAAGGAGAAGGAATCATAAACAAGAGATAGAAGGGGGTTATATTTACAGTATATGATATTGTATTAAGTGGGTCTGTGGGAAGACGAAATTATTGTTAGGGTATATATGGGTACTGCTATCTCAATATTGATCGGTGAAAAGACTCAAAACCTTTCGTATACTTGTAAGGAGAACAATGATGATCTTCTCCCAGGGCCAGAAGAGATCACATTAAACATACTTTCTCGTTTACCCGTGGAGTCAGTCTTAGAATGCAGACGAGTATGCAAAACATGGCTGGCTCTCCTCTTCGATACATATTCGCTGATATGCACCTGCTACGTCGCCAATTACTACAGTTTGACTACTACAGCCATTCTAATGCTGCTGCAGTAGCAGCACCACCTACTACTAAGGTGAGTTTCCTTTCTTTATCATGCTTTAATGCAAAAAACAACCGTGAACTCTAGAGTATGATGATGAGAATACCGAGCAGTTTTTCTATAAGACTCTACTTCTTCCAAATATCATGATCAGCAAGCCTCCTCCCCTTACCTTTGGTTTTTATATTGTTGGTTCGTGCAACGGTTTAGTTTGTTTCTCTTTACGCCACTCTAAATACAACTTCTACGATCCTGTCTACATCTGTAATCCCGTCGCTAGAGAAAACGCATATCTTCCAAGATTTAACATTGATGATATTGAGAAGGAAGCAGTTGCTATAAAAATGGTGAGCGGATTCGGTTATCATCCTTCAACTAACAAGTACAAGGTTGTTAGAATCTACTATGAAATGAGTCGTGGCCAACCCTTGGTTGGACGGGTCCAAGTATACACTCTTGGCGACGACAATGGATGGAGAAATAGAGGAGAAATCATCTACCCCTTGATTCGAGGATATTTTGCAGTTAGAGGTATCCTTTTAAATGGAGCTCTTCATTGGATGGGCAAAGAAGGAACTATTGTGGTCTTCGATTTGGCAAATGAGGAGCTCCGATTGCTCCATTCACCACCTTGTTTTGATATGAATGTAGGGTATTACTCTGAACTCCATGTATTGGGAGGATGGTTGTGTGTTGTTCATCACAAGACGAAAGAAGTTGTAGACATATGGTCATTAAAGAAGAAGAAGAAGAAGAAGAAGAAGAAGAAGAGTATTAGTAGCTATGACTCGAAAGAGCAGGATTCCCAGTTTGGTGTTGGAATAAGTTCACTCTGGCGATTAAATGGAATGAAATATACTTTGATTATCGATTTGATCAGCCATTAATGCTTACTAAGAGGGGTGAAATTGTGCTCTGGTATGGACGCACTCTCGTTCGTTATGACCCCAAAACTACAAATTTAGAGAAGCTTAGGGATCTTGATATGGCGTTTCCTTGCAGTATAACGATACCTCACGTAAACAGCTTTGTGTCATTGAAAGCACTGCACTTGGAGAAGAAGATGCAAAGATAGTAGGACCAGTTGATGTAGAAGATCTGTTATATTCCATTACATCAAGTTATCCCAATACATCAACACCCAATTATTCTTAAATTAAGTTGTATATTTACACTGCCTTGTGGGTAATCAAATAACTGCATTATATAATCAATGGACCAGTTTCATGCTCTTTCTTTCTAGCTGTTTTACTTCTGTTCAGTTTTTGTTTGTAAAGTGAAACATCAATCATGGATGTTGCTCATGATCTCGCAAAGTTCGCTCTTAATTTTCGTGTCTCTGATTGGTGGCTATCTTCATTTACTCTGCTGATCTTTCAGCCATGACTTAATAGATTCTGTTGTCTTTCTTACCCAAAAAAAATCTAATAATCGGAATCATGGTGAAAATCTCCTATAAAAATCTCCCTAAAGAATCTTGGTGAAAAAGAGTATATACTTGAGAAAGAGAGATTCAATGGCAATAACGAGATCGAAAAAAAGAAAAAAATGAGTGGTTTGGGGGAAGACGAAATTAGGTTAAAGGAGAGGAGAAGATTGAGAAGTCAGGGTATTGATCATCCTCTTCCTCTTCCTCCTCTTCTTCGAAAGTTTTCTTATAATAAGAAAATTTGCACAGAAGAAGAGGAGAAAGATGATCATCTTCTCCCAGTAGTACTCTCAGCAGAGATCATATTAGACATACTTTCGCGTTTACCCGCAGAATCAGTCTTAGAATGCAGACGAGTATGCAAAACATGGCGAGATCTCCTCCACATTGATGATGATACTATTACTTTGCTAATATTCACCTACGTCAATTACTACTGCAGGTTCTTGATACTGCTACTGCTACTAAGGGGATGATTTTGCTTTATTACTTGCCTGCTACTCTTCAAAGAAAACAACCACATCGATCGTACGAGACTACAATTAGAAAGAAGATCAAAATCCCTGCCCTTCGATCACATGGATGATTATAGGGTTGATTCATGCAACGGTTTGATTTGTTTCTTTGAATCCGCCCGTTTTACTAGATATGACTCATCTGTCTGCATCTACAATCCTATCACCAGAGAATACGTTCATCTTCCAAGATTCATCACCAGTAATGATGATGTTAAAGAGGTGTTGCACAGATTCGGATACCATCCTTCGATTAATGAGTATAAAGTTGTTGGAATAATTGACTACGCTAAAGATGGTACACATTAGAACTTGATCTTCAACCAAAGGGTATCCTTGCATATGGTGCTCTTCATTGGTTTGACAAGGAAAAGATGAAGATCGTCGCCTTCGATTTGGCAGATGAGGAGTTCCACTTGCTCCCTTTACCAGCATCACTATCATCTCATTGTCCTCTTTGGTATTTTGATTTCAAAATATGGGTGTTGGGAGGGTTGTTGTGTCTTGTTCATCAAAGCAAAGATGAAAATGCGATAGACATATATGGTCATTAAAGAAGAGCTCTTTCATGAGTTTCAGTCTTGGAGTTGGAGTAGGGAGTTCACTTTACCTTACAAATTAGGCAGCACCATCTTTTATTATGAGCCACTCGCCCTTACTAAGAGTGGTGATATTATACTGTGGGCAAATACAAGTACTGTTTATCGGTGAGACCCAAAAACTGTAACCTTAGAAAAGCTTAGGGTTCTTAGTACAGCTTTCAATCCTAAAGCAATATCTCATGTTAACAGCTTTGTTTCATTGAAAGCCCTAGGAGAAGATGCAAAAATAATAGGCAGGTGATGTTCAATTTTTGAAAACGTTAGAAAATCCAGTACTAAAAGCTTTTGTCCTTAAAGTCCTCTTGTTATTACTTAGTCAATCTACATTGTGTAGTTGAGTTTGTATCTCAGTTAAACTTCATCATTATGTATATGTGGTGTGTTCATGTGGTAAACAGTAAACTAATGGTTTTCTTGACTCTGTTCTTACTTGTCCATGGCCTGTTCTTGGATCCTCTTCTTGTCGACATGAAATCCGCTGTATCTATTTTTGTCAGACATTTCCTTCCCAAACTTTGACGAAACATCCCTAACCCTAAATTGCAATCATCCAATAATTTGAATCTGTCGATAAATTAATCTATTGACGTGATAAATGATAAGGATCACGTCCCTGGGTTTCGTCGCATTCCAAGATCCTATTATACCCTTACATAACTTGAGGGTAAAAAAAATCAGTTAGCTTAGTAAAGATTGTTTACAATCATGATATTTTGATCATTTTCGAAGAATTCCACGAGTTGAAAGAGAGAAGTTGATGGCTGATTTGATCACGAATAAACTGACTCCAAGTTCAAAACCTCACATCCTAAAAATATTGGCTTGAATTCTTTCTTTTTTTTCCAATTCTCAATGACTCAAAAATTCAATAAATAATAAAGGTAAATAATGAATGAATTCAACACGAGACTTGGAATATATAAATTGCATAAATAGAAGTCAAATCAACAGTAATGTACAACAAACCAACAATTTTGCAAAGAAAGAATCGAACTGTGAAGTAGAGCAAACCACGATCTGACGTGTATCGTAATTCAGTATCTATACCACCAGTCGACCACCAAAACCACTGGCGAGGAAAAACAGAATGGTTAATTAGTCGTAAGAGGGGAGAAATGAAAAAATGCAAAAATTGCAAACTACTACTAGATCCCACCTGCCAATAATCTTCTTCTACTCTCAAAACGGCTAATTACAAGATAACACAACCACACTTGTTCTCCTTCGGTTGCTTCGATGATTTCTTATCTGTTTCATGAGAAAAACGATTTAATTTAATCAGAACTGCAGAGATTGTAACATCAAAAGAACTAATAGAAATAACAGTAACTTTGGTTTGTGACCCTCAGAGACAGATAGCCTTTTTTATGGTAAGAAACATCTCCAATGACTTTGGAAAAGGATGACAAACTTATTTAGTTATTCCCAAATAAAATACTGAGAATAGGCGAAGGCAATATCTTTGAGTATACCTGTCCCTCTCTCTGTGGAAGGGGGTTGAACGATAACGTGCATGGTTGTAACTCCCTCAGGAATAATGCACAATGGGCTCCTGCACTCTCCCAAGGTTCTATTGTTCTCCAATATTCTTCCAGCACTTATTATCTTGACGTCTTTCACAGTCCTAGGTCCATTCTCCTTCTCTGATTCAAGAGGATATTCAGTTAGCTTATTAGATGAATAACTTTGGCATTTCTTAAATGTATGATAACTTTGTCCTAGGTCCATTCTCCTTCTCTGTCCAACCAAACTAGATTAGATTCATTCACAGGGAAATGTATCACATAACAAATGACCAACAAAGCAGAAAAATTTGATAAAACAGAAGAATTTCTGACGGACTCCAATTAGTCGCAACAAGCCTTTTCTAATTGATAGAAGAGAAACTAAAAAAGCAATGCATACATGTACACAAAGTCAATTAATAGAACATTTACAAACAGAACCTTGCTGATTCCCTCTATTATACTCCTGATATTAACAATGTAAACTACGACTACTTTCAAAAGCTTGTGTCATGAAGCTAATTGATGCCTCTGCCCATGTTTATGTTACTTGTAACTCATAACTATGCATTATGGACTTAGCACACATAGACTAATTTATCCTCCCAACTGTACTAATATATAGTCAAGACGGGTTCCCATAGTTATTTCACCGAATGTCATCACCTCCTATTCCAGTTATATTATTATGCTTCTTATAAAACAATAGTCCTTCTAAAAATATATAGACTTTTGGAATCTTTTTGTGATAAATATCTCAAAGCAGTAACGAAGAGAGAAGTTATCCATTTAATATACTTGAAAACCCACCTCACTTTTATGTAACTGCTGAGGAAACCTAATGAGTACTTAATGAAAATGAGTTACAGAGTAGACATCCTACAAAAACCCAGACGTGCAGAATGCACTTGCAGCCAGTATTATATATATAGATAAAACTGAAATATATTAGAGAGAGGAAAAGGGAATTTACAAAGAGAAAGGCCAACAGTTTGTCCCAACGGAACACAGAGTCCGCAAAGAGGACCTTCTCAAACTGAGCAACCCAAAACAAGAACTAAGCTTTGATTTCGATGATCAACTTCCCATGGGAAATCCTTCCCTTGAAAGATGCATCTGTTAGGCTCTTTCCACACACCCCAACCAATAGCAAAAGAAACAAGGTTCCACAAAGTTTGTGTCGTGACGCCACCATGATTTAATCTCCAAGCTTTCACGAAGCTCAAAGCTGTAATAGATTATAGGCATCCGCCAATGCAACTCAAATGTGAAATGAAAAAAAAAAAAAAAAATTCTGGCCGTTTGCTCCGCCAATCTGCAGAGTTCACGTCTATTGACTTGAGTAAAGCCTCATTTCTTGAGCATATCCTGAATTGGGATCTTCTCCATGGTGCACACCACCACCAAAAGGAGCCCTTGGTGGAATGAAGGTTTTCCAAATGATTTTGGAAGGGAAATCCTTGGTATTATCCCTCTCCAACCAATCACAAAACGTTCCTGATCGAAAACTTACCACCAGGGTAAGTTCCATTCCCTTGCATCTCTCCCAAAGTCTTCAAGAACCACTAGTATATAATATTTTAGTTACTCAGAAGAATCTTCTTCTTTTTTTTCCTTGTAATTTGTTGTCTCCAGCAGACAAACTTCATGTTAGCTTCATTGACAAAAAGTGGCTCCATATACGTTGGAGCAAGGTATAATCCCTCTTTGGAACACCATATCCTTTTCTCTTGACCCACCAAAGGAGTTCAGAATCCTCATCCTCTGACTTCCAATCACAACTGCATGACCCACAAAGTATAACATCTTAAACCAATCTTCACAATTCAGACACAACTACCATCAAACTTGCCTAATCATCAAAATAGCTTCACTGACCAACTGATTCCCAGTCTCTTTTTGCATTGACTGCTTAAATAATTTAACTAAGTGATGATAGGAAGCAGGAGAAAGTTTGAGCATAGGAATTAATAAACAAAGAGAGAAAAAGAACAATGCTAACGAGAAATGAAAGAGTGAAAACTACAAATGATAAGATCTGAAGTTTGAGTCCAACTGCTTATAGTTTGCCAGGTGTAACAGATCACCACTGACATCTCATAGAACTGGTATTATCTCTAGCAAAATAAGCAGTTACCAGCAAATTTCAAGGGAGCCCGGCTGACCTAGATGCCAATATAATGAAGCAACTTGATCCAACAAAAATGAAGACATATGTTATAACACCAGTTTGGTACCTTTATAATGTTACAAGGCCTTCAATAAACTTTGAAGTAGAGATATAGTTTACTATTTAAACCAGAGTAAATAAGTCATCTGAAGCATCCAAAGCAATCCGAATTTCATTGCATAGCTTGTAATATATAATTCCATCATAAATAAAGATTTGTATTCACTATACAAGTTCTGCCTAGATCCAAATTGAACTAATGCGCTATAGAAAAATGAAATAATCTGCATGACTTCCTAGAAAAACATACAGTAAGGTGGGATTAAAGAACCAACCTTTAGGCCATTGTGCGAGGACAGTTTCCTTCAGAGTGGCAACACTTGTAGCAGCAGGGAAGCTTTTGGGGCCAATATCTGAACCATCGGTTAACCGGAACTTGATCTCTAGCTGATCCTGAGCTTTAGACATCTTAATAGACTTCACAGCCTTTCAAATCAATCAACCCAAGATCTCCAATGTGAATTTCCCAAAATTCTCAATCAAGAAGAAAGATGAAAACCAAATATCTCAACTGGGTCTTCTATGAACAATCAGAGTCCCCCAAAATATTAAAAATTGATTTTTAGCAAAAATAAATGTACACCCAAAGTTCCCACTTGGGTACTCTGCAAAACAAAAAAGAGACCCAGAAGCTGAGTTATAGAGACATTAAAAGCAGGTCCTGAATTAAAAGTTCTCTGAAAAGAGGAATCTACACCATCAAAGTGTGAATTTGGTTATCTATAAAGCGGAGAATAACACAAAAACTCGATATGTTCACAGCCTATGAAAATGAATCCACCAGGATTTTGATTTACTAATTTACAACCTCCATAGATATCAAAAAACAAAAAATAAAAGATGCATAAAAACCAACTCTTCATACGAAAATCCCAATCTGATGTTTTCAGATATCATTAAAACACACCGAAATCTACAAGGGTCTTCAGAAAAATTAATAAGGCACTTGGATTCTCAGTGGGTCTTGCGAAAATTAATGAAAAAAATAAAAAGCATATAAAAGAGATATAAATCTTCACTCTTTCTCCGGGGAAAAAAAAATGGAAAATGAAAACTCACTAAAATTGTTAACTGGGTATTCTGAAAAGCAATCAAATCCAATAGAAATAAACTGAAATCTTGAAAGGGTATCTTACTTGGCTATAAAACTGATCTGGGTTCTTCTCGTTTACTCAATTCTGGTTCAAAAATCGCCAGAGACGAGGAGATTTCGGAGTTTTCAAAGTCATCGAAATCTGTGGTCAAATGAATCCATCTTCCCATTGCATCTCTTTCTGATCTCTCCTCCTAAGACCATGGAAATTTTCGATTTTCTTTTCCTTTCGGAAGAAAAATAAAATAAAAATTTCTCAATCAACTCATTTGCTAACTTACACTCCCACCCAAACGTGACAACAGCTTAACCTTCACCATTTTCTAATAAAAAACACCAATAATTAAACACTCTTTTACTAATAAAATTCTTGGGTTTTCAATACCATAACTCATGCTTAGCTTACAACATAATTATATATGAGAAAGGATATATGACCCCTTCTATATGGCCCAATATTATCCCCGCAATCTGGACCGTTATTTCTAGGTTAGGTGTACCGTGAGATTTGTCACTGACGAAGCAACTAAAGTAGACAAATCTTTAGTCGGCTAAAGCAGGAACTCGGCTTTGCTCCCTCGATAATGTCACCCACATCATATCAAAAGCAGAAATTTCTCTCTTCTCTCTCTTCTCTTTCTCTTCTCTGGTTCTTCACTTTCCTCTCTTTCTTCTCCTCCGCCCCCACGATTGAGCTGAGAGACAATGAAGAGGGATTTGAGACGGCCCTCCGACGACTTTTCTGAACCAAAAGAAAAAAGGTATTTCTTCTCCCTTCTCTCCCTTTCACTTTCTTTTTCGAATTTTTTTTTCTAACCTAGATCCCTTTTTTTGTTGTCAGATTTCGCCGGAGTTCGCCGGCCAACCATCCGAGAAAGAATGCAATTTGGATCTGCGTGCCAAGGCATCAAACGGGATGCCATCACCAATGGCCTCAAATTAATTAAATTTCCTCCATTAGTCAATTTTGTATAGAAATGCAAATTAAATCACGGGGTACAAGTGATAAGAAGGAACTTTATATATCATGGCTCTCCACAAACTCTAGATAAAAATCACAAGGAAATTAACAATTATAAGTTTGATAATAGCAAAACAAAACTCAAAAGTCAGGTTTCACCTAAAAAATTTAGAAGTTCGCAATACAAAATGATAATTTAAATCAACTTGAAATTAACATCTCTAGCTGGTTAGTAGTCAACGCAACATTCTGGATGTGGCGAACTCAGATGGTTGAAAACTGAAAAAAAAAAAAAAAAAAAAAAGATTCAGGGTTAGCAAAAAAAAAATGGAAAAAGAAAGTGAAAAGGAAAGAGGGAGAAGAAAAACCTTACCAGCGAACTCCGGCGAACTCAAATGGTTAAAATTTCAAAACAAAAAAACGGATCTAGGGTTAGAAAAAAAATCGAAAAAGAAAGTGAACGGGAGAGAAGGGAGAAGAAATACCTTTTTTCTTTTGGTTCAGAAAAGCCGTCGGAGGGCCGTTTCAGATCTCTCTTCGTCGTCTCTCTGCTCGATCGTGGGGGTAGAGGAGAAGAACGAGAGAAAAGTGAAGAAAGAGAGAAGAAAGAGAAGAGAAAGGGAAGAGAGAGAAATTTCTGCTTCTGATATGACGTGGGTGACATTATCGAGGGAGTCAAGCCGAGTTCCTGCTTTAGCCGACTAAAGATTTGTCTACTTTAATTGCCACGTCAGCAAACAATCTCACCGTATACTTAACCCAGAAATAACGGTCCAGATTGAGGGGCCAATATTGGGCTATATAGAAGGGGTCATATATCCTTTCTCATTATATATATATATATAATCTTGACCGTTGATCATCACAATTTTGTTTTATGGTCAAAAGAGAATTTCAATTAAAAACTTATTGGGAAAAAAAGAATCAGGTGGATCCTACCACTGATTTTAAAGATGGGTTATTTTCTAGTAAGTTTTCAGAAGACATGGCTTTAGATAGAATTGAGTGGAAGAATAGAAGAATTCTCTCTACCTGAGATTTTAAAACATATCATTAGGGTTTTTGAAATTTCCAAGAATCATTGTGGGTCCATTTGCTTGGCTTATAAAAATGCAACAAAAAGTATTAACTTGGTAGTAATCATTCAATGTAGTATTGTAAACAAGACGTGATTCAAGCAAACAAGAAATAAAGAAAATGGGTTCAGTAAAAGTGACTACCAATTCTAATCAATTTGGTGTTTTTTTATACTTTTCTCGAGGGGTAATTTGGATTTTTATAATGTTTTGAATGTGGAACAGATCAACCAAATGTCACTATTGAGTAGAAAAGGTGAAAAATGTTTTGTATGGGTTTCTTGTCATCATCAACTAACCAAATTCCATTGAATAAGAATCTGTTGTTGAAGAGATTATTACTTAAACCCCTTACTTGATTAAATTTTTTTGATGCTTTGCTGAGATTGGTTCCTGAATTTCTCAATAATGTGTTTCAAAAAACAAAACCCATTTATTGTTTAGAAGTCATCATCGTAAAAAATAAAAAATAAATAAAAAAACTCCCAATCACAGACTGCCACCTGTAGCAATAAAGTTACGCCTCTGTTTTGACAGGAAAATGTTCCAGAAGTTTTTTAAGCCACACACTCTGCCATCAGTGTGACTGATGGTGTTGTGCCTGTTTTATTTGAATTAACTTCTGTACTATAAGGGTTCATTCCAAAGAAGTCAAAAAATAATAATTTGGAAATATGACTACTATGAAAATCAAAAGGAAATTAATTGGAAATTTATGCAGCAGCCCTTGAGATACAATTCTGAGTTAGAGAAAAGGAGGCTGAAACAATCTACTCAATGAACTGATGAAGTTTGAAGTAATCAACTTTGCATTGACAAAGAAAACAGAATATTGACAGAGAGAGTGGCAAGAAAAAGAATTATCTGCACATTTCCAATATTCTGTCATGAATGTAACAAATACCTAAGAATAGTTCCCCAATTGAATGAGATCTGTAATAGAGCAATGTCCATGAACAACTAACTAAGAATTACCAACAAGAATACACAATAAGAAAAAATGGGGGGGACCTGACCAAAAAGGAAAAGAAAGAAAGAAAAATAGGCGAAAAAATGTAAAAAAATATATATATATATATATCAGGAGATATTTGGGTGCCTTGCAAAAGAACCACCAGTCCAGCCCTCCTTTCTTTCATCAATGAAAATTCTGAGTTGGCAATTACCGATCGTGTGTGTTCATTGTTACCCTTATTCCGTGTTGTCTGACACCCGGCACTTTCAGTGCCAAGAAACAGGGTAAAATTAACTACCCTTTACGAAGACGAAAATAGAAAGTAACCTTCTTCCTCCAAAAAATAAAGCATCGGGTTGCTATGTTACAGATTGAAAGAATGTCTCTCATGCCCACCAGCAATGCAGGAGCTTCTCTATCATGTGGGAGAGATGGCAGACTATCTAGTTCCGATAGCATTACCACAGGTCAATTTTTTCTTATTTATCTTTTACCTGAATCTTGCAATTTCCGACGCACAAAAACAAATGGTACCTCATTCCAATTATATCTCTCCATCTTATCTATCATTTCTTTCTGTCTTCTCTGATTGAACCTTTACGAGTCCAAGATGTGGCAGTTTCTTACAAAGTCGTTGGAATAATTGACGTACTTGGTCCAAAATGGCCTAAGGTGCTCAAAGCCAATCTCCAGCCACGGTTTAGATTGACCATTGTAGTGGATCACTGCAGCCTGCTTCACGGCTTCAATATCTGTTTTCTCCTGGTAGCCCAAGCCTAGCATGTGCCAAGATGGGTCAATGGGGTGAACGTGGCCCTTAAACGCAATTAGAGCAGGAGGGAGTGTGCCAAGCTTCCACATTGTCAAGTTAGATTTCAGATTCTGCAATAGGGAGAGTACCCCCATCATATATGAGTTACGAAAAGCAATTAAGCAATATATCGAATTAAAGAAGGGTAGAAGAACCAATAAAGAACTTCTGATCAACTCAAAACTCAGCCAAGTGATCTTGGTTAGACTAAGTTGTGAATGCCAAAGCTAGTTCTTTACAGGCCAGTGGTTCATTTTATGCACCAGTAATCCTAGCATACATATTATAGGGAAGATTATCAGAAAAATATTATAGGGTAGATAGGAGTTCTTGGGAGCCAAATACTAGATAGGTCGCACTTCAGAGTTGGAACATAAATAGATGGAGAACAGGATGATTTGGTTTTGTGATCTATTTCTCATCCCTGTCTCTAATTAACCACTAAAACCAAGGAAAGAAGATGCAAAAATTTTAGATGAGATAGAATGCTTTTGAGTGTTGAACTTTACCTCCTTCAGCCAGGAATGATATGTGTCTCTTATATTTGTCTTCCTCCATGCATGGAGATCAAAGATGTTCATCCCATAAGCCCATGCACATTCATCTGGGTTCAAATTCTTAGCTATGAGGGGATGAGAGAAGTTGAAGTAAGTCTTGAACCGTTTTGACATTACCCACTCATCTTCTCCTTTACAAGTTTCCACAGCTCCATTAACCTTGCCCTCAAGACCAATCTCCCATAAGGGTGACAGGTCACGCTGAACTACAACATCATCATCTAAAAAGACCACCTTGTCTAGGTTTGGGAAGAGCTGTCAAAAACAACATTAATCAGCATGCCTTCATAGATACCCATACAAAGATAATAAAAGAAAATTAAAAATAATGATATAAGATATCAAAATTCTACAAAAACAATATACAACTTTCTGGAAAGCAGGATGAAACTAAATTCTCAAAATACTACATAATGATTAACCTCCGTCCCAAAATAAAAACGAAAAGGTCACGCATCAGAAGAAATGCCACTCATAAATCCCTGTTATGCTTTCTAAATATGCAAGAAAGATCATATTACTTCTCCTTTCTTACCATTCTCTCATAACCACCAACTTGGGCCACTCCTATAGTCTTAACTTCTGCCACTAATTCCTCACATCTTTCTTTTTTTCTTTTGATTTTGACCTCTTTCATCTTCATAATTATTTTTTATGTTTTCTCAAGTTACTAACAATAAACAGAATCACCAGTTTCTCATAAAACTCAAAGCAGGGTGTGGATCAATCCAAGACATACTCAAAAGATCAATTCTAGTCTCTTTACTATAAGTTCTCTGCTCAAATATTGAAATCCAAATGTCTGAAATTACCATATATAATAGAATAAAGATTCAGGTTGCAGGAAATTACCTCTGGGAGATATATCCGAAGATGGTTCAGTATTGAAATGTACTTTGGACTTCTAGCTTGCAATTTTGAAGCAAATGTCCTAGGAGTAGTCTCACTGAGGTTGGCCCCAGCGATGTGATTTCCATGGTAATAATTTCTTATCCCATGGTAGTTCTCTACGGCTTCAAGAACAGGTACATTTTCTCTTGTTAACCAGTCAAACTGATGTACACCTTTCACTTCAACAATGGCAGGGGGGAGAGGGTTCAGTGCAAACCAAGAATGCATGCCGGCATAAGTCTTCTTATCTGTGATGATATGAAAAACAATCTTCTCAGGTTTTACAGCTGATTGCACAGCAGAAGTTACAACTACAGAAGCTGCCAGGATGTTATCAGAAGCCAGGACAAAGTGGTAGTAAGAGTTGTCAGAGAGCAACGGCAGAAACTCCGGAGATGGCAATTGTTTCCGTGCATGAGCATTGGAAGAGTATTCGTCGGTCAAACGCAAAGAGAGACAGTGGATGCCTTTTGGAATGGCAGTTGCCGCAAAATGTTTGTTCATCAGTTCCGCAAACTTGGACTCCCTGACCTCCCTGTCATATTTCTCCATCTGTGCAGATGAATTATTTTAGACAAAAAAGCATGTTTTAAGCAATGTATATAAGAAGGTAGCATACAGAAACATTCTGCTCTAAAAATTTCAGATCATTTGATGGCAATCAAGAAAGAATGTTCATCAAGGCCTTTGTTGCCTCCAACACTTATTATTATCAAGGGACATCATCAAGCACCCTCTTTCCATTATTGTAAGTAGTTTTATAAATTATTTTCTCGAATGAGTATTCAGTTCATCAAGGCCTTTGTTGCCTACAACGCTTGTTACTATTATCAAGGTGTTATTAAGCACCCTCTTTCACTTCATGTACTTAGTTTTAATAAACTATTTTTCTGGCACAGAGTACTTATATCAAAAAATAAAAAATCTTCTGAACAGAAAAGGTGCTGACTTCTGGTGCCATGGTATGTTAAAACACACCAAAATCCAAGGTGCTGACTTCTGGTGACAATTTGAAATAGTCATTTTTCAAGAAAAGTTTTGTTGTTGGGGTAGTTTTTGATGAATAAAAGCAATGTTCAAATTAAAAAAGAAAGCATGTAAGAATTGTAACTATTCAAATAATAACAATTCACAACCAAGGGTTACAGCTTTTCATAAGGGCAAAATAGTTTCCAATGGTTAGAAGCACACAATTAATGAATTAAAAGGTGTTTTTGGACACTGGTGCATATAGGTATGCACCTAGAAGAACGCGTATCAATGACCACATAACAGTGACTAGACTTCACAAATGCAACAAAGATTTCAAGTAGCTCTGCTTATTCTCAAGTCTCAACTTTTCATAAGTCACAATCTTCTCTTCACGTTCTCTGTTCTCTTTAAATATTTCTGAGATTTCAATGGATATGAAAGTGTTCCTCGGTTTTTTCAAACCAAGAACTCAATGAGTATATTAACTACTTTCATTCTTTTTATAGAAAAAAAAATATACTATACTGATCTAGAGTATATGAATCTATCAGATTCTTCTCGACTTCGTTTGATATTCCAGTTCTATTACTTTTTGGTTAATAGTCTTCAATTTACTCCTATCGAAACACAAACCCTTGGGGGAGTAGGGAACCAAGAGAGATCTATGCTGACCAAGTTTCTAAAATGAAGCGTGTTAATCAAAAGTTAGTGGAGCATAAGAATGAGCTTTCAGATTTGATCAATCAGAAAGCAAAAAAGAAAAGGGAATCCAAGAAACAATCAAATTTAAGAAATCTAGTGTTGATTTGATTGGAGAAAAGAAGGTTCTTGGTTCTTATTCCTTATTACCAAGAAACAATCAAATTTATGAAATCTAGTGTTGATTTGATTGGATATCCAGAGGAAAAGAAGGTTCTTGGTCCTTACTCCTTATTACCACTTCATCTGGCCTTGACTCGTTTACCATCCATCAACAGGAGAACCCCATCCTATACCAGATGACCTTGCTGCATCCTTGTTACTAGATGATTCATTACAACGATTAAGGATAACATATGGTCTCCACGGTGCTTCAGTCAAATAGAGTTACATCAGTAGTCACAAATCAGAACTGTTAAACAGTTGGAACCTATCCTAAATCAGATCCCAACTAGATTATGGTCTTGTCAAAAGATACTCCAGAGAGCACAATCACTGAACTTCATCCTATGCATCCTAGAGTGTGTTATAATCCAATGAGTACATATGTTACACTGACAGAAATACTATGGATATAGGCTCTTGTGATTTTTTATTTTTCTGATTGGAAGACTGGCTATTATGATGATGAGTATTTTATGGGTTTTTCTGATTGGTAAACCCTCGAAGGTGCATAATCTTGGGGTTTCTTAGGGCATTTTCATGTTAAAGAACGGACAGGGTTTGGATAAGCATTTTTGGACAAATAAATCAAAGTTGGGTTTTGCTTATTTCTTTTCTAAGTTTCAGGTATGATGTAGCTTGGAACAACGGAAATGAGATCAAATTTATTTAAAGGATAAGAAAAAGAAAAATCTAAGTGCAGCTGTTTGCAAATTAACCTATTTAAGCTAAGACCAACCAACTTGATCAGCTTTATCTTTCAGAAAGAGAGAAAGGTGATTTGCATCCTGGTTGATATTTGAGCTACTATCCTAGTACAGACAAGAACCAATTTCACATGGAGCATCTGATCTGCTACCATGTACTGAATCGGTGAAATCAACTTACCAGATCAGAGCCTCGAGTCCAACTTGTAGATTGAGTGGTGCTCAATACATACAAGATCGAAAGGAACCACCCTGACTTCCCTTGAGGAGAAAGATAGATACACATCTATTTCCGGAAATTCACAATAATTATAACATAACTCACTCAATTAGGAGTCTCAGGGATTCTTTCTTTTTGTTTCTTCTTTCCCTTACTAGTTTCTTGTAAAACATTAATGAAGAGGGCCAGATTTCGCCAAACAAAACCATAGAGCTCAGTTAATAAAATCTTGTCATTAGATCCCGTTCAAACAGAAGAAAAATCTCATATAGTTCTCATTAGTCTGCATTAGAAAAGGTAGTTTCTTAACTTTGTTTACCTCCAAAAGGTTAACTATTGAATTCTATCTACAGAGAAAGTTTCTTTTGGGTTCACACTGGCACTATTTCTAGAAGCCTATGGTTAAGATCGCAGATCAGAGATCATTAAACAAAACTCAACATTTCAACAATCAAAGGGGTTATATCAAACTTAACAACATACCATTGCCTTTAACTTGATTGCAAATGTCTTGGCATCATAATGGTTGTTCTTCATTTCAGAAACAAGCTGACTGAACGACTCCGGCAGCTTAAGTCCATCTGGGATTTCCTCAGAATTCACTTGGTAGAGGATCTTGTAAAATTCCTGAACCAGCCTCTGTAGAACCACCACCAAAGTATAATATGAACAAAACAACAAAAACAACTCTCCAAATATGAAAACTGCTATCAAATAAAAGTAGAAATAAGAAAATAAATATTTACCACTGAATCATCAGCCCTCCCGAGAAACCTCGGTCCCAATCGCCTCCCCAAACAATCTGAAGCACACAATGAAAGTAGATGAAAATTATGTGACAACCCAATCAACAAACCCGTTAAACACCACTAGAAGCAACACAAAAATGGCTATACCACTTTAACCAATGAAAGCAAAATAATCAGTGCTGTTTAGGGGGAAAAATAAAAGTTAAAAACCCTCCTAGACAAAGCAGAGTTCTTAGCAAACCTAGCAGAATGGTGTAAAGCACATCTGTTCAGAACTTCTTAAAAACAAGACGAAAAACAAAAAGAGAAACAAAGTTCAAAAGACCGAATTATCCACACAACACTGCCAACCAGTTTGAATTCCGAAATATGAAAATGTAACTTACCAGCAACCAGGCAAAGAAAAAAGATCAAGAACAAAATAAGGTTGTATCAAGTTCAAGTAATCAACCCAAAAAAGATCAAGAAAAACTCAAAATCAACAAAACAAGAATGAAAGAACACTATAACAGAACTGAAAAAAAAAAACAAACTCAAGCAATTCTAATTCAAGTGTAACTCACCTAATCATAGAATTATTTAAACAAGAAAACAAACAAAAACTCGAAATCAAAGCACAGCCAATTCCAAACCAAACAATAAAAACAACCCAGATCTTCAAACAAAAAGAACAAGAAGATCTCAGTATCATGCGATCAGAATAACAAGGAATAAATAAAGAGATGGGCAATAAATAATTGAGCTTGCTTACCAAGAGAAGAACACTTATTGACGCCTTCAAGAGTAACAAGAGCAGTGAGAATGAAGACGAAGGGCAACAAGAAAGCAAGAAAAAGAATGGTGTGAAAAAGGGTTCGATAAGAAATGTGGCGAGCTCCAATCTTGATCTTCATGAAGTCAAAAAACCCATTGCTACTCGAGATCGTGATACTTCTCATACTAGGCGAGAAATGAAGCTGCATCGTCTCTGTCTGTTCGTCGGTGGGGCTAATAGAATAACCCCCTTATTAGAAGAAGAAGAAACACGGAAACTTAGAAATAATCCATCCGAAAGTCCTACAAACATCACCATCAGATCCACCAGGAGATTGGGAGAAACAATAGATCGACGATATAATAATAATGGGATTGTTGAGGAGATCTTTTTCGCTTCTGGGTCTTTCTTGAATTGAATTTTTCGGGGTTTTTCGAATCAGGCATTGGAGATTCAATATGGGTTTTGATCCGATTTAGCTGCTGCAAATATGATTAGTCGATGAAGAAATCGAAATGGGTTCTTTCTAGCTTCCCATGGAGAGAGAAAGAGAGTTGTTTCGAGTAGAGAGAGAGAGGGGGAGCGCTTTTGATCGATCGATCGATCGATCGGATCTTATTTTGTTTTTTATTGATTTCTTATTATTAATTGTTAGAAGAAATTAATTAAAAAGAGAAGAAAGAAAATTAGATTTGTTTGCTAGTTAAAAGACAGGTTTGCTGGAGGTACAGTCCAGAGTCCATCTCTGCAGTGGCGGGTTTGGGTATAGTCTTGCACAAATGAATTAGAGTGTTGGGTTGTGTAGCATTAGAAACCAGAAATGATATTTGGACCATTGGTTTTACAAAAGTGGTGCTAGACGCTTATGTGGTAGGATAGGACCCACTACTTTACTCCTCTCAAAAGTATTTTGAAAGGGTTTCCAACTTAGATGGCAGTTGGATCGACGATACCACAAAAGTATAGGGCATTATTACTTTTGTAACTTGGTCGGTCCAAACAACACTACTTATTAAAAAAAATATTTTCTATTGTTAAGCTTTAAATAATAATAATTAACCCCTAGGACTAGTAAATAAGAGTAATGCCACATGGCAATGTAAGAATTGTGGTCATAATAATTAATTTTATATTTAACAAACCAGATTAATCCTATCCATATCTTAGAAGGGTACATTGTAATATAATACAATGTGTTATACCGTATCGTTATTGCACAATTTTAGTAAGTATCTAATTGGAATTCCTTGATGGTTAGGGTTTCCTAATTAGAATCAGTTTCTATATTGGGTCTCAGTCCTCTCTCTATATAAACATATGAAGGCTAGTAGATCCATCATTCTAAGTGTTAGAGAGTAGAGGATTGAAGACTCAATACTCTCTGCAATTGAAGCAGTTCATCTTGGATTAAAGTGATGATAGGTATGTGATTTATTTAGTTTAATTATTATTTTGTGTATTGATCGTGGGGCTCGATCTTGGCTTTCGCTCTATTTTAGCTAACATGTAGTATCAGAGCCACCTACAGATTAGTGTATAAAATAAAGTATGTTATGAATGAATTGTATAAACTTGCATCGGACTTTGATCTGGTGTTTATCACCACCGTAGTTAATCAGATTTGTCGTTTATGATTTTCACTGGCATGGATCGAATAAGTTTGTTTTATACTAATACAGTAGATGAAACAAAAAAATTCCTTTTGATTAATATATATATATATATATGTGCTGCTATCAGCATGTAAATGAATCGGGAATTCCGCAACAATTCATTTATTTTAACTTCATTGTAATTTTCGTGCCTGTTTGTTCTCACTCTATACATTTTATCAATATCATTCTATGTCATCTTACAGAAAAATTCCTACATATATCATGCATTCTTCTTCTAGCAGAATGTCTTACATGTCTTGCAACAAAGCCGCTAGACTATGCTATTATACATATCTTGATAGTATTCTTCATAGAAAGTCTGTTGCCTCAGCCATTATGTTGATATGATCTTTCAAATTCCTGAATAGTGGCACACCTTCATTGTGCATTACGGCATCCTGCTTTCGTTTCTGGTCTGCATCTTATTTTTTTGATTCTTTTTGTATTTCATTGCTTTGTTCTCCTTTGGCTCTTTATGTATTCTTTACTAATCTCTTCTTTTTACCCTCTCAATGGATAATTTATGATACTACACTCTCACACGGGCTGGGTTCTCTCTCTAACGGCAGATCCACCATTAAAGCATCTGCCATTCAGCTTGGAGTTGGGGGTTTCTCTCCCATGAAATCTGCCATTAAAGAAACTTAAGGAAGCTGAAGTAAGTGTCCTTCATCTTCCAATTGAACCCTAAATTTCGAAAATTTCATCACATTTTAGG
>MVGT01001416.1:295461-322625 GCA_002174775.1 Macleaya cordata
GGGTACATTGTAATATAATACAATGTGTTACACCGTATCGTTATTGCACAATTTTAGTAAGTATCTAATTGGAATTCCTTGATGGTTAGGGTTTCCTAATTAGAATCAGTTTCTATATTGAGTCCCAGTCCTCTCTCTATATAAACATATGAAGGCTAGGAGATCCATCATCCTAAGTGTTAGAGAGTAGAGGATTGAAGACTCAATACTCTTTGCAATTGAAGCAGTTCATCTTGGATTAAAGCGATGACAGGTATGTGATTTATTTAGTTTAATTATTATTTTGTGTATTGATCGTGGGTCTCGATCTTTGCTTCCGCTCTATTTTGCTAACATGCAGTTGATGTGTGCACACCACATCATGAGCTGATGTGGTCTAACTTTGGTTAGGGAGAAGTCGCAGTAATATTACAATTATGAGTTTTGAACCTACAACTTCCTCGTAACAATGAAGGACATCAACCAATATGCTTAGTTGTTAATCATAAGCACTATCACTCTTGTTATGCGATTATGTTGCACTGCTCTAGTATATAAAACCCAACCTATATTATAGTAGTGTTATTGTTAACCATAACACTAAGGTCATGTGTTGAATAGTCGGAATGGAATCACATTTTTATAAAAAGTTATTTTTTAAAGGAGTGGGGAATGCAAACTTCCCTCACTAAAGATATGCTTGGTATATAGTGAATTCTTACTCTATTGTATTTGCTTTAATTATAATTGTATACGTACAATTATTACACTAAATTGTAATAGTTTCTCGCATTGAATTTGTTGAAGACTGCGAACCATGGATTCCACTGGTGATTCCGAGTTATGAACATTTTTTTTAATACGAAGTTATGAACTTGGTCATACCATTACCGTACATTGTTTTTTCTTGAATAGTGATATATACGACTTTCGTATTTGGCGAAGATCCTAGGATCTTGTGTGGGAGGATCTTTGGGTTCGGTTCTTTCTTATTTCGAGCCCGCCAGCCCGCCCCACTTCAATAACAATAGGCTTCTTGGATAGTTGGATTTGGTCTTCTTCAATCGAACTAACGCGTTGCGTTGTTAATTTGGGGCCACCTGTTTAGACCACGACTAAAATCTTCACAGTCCAACCATCAAATGAACACAAGCTTTCACTTGTATTTATTTGCATCTCTAGAATTAATGTGTGGAATTAATGTGTGCATCTCTAGAAAAGTATTTTTGATATTTTTGATATTTCCCATGAAAAAAAAGAGAAAGAAGAAAAATATTTCTGATATTTAAAAGAAAAGGTAATACTGTAACGGTAATGCTAGGGTTACAGAAAAGGTTACATAATTTGGTACAGAAGGTACAATTTACAGTGAGATTCATTACACTTTAGGATGGGATACGAATTACGAGGGTATGTGAAATATATTAACCGTCGGATTAGCCTTCTATAGTAAAATCTGTAGGAATTTGCTGTAACTCTAGCATTACACAATATACGTGGTGAAGAAAGTGGCAATAACTGCTGATAAGTTGATTGGCATCATTCCTCAATATAAAAGAGGATGTCAGCCGTGATATTGCTATATAGGTTTGCCTCATGTAATTGGTAATTTTTCTTCGTCTCTAGTGACGAATTTTCTTATATTAGTCATTAGCAGTCCTATGAAATTCGGTTGCACAAGAAGTTGAACTCCTTTTTGTATGTACACAAACATTATGAAGATCAAGTTTGGCCTAAAATCTACTAATATATCCCAAATTTTTAGTCCATAGAAAATTGCATTACAATCGTAGAAACATGGATATTGATTGGCCACCGATATTTTCACACATGTTTCTATCAAATCTACATAACTTAAATTCTGTATTGTCAGATTCTAAATGTACGACAATACAAAATGGTTTGTCTCTTAAATTTTAAACTACTGATTCTATACAGTAGACAATACAAAGTGATTTATTGGTTATGTAAAATCAAAAACACAATAAAGTAGTTTGTTAGTTTTATACAATCGACAAACCATTTTATGAAATTTCTATGGTCGATTGAAGTAACGGACAAATAATTTGACTAAAAATTTTGTGCAACTTTAATAAAAAGTTGTGTGAATTTGTCCGTGGCCATATCGATTTATTTATGTGTAAAAACTACATATTTATTTATTTTTCTTATGATAATTTACTATTTAGTTAATAATTTATTTTGATTGGAAAGAAAGATTTTATTAAGAAGCTGAAGCGTTTATAAGGTATCTATTCAATCAATACACAGATAGATAGCTCTTAATTAATGAGAACTTCTCTCAAGTCAAGTACTAAATGAATTGTTCAAAAATTGATCCAAGTGTAGGGACCTTTTATCTAATTAATGGACAAAAGAAAACTGAAATTACACACCGACTAGTGATTGAAGGTGACAGGAGGCCGGGATGCCAAATTCTAGAATTATTTAACAGGACATGCCACGGAACAGTATCTTCTAAAAAAAGCTCCGTGCAGTCTTAGAATACATACACATGATGTTAACTTGATAACGAATATTAAGGGTACACCAAAGAAAAGTCAAATGAAAATAAAACCATAGTACGTACGTAGTCAAAATGCATGTAAGTGTATTTCATCATCATGTAAAATGTACATATATATAGTTGCGCATTATTAAAGTCGATCAGTCAATAAATGTTGATATTACGCTAAGGGAAAGATCTAAAACCCATTTTACACGAAAAAAATGCTGGTCCCTGACCCATGCACATCGTACTTTGGTAAAGCACAAAGAAGTGAAAAAGAAAAGAAAATGATGGTATTATTGGATTTATCTGAGAACACCTATAAGGTATTGTACTAGAGGTTTCAAACTATAGTTACAAAGAAATGTCATATAAAAACCCTACTATAAAGTATTGTCAAACATCAGGAAGATGACCAAGCAGTGATTAAGACACTAACCGCACAAAAAAGAGGTCAAGTGTGTTGAGTCTCGTGGTGGCTACTTTGTGGAGTTAATTCCCCTTATGTATTTGATTGTTGCTAACAAGAGGATGGCACTATCTTGAAAACTAGTCAGGGTGCTCTAAGAGGCCTGAATATCTTGGTATCAAAAAATTAAAAAAAAAGGTATGTCATTCAAAAAGTATCACACGTGATTTGCAACTGAGGTTCGAAATGTGGTCTCTTACTCTTCATTGTTACTGGGCAAGTTACTTTCTCTTTCAAGCAACAATCCCATTTCTATGAAAAAAAAAAAAAGAAAAGTAAAAAAAAAAAACGCGGTTTCTCTAGCATTATTCAATGTATAAGAGCATCTCCAATGCAATATGGATGTGGTAAAATAAGACTGCCACATAGAAAAAATACACATCTTTTCATAAAAACTCTTCAAATGCTAATGTGAACATACAATTTTAAGTTGAGTTGGCAGTGGAATGGAATACTATTGATAGAATGGATGTGAAAAACGAGGACATTGTGAAGTTGAATGTCTAGAATTTGAAAGAATTAGACATTCAACTTCACAATGTCCTCGTTTTTCACACTAGTGTCTTTCCATTCCACCAATAGTATTCCATTTCATTGCCAACTCAATTTAAAATTGTATGTTCACATTAGTATTTGAAGAATTTTTTATAGAAAGATGTGTATTTTTCTTATGTGGCAGTCTTATTTTACCACATCCACATTGCATTGGAGATCCTCTAAAGGGTAATTCAAATAGTTTAGACTTAATTTTAATTCTCGTTAGCATCGAATTAGAGAATTATTGATCTCATTAAAAATGTACTCATACTTCTTTATAAAAAACACTTAATTTGATATTATTCATCTCTTGGCTAGTAATTTAAAGAGTTTTGTTTTCTGGTAAACGTACCCGTAAGTCAATGGCTTTGAACATTTTTTTTCCCCAAGACGACGATTCAATATTGTCGATAGAAAGCGTTAATGAATACCTTGGTTGTAGATGTCAATAATAATGATTATTTTGTTGACATTGATAATTTTGTTAAAACTGTCTAACATTTGTTTTTTCGGTAACAGTGTTTAACATTTGTTAAGGGCTTTGAATATTGCACCATTTATTTTTGTACAGTTCATATGGAAATGATTTAAGGCCTAATTTTTTTATGAGCTAATTCTCCTCACTACTATACTATGTATATCATCATATCCGAAAATCGGACTATTCTAAAACTTCTAACACCTTCAAATCATCACGTAAAAAATAAGTAGATTTTAAGTATCTTTCTTAACTGTTGATTTTTCGATGAACTTTTCGTGAGGTTAGAAGTTGTAGAATGAGCTGATTCTTGAATATGATGATCTGCATAATATGAGGAAAGATCATCACAAAAAATTAGCATTTGCATTATCTCCATGTGCACATCACTTTATCTTAAAAAAATAAATGATGCGATTGTGATACAATAAGGCATGATGCAATATCCTCCTCTTTCTTTACACAGTCCTTGTTGTTCGTGAATGCTATGGGAAAATGACTGATTGGAGAGTTACCGATTTGGCTCGACGTTCTGAGAGTCAAGTCAAGAACTCAGGCCCAGGAATATGACCTTATGAATGTAATGGCCAACCTAATGGCCTAGGATTATAGCCTTGGAGTTAGTTGAAGCTTTAACTCGAATTGGCCAACCTAATAAGCTAGGATTATAGCCTTGGAGTTAGTTGAAGCTTTAAATCGAATTAGCCCATTTGTAGCGTTATTGTACACAGAATTATACCAAAAAAAATGTTGAAGGATTGTGCACGATCTGAAATTATTTAAATGATTTTTTATTGTTCAGTGATTGCAAGTTGGCATTTTATTTTCCTTTTCTTCCCGTTTTCTATCAACAGCATTGCTTGGACTTACAGTACTTACTACTGAGTGTAATGTTGTAAAATTTCCAAAATAGCTTTGGGTGGGTTTGTAGCTTTAACTCTTCTTTGGTTTAGTCCTTCTTTGGTTTAGTCCCACATTGCTTGGGAGATGTGGAATGTTGAGGTTTATAAGTGATTACACTTATTAGAGTTTATCTTTTAAGTGTTGGGTCCTCATTGGAATTGATAAGGTGGTGCAAAGCACCACCGCACACGCGCACGCGCACGCGCACGTGCGTGTGCGAAAGGGCGATTGGGCGTTTAGGGCGCATTGGGCGCTTTTGTGGCGCACTTTGCACTTCGCACGTGCGCATCGTCGCTAGGAGCTATTGGAGCCTTAATCTTTTCCAAAAATGAGATGGTGTCACTGTAGTATCGATACCAATAAGGTTGGTATCGATACAAGCCAACAGATGAGGCTAGTATCGATACTGACTAAGTCAGTATCGATACCTGCTGAAGGGGTGCGACTGGTAGTGTCCAGTTCACGCCTGTATCGATACCCATTCAGTGGGTATCGATACCAAGGTGATCTGGAGTCGTTTTTGAATGAGTATCGATACCCATTCAGTGGGTATCGATACCCCCTCGCACCAGTTCAGAAAAGTCACCATTTTCACTCCGAAATGGTGCCTCCAAGGCTATAAATACATGGTTTCTTGGCCATTCTCAATACACTTCGAAATCCTAAGAAAACCAAAGCATAGTTAGAGTTTTTTGGCATTATCAGAGATCAAAAAGATTGTTCTTGAGTTGTGATCGAATCTTGCACATTCGAACTCACAAATCCTACGGTTAGATTCCATTGTATCCTGAAAACATATTTCGTATACCCTGGTGCAATTATAGGGGTGAAATATTGTTTGAAAGATAGCGTTTACGTGCCTTGGAGTTCTTGAATCGTTCTAGTTTTCTTTACTGTCCCTACAATTTTTTCAACATGTAATCGCTTAGTGTGGACTAGATTTTGTGAGTTTGGCATCCACACAAGATACCTAACTACCAAGTAGGACAATCAGTACATTATCATTGATATAAGGAGTTTTGGGAAAAAAGTCCCTGTAAAAAAAGTCATTATGTTTT
The DNA here is from genome assembly GCA_002174775.1 of Macleaya cordata. Classification (NCBI taxonomy): domain Eukaryota; kingdom Viridiplantae; phylum Streptophyta; class Magnoliopsida; order Ranunculales; family Papaveraceae; genus Macleaya; species Macleaya cordata. The sequence continues at coordinate 301,395 of MVGT01001416.1, forward strand.
TAATCCTTTTTTATAAATATAACATAGGTTCTCTTTTGAACAAGCCCACCCACACACACAATGTGCATGTGACTTGTTAATTCAATTAGACCCAGCAAAATCTGACCCGCCAACTAACACAGGTAGGGGTTAGGGTTGACCTTTTCTGATTCGTGGGTTAGACAAATCAACTCCTAACATGCGGGTCATCCTCCAACCTGTGAATTATATATTTTTTTTAAAAAATGATACTTTTATTTAAGAATTTACTAAGTAGCTTTTAATTTTAAATTTTGACGTTTTAAGTTTTAGTTAGTAACTTAATTTTAATTGTTAAATTTTATTTTTCTATTTTAAATAGTAATTTTTAAGTTTAAAACGATAATTAATAACTAGTTAATGGCTCTTAAAGTTTTTAGGTTATAATTAGGATCAACGTGCCAACCCGCTAGGGTCAACCCACTTAGGGTTAGGATTTAGAAAACTGACCCATTTATCATGTTAGATATATATAGATGAGGCAGGATATATAGCCCCTCTTATATAGCCCAATCTTGAGCACTCAATCTGAACCATTAGTTCTGGGGTTGGTATACGGTGAGATTGCTCACTGACGTGGCAACTAAAGTAGATTTTCTTTTAGTCGGCTAACCCAGATATTTGGCTTGGCTCCATCGAAAACGTCACCCAGGTCAGATCAACTTCACTTTCCTCTGTTTCTTCTCTCTCTTTCTTCACTTTCTTCTCCTCTTCCCCAAAACGCAGAAGAGAAACCCTTAAACGAATTGAGTTCATCGGAGTTCAACAGGTACGTTATTTCTTCTCTATTTCTTCACTCTCCTCTCTTTCTTCTCCCTTCTCTCCTTTTCACTTTCTTTTTCCATTTTTTTTCTCTAAACCTTGATCCTTTTTTTTTTTTTTTCAGATTTGAACCGAAAAGAGTTTGCCGGAGGTTGCCGACACTGTATTTCGTAGATTAACACAAATATAAAGATTAACGAAGATGAACGTGAAGAAGAAGTAGAGGAAAAGAACTCGAGGACAAAAAAATAAAAAACGAAGATGAACTCGAAGAAATCGTGGATCTGCCTTAAAGACGTTACTGATCTGTATGTTCATGAAAATATTGTTTGTGTTTTTAAGAACTGGAGTTTCTTACCGATCTATATTGTGTGTACTTCAATTTCTAAATTTGTTTTTCTGTTTTGTTGTATATTTTTAGCTTGCTGTAATTTTTTTATTTTTTGTTCTGTTGTAAATTTTTTGGTGAACATTTGAGTTCATTTTTTTCTGTTTTAAATCTTAAGTTGAAAATTTGAATTTGAAATGTTATACCATATTGTTAGTTGTACTTTTGGTGAGATTATGTTTAGCCCTAAAATCATAATGGTTGGGAGCCATTTGATCATTTGGTTAATGTCAAACTTTCGGTTAGTATTGCTTCTAACTAATTAAGTGGTCTTCCGAGTAGCAGAACGAAGTGGGATGTTTTACCAATCTGGCAGTCGGAGTCAGAGACCCAAAGGGTTTAATGTTAAACATGCATTTCAGTTTGGTTTGCTTTTAGCAGTTTGCATCTGGTTACTCTACCAGGCCAAACACTCGCATGACAACAGGAAGATTTACGGTGTAACTCTGGCGAACTCAGATTTGAAGTTCGGTTCAAATCTGGAAAAAATGGATCTAGGGGTTAGAAAAAAAAAGGGGAAAAAGAAAGTGAAAAGGTGAGAAAGGGAGAAGAAAAGTCAGTTGTCGGAGGGCCTGAATCTTCACCGAACTCAGATCTGAGTTCGCCGTCTCTCTGCTCGTTATGGGTTCCGCTGGTTTTGGGGGTAGAGAAGTTGATAGAGAAGAAGATTTTGATATATGACGTGATTGAAGTTTTCGAGGGAGCCAAGCCGAAAAACCACTTTAGCCGATTAAATTAGACTCTCTTTAGTTGCCACGTTAGCGCCAATCTGAACGTATACCTAACTCAGAACGAACGGTCCGGATTAAGGGGCTAATATTGGGCCATATAGAGGGGGTCATATATCCGCTCTCTATATAGATATATATTTGTAATAGTGGGTAGTTTTATCCTTTTCTTTATCTAGAGGTGTAGTACTGTCTTTTGGGTTAGGGTTCTATCTTTGTCTCCATGTATATATATTAACTTTTGTTCTTGTTTATTTATTTATTTATTTATTTTTTTAAGGAAACTAGGAAATATATAACTTTAGAAGTCCAAACGTGGGCAATTTGACCCGTGACCCGCAAACCCTACCCTAATCCAACCCGCCTGACCTACCTTAACTCAACCCGCCAGACGGATAGTGTTAGGGTTTAAATATTTTTTGACCCGTTACCCCTTCAACCTTGTTAGGGTTAGGGTCAATCTTGACCCGTTTCACTGTTTAACTGATAGGGTTAGGGTTTGAAAATTTGACCCGTTTCATAAACTAGTTAAGGGTTTGATAATCTTGACCTGTTAACCCGCCAATCCGCATAAAGTCGACCCTAATCTGACCTGTTGCCACCTCTAATAGCAATCTTAGCCAAAGCATTAGCCACTTCGTTGGCAAATCTGGGGGTATGAATAACAGTAGTAGAACTAAAATGGCGCAACATATACTAGCAATCGAGGACAATACTACGACTTCTCCAAGGGATTTTTCTTTGTACGCCCTTAATATATTCCACCATTAAATGAGAATTTTCTTCAATAATAACAGAGGTTTCATATTAAACGTGTCAGAGTTAGGGTTGACTAATCTGAGTAGAGTGGGAAAAGGAATGTACAAAAGAATGGCCAGTCCGGTGCTCCAATCTAATTAGAGCGCCTTGACCACCGTCTCCCAACGAGATATTATGCAACTCCATTAGAAGTCACTCTGTAATCAAAATGCTTTTATGTCTTCATATAAAATTTTATTCTCACCTAACCTTGCATTTGTAGTAGTTTCTAGATGAAAGGGTTGGTACTCGATGGTATAGTTTCACAAATTTTCTACTTAGGATTCTCTTCTCATTTTGTAATCCAAAGAACCCTAAATTGTTTTTTTGATGAAAGAGCCCTAAAAGTTTTGGGTCGTAAAACAGCTTATAACATGTTTCGTTGCTAATGAAGTTACCTAGAAATGTCAAAGAGTAGAGCCAGTCCGGTGCTCCAATCTAATTAGAGCGCCTGGACCACCGTCTCCCAACGAGATATTATGCAACTCCATTAGAAGTCACTCTGTAATCAAAATGCTTTTATGTCTTCATATAAAATTTTATTCTCACCTAACCTTGCATTTGTAGTAGTTTCTAGATGAAAGGGTTGGTACTCGATGGTATAGTTTCACAAACTTTCTACTTAGGATTCTCTTCTCATTTTGTAATCCAAAGAACCCTAAATTGTTTTTTGATGAAAGAGCCCTAAAAGTTTTGGGTCGTAAAACAGCTTATAACATGTTTTGTTGCTAATGAAGTTACCTAGAAATGTCAAAGAGTAGATGTCTCCTACTGTTGGAGAAATGTAAGAACATGAAACAGCTGAAGCAAACTCATGCACAGTTAATCACTTCTGGGCTTGGGACTAACAATTTTGCTCTTAGCCGGCTTATGGCATTCTGCTCAGACCCACATCATGGAAGTCTGAATCATGCTTCACAGATCTTCGAACAAATCGAACAACCCACTATCTGTGTTTGTAATACTATGATTAAAGCCTTCCTACTTAAGGGGGAACTGATAAAAACCGTACAAATGTATAGTCAGATACTGCAAAATGGTTTATACCCTGACAATTACACTCTTCCTTATGTATTGAAGGCCTGTGCGTATCTGCAGAACTGTCAATTAGGAGAACAAATTCATGGACACAGTTTAAAACTGGGTTTTATCTGTGACATTTTCGTCGGTAACACTTTGATTCTTATGTATTCATCCTGTGGTAGTATGGTTGAAGCAGGACATATATTCGAGGAAATTCCTCTTGGAACCGCGGTTTCATGGACAGTTATGATTTCTGGGTATGCAAGGAAGGGTGATGTTGATTCTGCACGTTTGATCTTTGATGAAGCACCCATAAAGGATAGAGGAATTTGGGGTTCCATAATCTCTGGTTATGTGCAGAATAATTGTTTCAAGGAGGGGTTGGAAATGTTCCGTTTGATGCAATCGACAAATTTGGAACCCGATGAAGGAATTTTTGTTAGCTTGCTTTGTGCTTGTGCTCATTTAGGGGCTATGGATATCGGGATATGGATTCACAGGTACTTAAATCGAATTGGGTTGCCATCGACTGTTCAGCTCAGTACTGCTCTTATAGATATGTATGCAAAATGTGGAAATCTGGGTTTAGCTAAGAATCTGTTTGATGGAATGCGAGAAAGAGATACTATTTGTTGGAATGTCATGATTTCTGGATTGGCAATGCATGGGGATGTGGAGAATGCACTTATGCTGTTTATGGAAATGGAGAAATCTGGGTTCAGTCCTAATGATATAACTTTCATTGCTGTTCTTACTGCTTGTAGCTATTCAGGCATGGCTGATAAAGGATTGCAGATTTTTAATAGCATGAAGACGGTATATGGAATTAAACCCAAAAGCGAACATTACGGATGTATGATCGATTTTCTTGGACGAGCTGGGCTCTTCAAGGACGCAAAAGAAATAATCGAAAAAATGCCAACTTCATGTAGTCCTTCAGAAGAAGCAATTGCTTGGAGAGCATTACTGAGTTCTTGTTGTAATCACGGAGAAGCTCAGCTGGCGGAGGTTGCAGCGGAGAGACTCTTCCAGTTGGAACGTCACAGTGGGGTCTATGTTTTACTCTCTAATATGTATGCAGGTTCCGGAAAATATGATGATGCCAAGAGAATAAGGAAGAAGATGAAGGACAGAGGAGTGGAGAAGACACCGGGTTGTAGCTCGATTGAAGTTAATGGGGTTGTTCACGAGTTTATTGCTGGTGAAAGTACACACCCCCAAATGGAAGAGATATATAGGCTCTTGAAGAAGATGAATGAGCAGTTGGGGTCTTCAGAGAACAGACCAAGTTTTCCCAATTTCAGCCTGGCTTTATCTGTTTAAACTGGATTGGACAATTATATCTTTTTTGTTTCCAGGTTTCTGCAGCCATGGTTGTTTCGAAACTAGACTTGCTTGTATGAGCGTTGATTTGGAGGTGTTGGTTGCAGCACCTGCAATTGTTTGGAGGTATGCTTGCTTCTGTGACCATTTATCTGAAAGCATGTGTTTAATTAGTTGATAAAGGGAGTTACCTGGACGGAAAGCAGTGCTATTTTGTGCACCCACTCTACAGGTTGTGTACAAAACGTTCATCATCCAGCCATCAGGTGTTGTATGGTCAACCCCACTGTCATTTGATTGCATAACACCTAATGCTGGATGCTGGGGGTATTGTGCACTGACCTGTAAAGTGGGTGCACATAATAGCATTAGACAGAAAAAAGATAAATGGGCAAACATGCCACATGGGAGACTGGGAAAGGGTAAGGTGGCAAGACACATGGGCCACTACAGGGGCATCAATTGGTCGGACTCTTCAGTTTTAAACTACCTAGAACAGGAACCTATTAAATTGGTACTCAAATTTATAACATTAGACAATCCCCCATTTAAGGGGCTTTTTAGATCCTTTGTCCTTTAAAATATTACTTTTGTCAAACTTAGAGGGGTGTAATTGTCAATCTTTTGCCCTTGATAAACCCTGACAAATGAGAATTTTAGTGATGTAAACATGGGTGTATGATGTGGGGTCCACAAGATCCTTTCCCATACACAAATATATCTTGGTGGATTCTTTAAGATATGGACAGCAGCTAGTAGTTATCTCTAGTTATCTCTATTTCCTAGTTTAGTTTAGATTCTCTTTATTTTTAGTAGCTATAATTATCTTTGATTTATTTCTATCTAGAGCAAGATTCCTTTTTATTCTTTTCTTGATTGTTAAGGCTTAATAACTTATAAATAAGCTGTCAGCCTCCTCTTGTAAAAGCAGTTCAGTTATAAAATTATTGAAGTTATTTAAATTCTTGAGTGTGAGACGCTTCCGCAAAAGTTTACACCATTTAGACTTTTCCTACATTTCAAACTTGTCCTTTGTTTTATTTTCATTCCCAAAACAAACTCTTTCCCACGATTTGTGCTACAATCCACGCAATGAGTCAAAACCAAACAAATTTGTTGTCCCTCTTGGTTCTCTGTTTTGAAGATACCCAATCCCCCTAATTTCAGGTACTAGTAATGAAAGACCATGCCAATGAACGTCTGGATTTTGGGAAGATGGCATACAGGTAATGTTTTCTTTGTAATATCTCTTTGTTACTTTTTTTTGAGGTTGGTTGGTTGAATTTCATTTGATGGATGAATAGTTTTCAGCTGATATGAGCTCATGGATGTTCCTGTGACTGTATGCAAAGCAAGCCACATTTCGTGGGGGAGCATCTAAAGGCACCTTACTCAGAGAACATGTAAGTTTGGGCATGGCATATTGCATTAGAATTAGAAAAGAGATATGCTGCACTGGGTTTTTGCGTAGTTGAGTTTGTGACACTGTTGGATGATCCTGCACAAACATGGCGTGCTTTGTGCAAGTACAACAGACACAAGCTCTAATGAGCAAACACCAGCTGTTGTACATCAGGATTCTTACTATTATGCACCGGCGATTTTAGGGGAACAAAAGTATACCTTTAAGTACATTTTGGCACCGTAAATGAAAAGACTACCTAGCTCTAGCCTTTAGGTAGAATAGAACAGTGACGTAGGGATTTTCTTTTCCGACCCCAAGTAGTTAGGATAAGGACATTGTAAATGATTGTGATGGACCAACTTACATGTAGGATAGGTTTGTCAACTTTGTAACCGACGCATTGGTGATTGTGCAGGCATACTAGGCAGTAGGTTTTTTCACTTGCATGAGTTTTGGGTGGTGAGTGTTGAAAGAGATCAAATCAAACAATAGGAGATCGTTCTTGTCTCAACAGCCCAAGAATCCTGACTGAGTTTATCAATGTAAAGAGCAACTGGTTCATTTTCAGATCCGGACGACACAATGTTTCCAGATTTGCTGCATCTGAAGAACATGATCCAAAGCTTCACAAGTGTATGGCTTTGGCGGGGAATATTTTGACAGTTGTAGCTACAGGTTGACCACAGTATCAAGCTTTTTCAGTGATTTTCAAGACTTGACTCGGTTATATATTGACTGAGCTAGTTAATTTTGGTTCCAGCAGCTACCAGGTCTCATTCTTAAAAAGTTTTGTACATTTCCGTGTGTATGTATGATAGTAAAGAACTGTTTAATTATGTATGTTAACTGTGGAGATTGAGTGAGTGCTATTTGTATGGTTCAAATGTTTCTGCAAGTTGCTCAGTTTCAGCTGGGAATCATAGACTTCCTCTCTGCTTCATTTGTTTTGTTCTTTTGTGCTTGATTAAGATTTCCCATGTTAGACAAACACATTTAGACGGAATTTTGTATTAAAAAAATTCAACTTCTTGAAAATGTGTCTTGTTAGTAGGCAAAACTTTTTTTTTTTTTTTACATCAATTACCCACCAATATCTATATAATGTGAAAATTATAGGGAAATTTTTGTCCTTTTTTAAAGAAGAGTGAAGGTCCTTTTTTTATTTTTTATTTTTTTTGGATTGGCCTTGTTTAATTTTATCAGTTCATCTTTCTCTACTTCTCTAGCTGAAGTTTGCTTTTTCATATCCTGATGAAAAGGGTGTTTTTGATCCTTTCATTAAATTATGGCAGTTTTTCAAGATGTGTTTTTCAAAAGCAAAGATCTATATATCTATATAAAACATAACAGGGCAGTCTTAAGACAAAACCAGATGTGTCCTAACAAATTTGAGCTGTCCTTAGTGACTAAAACAAACAGATCACTTCCTACTTAATGACATATTTGGTAAATAAAAAGTATCTAAAAAGCATATGATTGATATAAATTTGATGCTATAAGTATTAACAGAGAATGAAAAAAAAAAAAAGAAAAAAAAAATCAATATTTGGTAAGCCAGTTCCAATTCCCATTGGTTCTGTTCCTGTTCCATTTGATACTAAAGAACGAAAACCAGAACTGGTTGTAATACTAATGAGCCCAGTTCCTAGAGGTTTTGGTTCTGCTCCGTTAACAAAATATGTGGAACTGAAACCAAGAATATAGGTTCCATTTCAGTTCGCTTTCTTATTTCATCGTCTGTGCTGCAAACCTCTGTATGCAATAATGTGTGGACCAACAAATCAAACAGCATGTTTTGTGACCGAATCTAATCATGTTTAGTAATTGTTTACTGAATTTTTGTTTGTTCTGAGGAAGGAGGAAGAGATCACTTAAACCTTCTTCAAGTCATTACAATACTCACTTAAACCCTACACCCCAAATTTAATGACTAGTGTCATACATTGGCTGTAAAGGAATTAATTATAAGTTCTGAAACATATCTACAATAGTAAAGCCATCTCTACCTCGGCTCCATAGTTGGAGAACATACGTTATATGCCGAAGTTCTTCGACAGGGTGATATACAGATAGAGAAACATAATTTTCACCAATACCGTGAGATTTAATCGAATCAAAGATGTTTGGAAAACAAAGCTGATCGCCTACAAAATTAAAGAATAATATAGTAATTCCAGTTAAAACAAGAAATCCGTGTCAGAAACTTCAAGTACATTGTGGACACCTATTGGATTTACGCCTGGCCGGAATCCATTTCCTTCAATGTACCTGCATTAGAACAACATTAGAGTTGGGAGTCAATATTATTCATGAGCTAGGTTTGAGAAAGGCAAGTAAGCCTTCATTTGAAGATTGAAGGATACTCACATTTCTTTCAATAAAGGATGTTTATAGAAGGCATCTGGAATCCTGCCTGTAAATTGGTTGTGGTCCAAATACCTGGAATTCAATGAAAAAGGTCACGTCAAAGGCACTTCTAATACAATGACACAAGTTCCATGAACCATCATTTGAAGTCTCATATTGTCAATTTTAGGACACACTAACATGAAGGATCCAATTTACTGTTCTTCGTTGAATTTGTAGTCCTTCCCTAAAGCACTACTGACATTTCTTATCAACAAGAATATGATAGCTTGAATGGTTAGGATCACTCAATCAAATGGGTCTCGAGATCCCAGGTATAAAGGTCCCTCGGTTGGTAGATCCAAAAAAAAGTGTGATGGTTTAGCATTTAGAAGGATTCTTACTTCCTGTTCCCCCATCCAGACAAGTAATCCTAATACAAGATATCAGTAATTGGATGATGTAAAGTAGATTCAGAGAGGTATAGAAGGACTCACAAGTACGTCAATCTAGAAATATGGGCAAGTCCTGATGGAATAGTTCCAGACATCTTGTTGTAGGATAAGTACCTGCGAACAAAATAGCAATAAAATTCACAAATCCCATAATAGCAATGGGATTCAAGCTGGAAGTAATACCCAAGAAAAAGACTTCATCTGAACTATTAGTTCTCACAAGATTTCCAAATTTGTCAAGTTTGCAAGCTGTGCTGGAATTCCTCCTGTTAAAAAGTTATTATTTAGGTACCTACATATCACAATGACAGGATTGAATACACTCGTTAGCACAGAGTAGTTGATCAAATTGCAAAATATCAATTAACTTGTATAACAAACTCAACACCAGGAATCAAATTAATTACAGGTTGCGTAGAGCGGGAAAACTTCCTTCTATACGGATGAGCTCTCTTATGGTGCCCACCAAATGATTGTTACCAACATCCCTGAGTACATGGGGTAAATTATGGATTAGAGATTGAAATGCTGAAGGTGGCTGAGAAAAGAGATAGTGACACAAGTCAAATGAATAAGGTGCAAAATCTATATTCTTATAGCAAACTGGCAAAGAAAAGATGGAGAATTTTTATTTTTTTGAGCGAGTACAGGATGAAGGTGGAAAGTTACAAGTGCCGTAGGTTTGGCAGAGTTCCCAATTCTGCAGGAATACGCCCAGTAAAGCGATTTTCATGGAGATAGAGATAGCGAAGCTCAGGTAAATACGCAAGCTCCTTAGGAATTTCCCCTTTGAAACTATTGAAGCTCAGGTACCTGCAGAAGTTCACAAAATGATCAATAACTGAAAAAGAAGGATTACCTCCAAAAGACAAGCAATCATATGGGGTGTTGGAACTACTAACAGATGTGTCAATCTCTTCAGTTCACCAATCTCGGGAGGAATGGCTTCTTGTAGCTTATTCCACCTTAAGTTTCTGAAGGGACAAAATAAGGTTAGAAAAGAATTGAAGTATTAAAAGAATGACAAGAATACCAAACGTTACTTAAAATGAAAAGAAGTGTTCATCGCCAATTGACTTTGGCAGCAAACAAAAAAGGCATGACTTGGATCTATATGAGATAGTATTTTAAATATTGAATGATGTGTCCGGATAACAATAGAGTTATGCAAGGTGGCGAACAATTTCCATGTGTGTGTGCAATAATGCAAAATTCATGCTGCTTCTTGTAAGATAATTGTCTTTCCAAGCCGGTGCAAATGAAGAACATCGAAAAGCAATCAAACAGAAGAAACAATGATACATAAAAATTACATGTTTGTGCAAAAGCTTGGATTATGTTCCTCTATGAAAGTGTACTCCCTATTGAAAACTAATCTTCTATCACCTCATCTTTTATTCCCTTATGTGAAATTTCTATAAGCAATTATGCTTTCTGAACTGATTCAGGGCCATTATGCCTTTGTTCCACCATGAATCAGCTTCTACTCCTGCTAATTGAAATTAAAGTAAGCCTTAAACTGTCTCCACTAAAGGCCAGCAAGCATAACTGTGTGGTATCATAAAAAATCATTACTCTCTCCTCAGAACATGTGGAGTGTGACCTCTGAATTTTCTCATCCCCTAGAGCAATAGGTATTTCCATTGTGAAAAATTAGCCTTACTAGGACAATGGATATTAACCTAATCACCAACAATGTCAAAATAGATAAAACCAATCATCTGTGTGTCTTTGCTTTGGCCACCACACATACATGGTATAGGGTTTTGTTCTTGGCGAGAGCTAAAGCCCAAGCCCGACTCCCCAAAAAGGCCTCGACACAAGTAAGGGCGCAAACGGACCCCGAGACGTCCCGGCTCTGATACCATTCTGTCACGCCCCACCCCCATGTGTGCCAATACTGTCCCTGCTTTGGCCACCACACACACATACACGGTATAGGGTTTTGTTCTTGGCGAGAGCTAAGGCCCAAGCCCGACTCCCCCAAAAGACCTTGACAAAAGTAAAGGTGCAAGCAGACCTTAAGGACCGAACACCAACGTCCTCCCTAGGCGATGTGGGATATTACAATCTCAACCTTGAAAAGGGAAACCAATCATCTAAACCTTGAAAAGGATAACCAATCATCTGAACCTTGAAAAGGATGCTATTTCACAATTGATCTTTACATCACGTGGCACCACTATGAACATCATAAAAATTGATTTAAATTTTTGGTTAATAAAGCAAGATCTGAAGACCAATATGAAGTAATTTTAGCACATACAAAGCTATAAAATGGGGGATAAATAATGGCTCACATTAAAAAAAAATGAAAATCTATAAGAGAGAGAAAACGTTAGCAGGAACATACAGTATTCTAAGACGTTTCAGCCGTCCAATTTGAGGAGGGATTGGCCCAGTCAACTTGTTATTATGGAGATCCCTATCATTCAAAACAGAACAAAAATTAGGAAAATATGTAATTTCCTGCAGAAGATATCTTTTTTCTTAGGACTAAAACAACTCTATAATGTAAAATAGAGAAGATTTTCTGATTAATTTATCATCTCTGCGTCATTAACTATGGCCTACCTCTATAGTTACTGACAGTAACATATTCAAATTCAACTATGGTTTCTCTAATTGGTCCATTCATATTCAACTTCTGAATCAATTCTTTTAAACCATTCCTAAACATGTAATGGGACCAAAATTTAAGCATGAATAAATATTGCATACTATATTTAGGCGATCAAGAAAGTCATAAGATAAAAAAGAAAACACCAATACGAGAGAAGGTACTCACAGTCTAGTCAGATCCAACAGATTGGTTACAGCAGTAGGAAAAGGCCCAACAATTGATACTGCATAAACTTCCCTGCAAGCAAGGGGCAGCCATGATAAGTATTAAAGGTACAAAAACATCTGTATTTTCAAACTAAAATTAAATCTAATCCCCCGGCAATGAATCCTTAAAGGCTTAAACATTGCTTCATTGGCATTACATAAAAGTCATGTTTAAGAATAAGGACACCAGTCGTGTTTTATACGATCTTAAATTCCATCATCCCAAAAAATTCCAACTAAAACGTTCAAAATTCAGAATGAAATCATTTTTTTTTCTCTTTGTGATCAGGATTCAGAATGAAGTTAATTATTTTGAATAAAATTGATGTAATTCGATCATTACAACACGAAAATGCAGTTGCCAACAAGTTTCTTTTTTTTTTTTTCCCTTTTTGATGAAGAAGTTATCCTAGTGGTATTCGACCCTTCAGGACTATTCTTTCAGAGAGACGGCTCGCTCAAAATGAAAACCCTAGGTAGAAGTCATGGGAGGAGAGTTGAACACGTAACCTTAGGGAGCACACCCATGCCTCATGACCACTCTTCCAAACCTACGTGGCCATAAGCTAATTAAATGATGCAATTTTATGGAGATGCAGAATCATATCGCCTTATAAGAAACACCAACAACCCCAAAATATATGATCATAAATAATAAAGTAACTACCTTGAACCACAACCCAAGATAGAAAATGAAAATAGAAATTATGCTTACAACTCTGTCACAACCCTATAGTCTCCCTGTACAGAGCAAGTGACGCCAGACCAAGGTGGTAGATCGCCATCTCCACATGGATCGTCTCCAACCCATGCATAAACCACCCTCCATCCAAGAGATGCCTTGATTTCGTTCAACGCTTTCACTACAACCAAAATATTTTCACTCTATACCATCAGAAAGTACAAGAAAATTCTTATAAGTTGTCTTCCTTTACCATAAAGCAAAAAAAAAAAAATCTAGCAAAGAGGACAAATTCACTTATTAAAGAAAGAAAAACAAAAATTAACTTCAAATCTAACCGAGGGAACCAAACAAGAATGTGTTATTTCAACCTCTTAGTTCAAGTAGATTGCTTCAAAGGTATTTGGAGATATAACTAACTATTAGCTCAAAAAATCAGTTGAGTTACACATGCTGCACCTGAACCCTAATTTGAAAATCTAAAGTACGCAATTCTCTTTTTGATCAATAAGATAAACAGTGTTCTAGACTTTAAAGATACTTGTCATAGAAAATGGTGAAATTCACAAATATTTACAATGAAAATGTGCGTCATACATGAGATCGATTAGCAACTACAGAGCTAAATCCAAATTCATACACTAAAAAAAACCCAAAGCAGAAACGAAATCTGCAATTCGTGAAACGAAATCTGAATCCAAACTCTTAACAAATAACTTAAAACTAAGGAACAGAAGAGATCTAGCTGAATTCAAATAAACCAAGACACTAAGGAATTTTAATTATACTTCACAAACAAACCCAGTTCTTAAATCTTCAAATCAATTAAATACTACATTTAGTTAGACTTGGTGGAGTGTAAATAAAGTGAAAGATCTAAACTTTACCGTCTCTTTTAAGGGTTTTGCAGTGAGCAACGAATAATAGCAGAGAAAAAACGCAAATAAAAGCAACTGTCGATTTAGATGCCATCGATACTCCAAATTCTCCCTGAAGAATTCGATGCTAAATTAAGTAATAAGTGCAGATCTAAGAAACTATAACTCAAATTTCCATTTTTGTATCACTAACTAAATCTCTCTCTAAACCCAGCCGACTAGGCAAAACCGGAGCTTCATTTTTATTTTTTTCTGTTCTTCTATCTTTCTGATTTTCACATTTTCCACCGAAAACTTTTTCTCAAGATGACGGTGTCCACGTCAGTCTGGGGAGTTCATATTTTGCTGTCTTCCCTGATTTGAAGTTCCCGATATTTCCCCAATTGAAAGAGACCATCTAGCACGTCGTTAGATTTGACCCGCAGCCTAACGGAAACTTGCTCAGTTGGATTTACCGGGCAATCACAATGGGTTATTTTGTTTTGTAGACCTACTTCAAACGTAGGTGAAGAAGACCCATCATGTGATTGGAAAATGTCTCATGATCAATAACATGCTGGAGTCTTCTTGACCCACGTTAGTGGGTTTACAAATTTGAACTCGTCAAAATCTGATCAGGGCCCCTCTCCAATTGCGGGTTTACAATTTTGGGGGCCATTCGCTGTGTGTAGGTTCCATAAAACACTCCTCTCTCTCTCTCTCTCTCTCTCTCTCTCCTTTCTCTCTCTCAGCTCTAGCGATGGCGTCTGCTCTTTCAGCTCCATCAAGAATGGAAATCTTATCTCTCTTCCGTTCTCTGCTACGAACAGCTCGAATTTTCTCTGATTACAACATCAGAGAGTACACTAAGCAAAGAACCATCGATGGGTTCCGTCAGAGCCGTGACCTTTCAAACCCTTCATTTGTTTCTTCGGCATTTTCATACGGAAAATCTCAGCTCGAAATAGCCAAAAGACAGTCGATCGTGTACTCATTGTACGCTCCAAATGCCAAAAACATCATGGAAATCAAGAACCAGTGATACTCAAACAGGTACCTTTGAGTTCTGATTTTGGTATTTTACACGACTTCATTTGCTTTTTTTTTTTTCTAGAAAGATATTGTACCCATGTAATAAAAAATGGAAAATTTTGATTCTTAGATTCTGGGTTTTGTCTATTTGTAGTTTATTATTATTGGGTTTTCTGTGAAACCACCATTGAGTTTTAGATTATGGGTTTGTGATTTGTAGGTTATGATTATTGGGGTTTATGCAAAACCACCATTGAATTTGAGCTTTACTGGAAATCTGGAACTGGTCTGGTGTTTGGAGAATTATGGATATTTGTAATTGGTTCTTGAAATTATGGTTTTTAGATTACTTCATATTCTGTGGTTCTTTGAAAAATTTCAGTGCAAGGTAACTGGTCTGAAGTTGGATTTTTTTTGAGTTCCAAGTTCCAACTTCTGTGCTTCACTGAAAGATGTAATTTTCGAAGTGCTAAATACAGATCTGTGCATTTTTATCTAATGAGTTTTAGTGTAAAACTATGGTGCTAGACTGCTAGTTGCATATTAATAAGGGAAAGGATTACATAGGTTTCTAGGGCTTGAATTCGAGTGTTTCATTTCCAAATTTTGGGGTTTTGATATGTTCGATTTCATTTTAATCGTTAACGAGTGGTTTTCATCTTCATTAGTATGATCACGTTTTTTTTGCTAGCAAAAAAGTAATATATTACTAAGAAAATGAATTACTGTACATCTCAGAGCAGATAGGCCCTAAGAGGCAGGGGAAGCAAATAAAGGAAAAGCAAAAGGTAAGGAAGAAGAGGCATTCAGTAGGAATTAATATGATCACTTTTTATCATTCACGATGGGAGGTATAATGTTCTGAATTTGTCTGTTATTTATTTGGTTTGATGTAGGTTTTTGAACCTTAAATTCTGCATACTGCAGTGTAGGGATTAACTCATGTTGCAAGAAAGTTTAAACCTTTAATTTTCTTTCATGAGTTTCTCATGTTTTAATTTTAAGGATAGAATCATGATTTTGGTTTAGAATGCTCTTCCAAGACAGGGGATTGATTTGGTTGAACAGATATTCTTTTTCCCCTTTGATTAGATAAGTAGATAAAAATGGGTCTGCCACAGGTTTTTACTGAGAAAATGGAAATCTTCAGTTTTCTTGTATGGAATTTATCAAAGTTTCCCCTTTATCTAAGACCCATGATCACCATATTTGTACTAAGGGAATACAGTAGCTAATTGAGTGTCTGAGGATAACAATGATGCCAAAGAGATTTATGACTTTTGAAGCAACCTAACCTGTTCGAGTTGTGAACAAACAACGGCTGTCCAACTCATATTTGATAGAAGGTTAGCTTTTCTTTGGTTGGGATTCTTATTGGGTCTCTGCTTGTTCCTTGGCTGAAATTGCACATTGCTTGCATTTTTATGGGTTCATATTTTTGGGTTTTCCCTATGTGATCCTTATTGAATCTAATTCTTCCTTTGTTGTATTTCCTTGATTTATAGTTTTCAGCAAAGCTAGTTGATAAACGAGCAAAGAGTTAAGGTGGTGAACATGTGAATTTTTCTAGTCCTTACTCACCTTGATGCAGAACTGTGAATGCTTAGTATCAGCAAGAAAGTTGGCTTAATTTTCAGTGTTAGTTATTACGTATTACAATGTTGATTCGTCGTAGTTTTGTGAAGTAGTGAATCTGTAGGTGGTGCATATACATCTCTGATAGAATTATCTTGAATGATCTTTGTATTTGTTTGCACTGTATTAGTAATTAAAGACTGCATCATATATTTCTAAGTATCTCCAATCTTGTTCTTCTTTGACCCAATGCATGGAGGTAGTCATCTCTTGCCCCCATTTGCTCTTTTAGAACTATTAGTTTTCTTCTTATCCGAATAAAGAACCGGGTTTTCCTTATCGGAATCCTTCAAGGAGGAATTGCCTAAACGCCTTAGTGTTTGGAGAGGAGGTGAAGGGTATATTCAGAGGTAGGGATTTGGGAAGCTTTGTGGGTCAGCAGGTTATTACATTGAAGTTGCAATATCTTCAGTTATATATGACTAATCTTAGCACTTAGGATCTGAGAAAGAAGTGCTAGGGATGAAGTTATTCCGATTTTACCTTACAGCACTGCTGTTTGGCCCGACCATATTACAAAACAAATGCCAGATGGCTTATGTGGCATGTGGGTCCCACTGCCACATAAGTTGAAACCCCCCTCATAACACTTTTGGGAGGGTAAAAGTGGGAGGTCCCACCCTGCCACATAAGTATCTGGCATTTGTTTTGTAACATGGGTGGGCCAAAAAGCTTTATCCTTTACCTTATACTCACTCTGTGGAGGTTCTATTATAATCCATTTCAGCACCACTTTTCTAGATCATAGATAGTAAAGATCAAAATATTGGAAAAAAAAATGCAGTTAGGTTCTATTTATTTTTCATCCACCTACTAATTATTGGAAAAAAGATGCTCAAAATAGTCAAGTTCATAGGTTTTATATTGTCCTAAATTAGGTCAACCAAGGAGTAAAAATATTAATTCGTAAAATCAAGAAATTTAGGATATTTAATTTGATTTATTTCCAATTTTTAACAGATTTGCATGTCTATATAAGTCTATATGTATATATTATTTGAATCCATGTATATTTCACTTTACAAATTAATTCTAATTAAGGAATGAAGATTTTGTAATTCAATAAATTGGAACCGGGAAACCTTCTTTCAATCAATAAAAATCAAACTAAATTGTAAAAGTATCTAGTTTGTAAGCAACCATGGCGTCCAAATCTACTCTTACTGGTCTTTTTCTTGAAGAACTTCTTTTGTTCATCACAATATTCCTGCTTTCTCTCTCTTTTCCTTCATTTTCATCATCCTCTCGTAACAATATTGGTTTCACAGTACCTCTGATCCATAGCATTAATTCACCTCGATCACCATTCTACAACCCAAGCCTAACACGCTTCGAACGAATTCAAGCATCGGTTCGTAACACTTATTTACGATATCACTACATGATCACATCCAAATCCTCGATCATCAACGACAGTAACAATCATCCTGATTGGATAGAAACTCCAATGAGTCCTCTACACAATTTTGCTGAGTATATCACGAGCTACCAAATTGGTACACCGCCTGTCGAGACTTTTGCCGTTGTTGACACAGCTAGTAGCCTAATCTGGCTTCAATGTCTTCCTTGTGAATCATGTTACAAGCAGAAGCAACCCATTTTTGACCCTAGTAACTCATCTTCTTATGATAAGATCAGATGTGACGACCGCCTGTGCCATGAGTCATGGCTACCTCCAACCTGGTGCAACAACGAAATGACTTGTCGTTATGGTATGTTATATAAAGATAACACATCCACCGAAGGCGTTCTTGCCACCGAAACCCTAACCTTCGGCTACGACCTAGCCCCTGGAACCATTTCATTGTTAAGCATGATTGTTGGATGTGGACATAAAAATGATTTTGGACCTGGAACTAGTGATTTGGATAGTCCACCAGGAGTTCTAGGTCTCAACAGAGGCTCATTATCCTTTACTTCACAACTTGGTATAGATTATTTCTCTTATTGCTTATTACCAATCGGGACAACCCCAGAGAGCGAAACCAGCAAAATGCACTTTGGATTGGCGGCATTGATCGTTGGAGGGAAGACTCCATTGATATCAAATCATTACGATCCCGATTCTTACTACCTAAACTTGGAAGGTATCAGTGTTGGTAATGAGAGGCTTCCGATCCCGGCTGGGACTTTTAACGTGACATCAGAAGGTAACGGAGGCTTCATCATAGATTCGGGGGCATCGTTTACCTTACTCAATTGGATAGCGTATGATTTATTGGTCGAGGATATCAAGAAGAAGTCAGGGATTACTGAACCAGGAGAGGATCCAGAAGGAAGATTTGGTTTATGTTACTGGACTTACTTTGTGGACTTGATCAAATGGACACCAAATGTAACATTTCATTTTACTGGGGTGGATTTGGAGCTGAGTAAACAGAATTTATGGGTACAACTTAAGCGGGGATTTGTGTGGAATGGGTTGTGGTGCTTGGCTATGATTCGAGGCACGACCGCCGGTCACTCTGTTCTAGCAAACTATCAACAGCGGAACATTAATGTTGGGTATGATACTCACAACAATGCAATTTCTTTTCAGCCTATGGACTGTACCAAAACATAACTGCTTAGGGTTTTGTTACATTGAAGTTTCAAATTTTGCAGTTTAGACATGACTGCTTAGAATTCTGAGAGGGATGTGTTAGGGATAAGGTTATTCCGATTTTACCTTATGCTCATTCTGTGGAGGTTCTATTTTAATCCATTTCGGCGCCATTTGTGCATATCATATCATCATTGATAGTAATGAACTTTATTTTGTTCTTTCAATTTCAACTGTTACCATATGAGCCTGTTTATAAACCGTATATTAAAAAAGGGTCTGATTTGTCGGATGCAATTACCCGATGATTACCGCTAATGTATTCTTGTAATTTAGGAAGTAGTCTTTTAACTTAGGATGTGATAAAAGATCATTTATCAGTAGAATTTAAAGCATTAAATGATTCAATCAAGGGTCTAGATTTTTTTGTCAAAACTTGGCGTTTCCATTCCAAAAATGCTCAATTTTAGTTAAATTCAAAAGTTGTGTACTCCCCAATTAAGTTAATATTAGGCGTGGGACTCGGACGGGTTAGGCGGGTTAGAGGCTTTGGACATGCCGTGCTCACACTATACCTCCGTCAGAATGCCCATAAAAAGTTTCCACCTTGTTGAGTTTTTGGCTATTTTGAAATGTTTGTGTAGGTTTTGGATCAAAATATTCTTAAAAAATAGTTTTTGATCACTCCCCAGAAAAATTAACCGTCAAACGAGATTTTTTGTAAAGAAAAATTATCAAACTATATAATTTAAAATGTTTAAATATGAATTATGGATCTTGAATGTATAAAAATCTTTTTGATTTTCCTTAAATGATTCCAAAATCTGAAAGTCGTTGATTGTGCCATAAATTACTTTTTAATTTCTTTAATGGAATTTAGTTGGCTAGTGACTAATTTAAGAGATGGTAGTGGTACATTTAAGGGAGGATTGTTGAAAAGGGCTTGGAGAAAAAAAATCTTTAGTGAAAAAAGTAGGTAAAAAAAATATTTAAGTGAAAACTTCAAATCTTTGACCAAGAAGTGATTAGACTTAATTATACTAGGTCTGTCAATTGGGCTAAGTGAGTCGAGCATAGGGGTGTTTAAGCTCGGCCCAAAATATATTTGACATTCTCAAGCTCAAGCTTGGCCCAAAGTAAAATTAAATATCCTTGACTAAACTCGGCCTATATAAAATTTTGGGCTTCGGACCGAATTCAAGCTTGCTCAAAAAATATATACGCTATAACGTGGAGGTCCAAAAATCTATAAATAATTGAGAGTTCAAAAATTAAGATTCCTATCTTTAATAATATGTGAGATGCTGTCACGCCCCGCTCACACGTGTACCAATATTGTCCCTGCTTTATCCACCCCCCGGAGTACAAGGTTTTGTTCTTAGGTGAGCCCAGAGAGCTCACCTAAAAGGCCTCGGCACTGTCAGAGTAGTACGCAGCGGAACTGGCCCAACTCCACAGACACACAATATTGTCCCTACTTTATTCACCCCCCCGGGGTATAGGGTTTTGTCCTTGGTAGGAGCCCAGAGAGCTCCCCCAAGAGGCCTCGGCACAATGTAAGGCAGTTCGTAACCTCATATCCCAGGCTCTGGACACTCTCCTAGGCGATGTGGGACTAATACATCCTCCCACCACCCCATAGGATGAGCCGTCCTCGGCTCTGATATCATAATTGTCACGCCCCGCTCACACGTGTACCAGTATGGTCCCTGCTTTATCCACCCCCCGGGTATAAGGTTTTGTTCTTAGGTGAGCCCAGAGAACTCACCTAAAAGGCCTCGGCACAATGCAAGACGATTCGTAACCTCATAGCCCAGGCTCTGGACACTCTCCTAGGCGATGTGGGACTAATACATCCTCCCACCACCCCATAGGATGAGCCGTCCTCGGCTCTGATACCACAATTGTCACGCCCCGCTCACACGTGTACCAGTATGGTCCCTGCTTTATCCACCCCCCGGGTATAAGGTTTTGTTCTTAGGTGAGCTCTCTGGGCTCATACTAAGAACAAAACCTTATACTCCGGGGGGTGGATAAAGCAGGGACAATATTGGTACACGTGTGAGCGGGGCGTGATAGATGCTCAACCTTGAAATCCTTGAAAAAAATAAGTCAAAGAAGCTTAGGGTTTCAAATGGTTAGGGTATGAGGTTTAGTTGTTTAAAATGGTATAAATAGTTGTCTCATTGTGTTTCAAAATAAAAAGAATGAATGGTGTTGGGTTTCATGGAAAATAATAACTAATAATTTGATGGTTTCAAAAAAGAATAAAAATAAATGATGTATGGGATTTAAAAATTATAATTATATATTAATTAATATTCGGATCGGGCCTAAATTGGGCTGAGCTCTATAATGCACAAGCTCGGCCTGAACTTGAATTCGGGCTTTATTTTTTGTTTAGACTC
>MVGT01001416.1:322676-368390 GCA_002174775.1 Macleaya cordata
CCACACTTAGTTTTTAAAACTCACCTAATATATTTCAGTTTGACCACTCTATGTTCTTTGATCCATAATTTTTAAAACTTACCTGAATATATTTCAGTTTGGCCACTAATGTTCTTTGATCCATAGTTGACCATCCTATATTTTTAAAGAGGAGGGATATTACACCATCCTTATTAAACTACAATTGCACCCCCACATGGAGCAGATCCGAGGGCTATTTTCAATGAAGATGTTCACCATACCATGTACATCATCATACCTAAAAATTAGACAATTCTACAACTTTTAACCCTCTCAAATCAGCCCTTAAAGGATAGAAAAATTTAAGCATCTTTTTTTAACCATTGATTTTTAAATGACTTTTGATGTAGTTACTAGTTCTAGAATAGGCTAATTTTCGGATATGATGATCTATATAGTGAAATGAACATCTTCACTGAAAATTTTTCCTTGAATCATCTTCATGTAGACACCACTTTAGTAAAAAAAAAGTGGTGCAATAGTGGTGCACAAAGGAATGGTGCAATATCCCTCCTCATTTTTAGAACATTTCATAAAATAACTAGTTTAGCATCAAATTCAATGCACCATTAGATATTGAAAAGTGTGTTTATTGTTAATTTTTTAGAACTTAGTAGAAGACAAGAAAAAATATTCACATGAAAATACAAGAGAGGTAGATGGTGGGGTTGGGGAGGCCTAGAGGTGCGAAATTGATGGCTTCTCTCACTTTAGCCCTAATTTTAAAAAATAGATAACGAAGAAAAAATGGCAGATAACTAAATCCCTATAGGTTTTGGTAAAATTCTCTTGTCATCCTTTCCCTTTTTCGATTTTATTAGCATGAATACCTTTAGATGCTGCAAAAGATTTCTTAATAGTCAATCTGAGGTTAAATATACTTTTTCATGTAAAGTTAATGGATTGACTCGGTCAAGTCAATATTGACTCGCTCACCCTGAACGAAATTCTCGGATCTGCCACTGGGCCTAAATTACCCATCTCTAGAGGAATTAAAGTAAATACATGATATTTTGTAATCATTATATTTTTTTTAAATAAAAAATATCATAATTTTTTTATTACAAATTTATTTTTGATAAAAATTATATTTTTGAAAAGTATTTTTTCAATACCTTTAAAATGAGGTCACTTAACAATACTAATTTCAAAAAAAAAGAACATTTTTTTTGCTAGAAAATAGTGCAACCAACATGGTTGCACTGTATTTGGTATTAACAGAAAAAACGCAACCAATATAGTTGCACTTGTAACACCTTAGATTTTCTTAGTTGAGTTAGACTCGGAAGTGGGCTTTTAAGCCCATGGGCCCAAATATGCCCATTAAATAGTTTGGATGTAAGTCCAAAATTTTTAGTTAGTTAGTGGAGTGGAAACATAGAAACTTTGCCTTAGGATCCATGCATGCATAAAGTGAAATGAAATGAGAAAATTTAGGAGTTTCAGTGAGAAAAAGAACTAATATATAAGTAATATATCAGGTGTGGGGCGTCCAAGTGGACCCCACACATTGTTTAGAAAACGTGGGCAGCCCCTTCGGTGCGCCACTTAGTTGGGTGTTTGGGTTTTTACGAAAGTCTTTTCAAAATAAAACTCTTTTAAAAACAAAACTCTATCTTAAAGGATTTTGATAAATAATAAACACCTATTAATTTTAGTTAAATACTACATTATCCTCTTAAACTAGATAATCCTCAAACTTGGAAAATAAGTAATAGATTACAACCATTATATCATGTCTATTTAAACTCTAGTTAATCCTAACCATCCAAAAAGGTTTCCCAAATCTTAAACATTCCTTGTTTTGAATTATCTACTAAAACCTAAATTCTATCCCTATTTTATCTCTAATTCGTAGTAGATAATTATAGCCATTGGATTGACTTGATATTTAATCTTATCCATTCAAATTAGATAAATTTTAGAAGCTAAAAATCAGCCCTTTTTTTTATTTATAGAAATTGATTTTTATGAAGCTAGTATAATTGTTTTATTTTTGGATAATTACAAATGGAGAGTTTTTATTTTTAAAAAGTGTGTTGGATAAGAGGGGGGAAGGGAGATGGTCGAACCCTATAAATACCCCTCACCCTAGTTCGAATTTTACATACCTCTCAACTCTATCTCTCTCTTAGTTTCTCTCTAGTTCTCTCTTTCAAGTTCAAGAAGAAGAAAAACCCAAAATCCTTCAAAATTCTCTCTTCTTTTCTTCTTCTTCTTTTCTTTTTTCTTCTTTCTTTCTACTCTTTTCTTCTAAAACCTTTGTTGAAGAAGAAATCAAGCTTGGAGCCCTTTCTTAAAGCCTCGAGGATTTAAGCGAAACAGGTAGAGGAAACCCCCTCCTAAAACTGTTTGTTTTTCAAAATTCCCTTAAAATTGTTTATGAAATATATTTTTAAAAATTTGTTTTAAAAAATCATCATGTTTTCAAAATCGTTTTCTATAAAATATTTTCATGTTTTCAAAAAAGTTTTCGGCATAAAAAGCATTGTTTTGGGAGAGTGAACATGAGTGATTTTTCTTTCTTTAATAAGCTATCCAAGTTAAAGTGGAAAGATGAGATATTTTTTTAAAAGTAAAACCTGGGTTTTAAGGTTAGTTGCTTTAGTAACCATGAGTAGTGATACTTACAAGTGGTATCAAAAAGTTCTCCAAAAGAGAGGTTAGATGTGTACTCCATAAGAGAGGTGACACAGTTTAAAACGTAATTTCATCAGTTGAGATGTGTGATTGTGGTATTGTGAAAGTGATGTGTTGTTGGGCCTAAAAAGCGCTGCTTTGAGAGGCATTCTCCATAAGAGAGAAGTTCATATCCGAATTTGTCTAGAGAAGACGGTGGTTGGTTTTCAGAACAACCCTGACGAAGGAAGAGAAACCTAATTAATAAATAAAAAGGTATTGGTATAGAGTTTTCTAAAACTTTATTTGTTGTTTTGAAACATACTAATATTTTCAAAAGTTGTTTTGATATGGAAAGTAGAGGTGTGATTTGTTTTGAAAATAATTTTGGCCAAGAAGCTATGACTGGCACCAGTTTTCAAGGTAAGTTTTCTAAAACTATGGATATCATGTAGCATGCATGGAGTAGATGGGTAAAAGGATTATTTGCATTGTGTGTTTGAGAATTAATGGTGTTAGTCTCTTTTAACCTATGTTTTGGTTGAACCTTCTGAGCTTCGCTCACTCCCTATTTTTTCCCACAGGTCTCAGAGAGAACCGAAAAACTTAGGCGACAAGGATCAAAATAGAGAGTCGCTGGTAGAAGTCAAGTAGGTGATATATAATTTATAGCAAATAATAAGTGATGGGTATTGGGATTCTAAGTATTCTTTCCTTTTCTTTTCTTTTCTTTTTGTTTCAAACAATGATACCGTCTTCTTTTCTTTCTTTCATTGTTTCAAAGAATAAGTCCCTTAGCACTTATATTCGAATAAAGTATTTGAATAGTTCTTATATTTGTTCATTTTCATACTTTTGAGTTCCTTTCTATACTCAAGAGCTACTTATTCCTTCTTATATTTGTTCATATTCATACTTTTGAGTTCCTTTCTATACTCAAGAATTTGAAACGTATTTTTCAGAATGAGTTTCTTTGTATAATTCTGATTTACGGTTAAGAAGTTATGACTATTTTACTGAAGTAGGTGCAGTTGACAACGAAAATTACTTTTAAATAGTTTTTATTTTTATTTGAATTTGACTTGACCAAATAGTAATTAAAGTTGATTAGAATTGACCATTCATTAAATGTTTTAAATTTATCTTTCATAAAATAAAAAATCATTCACTACTTTAACTTACACTTCTTTTACACTTCTTATGCCTCGCCTTTCGGACTCAGTAAATCAGGTTGGATTTTAGAGTTCCGAAAATTGGGGTGTGATCCTTCATTTTCATCATCATCCTATTTTTCCTCCATTCTACCGATTTGGAATTTTAGACAACCATATAAATTAAGAATCCACACGTACGGGTCACCATATCATCATCCTCGTTGCTAGTTGTGATCATATCAAACTGTGTTATATATTGCTGTTTATAAACGCGCATTTGATTTCTTAATTTCCAAACTTTAAAAGATTTGCAGGAAGTTGATGACTCTGTCTAAATTCATTGAATCCTTGTGTATTTTTCTTTGCAAATTAATCCTGATTAAGGATTGAAAGATTTTGTAATTAATTAAAAAAAATTCATAAACCTTCACTGAATCAATTATAAAATCAAGGGAGATCGTCCAATACATCCATTATGACTTTAATTCAATCTGTTTAGTCCGCTAAATTTTATATGAGTCTATTTAGTCCAAAAATAAAATTTAGACATATCTGTCCTTTAACTAATTAGTTATGGAAATAAAAATTTGACCGAATAAAAATCTTTGTTTCTCTCTCTACATTAATAAGCTTACTTTGCTGCTTTCGATCTTCACTTGTTTCCTTTGCTTCGATTGATCGGTCATTCACCAGTTAACAAAAGATCTTGATGATAATGAGAGAGAAAGAGAGATAGATAGTTTCTACCATCACCACCGAGAGAGAGATCGGGATAGAGAAGAGGAGAAATATAGGAGATAGAAAGAAGAGAATAAGAGATAAATGGAGAAAAATCTGATTAGAAAAAAAAAGGAAAGGAAAAAAGAAAGAAAATAAGGCAAATAGAGGGTAGAGAGAGAAGAGAGGGACGTGTGAGTGTGTGTGAGAGAGAGAGAGAGAGAGAGAGAGAGAGAGAGAGAGAGAGAAACCAGCAAAAATATTTTTGCATAGATCAATGCAAAAATGTCACGGCCCTCTTATATACAACATTACTCCTTAGAGAGTTATCCACATATCGACCAATGCAATATCATTGACAATACATGTAGTTATGGTGCTTATTATTTGGATGGAACCTACACCCAAGGTGATCTCTTAACTGAAACACTAATTTTCGGCTACGATCGACCGCCTGGCACCATTACTTTACCCAACATGGCCTTCGGATTGATGTGGACAAAAAAACATCTTTGGAAAGACTGAAGATATGCCACCAGGAATTTATCGGTCTCGACAGAGGCCAATTATCTTTTGTTTCACAAACAGGACAGTTACAATCCTCCTACTGTTTATTACCAATTGGTAAGAACTCGGGGCGTGAAACCAGCAAAATGCACTTTGGATTAGCGGCATTGATCGTTGGTCTTAAAACTCCATTAATAACGAATAAAAGGAATTGAGGGGGTTACTATATAAACTTGGAAGGCATTAGTGTTGGTAATGAGAGGCTTCCGATCCCACCAGGGACTTTTAACATTACAGAGGAATACCGGAGGATTCATGATAGATTCGGGGACATCAATAACGTTAATCATATTGAAAGCTTTCAAATTATTGATAGCGGATGTCAAGAAGAAGACGTCGCTTACTGATCTAGAAGAGTATCTCAAGTTTAAAGTGTGCTACTAGTGTACATGGAATGACATATTGAAGTCCACACCAAATGTGACATTTCATTTTACTGGCCAGGTGGATTTGGAGTTGAGTAAAGAGAATCTATGGGTAGAAGCTAAATCAGGATTATTTTGGAAGTCGTTGTGGTGCTTAGCTATTAAACCTAGTTTGAGTCTCTCTATTTTGGGCAACCGGCAGCAGAGGAATGTTAATGTTGGGTATGATATAAAGCAGAATGTAATTTCTTTTCAGCCTGTGGACTGCACCAAAACTTAAATTGCTTAATTAGGGTTTTATGTACATGTACCTTTGATTTGTTTGTTCAATTAAACGCTGCATTTTACAAGTTCTGCTTTGAGGTAGCTTAATACCCAAACCAGAACCGACCCATTGGAACCCTTATCTTCGAGTCGAATGTGAAAATTCCAGGGTTTTGATATTTCATTTGGATGGTGGTTAACGAATTGTTAATCATGATTCATGACGCTTGTGTTTTGGTGGATCACATTATGGATTCTTATGATTCAAGAGCTTGGAACTTCCATCTTTAACAACATTACTTCAAACTTCGAAATTCTAAAGGTCCTTGATTGTTTTTTTTTTTTTTTTTATCACTAAAAAGAGANTATAAAAAAGAAGAGGAAAAACTACATCTTACAAATGATGACATCCCATTTGAAGACTAGGTCTTCAAATCTAATTCCTTGCAATATTTTTGAAGGGGATGACCAATACAATAGTAGGGCTTTAATATCTAGTATCAGTTTTTCCATCCCTTTGTCCTTACCCTCGAAGATTCTTTGATTCCTCTCCTTCCATATAATCCAGCAGATGGCAAATGGTAGGGCTCTCCATAGATAATTTCCAACTTGTGAGAAACAATCCTTGTTTCCTTCTGCAAACATCTCCTTCACATTCAGGTCCTTGATTGTTACAAATTGAACTTTGTAACCTTAAATTAATCAGGTGAAAAACATCCTCATAGACCACACATAAAAGTATCCCCCAAAAGCATTCATAGAGAGAAATTAACCCAAAAAACTCTTCTCATCGTTCAGGCAAAATCACAAACACTTAGGCCCTGCTTGGTACACCGTGAATATTCGCAAATGCGAAAATTCACAGTTTATCATGTATTTGTAGATGATTGATGAGGACATCTACTAACAAAGCAAAATGTAAATAGAGACAAGAGAAGAAAGGGAAAAAGAGACAAATGATCAACACTTATGAAATGGAGTAGTACATATAATACCTTGTTTTGAATGTCTGTTGCATTTCAATGGAAACATCAGTTGGCAAAGCATTAATTAGTTTGAGCAAACTTTTTTAATTGTACTGCATTTATAACTTTTCCATATATAGGTCAACCAATGAGTCTGGAGTGAGTCAAAACATTAATCAAGGATTAATTAGTAAAGCCAAATCACTTTCCGTTGATTCTCATACAGTAAATTCATTCACTCATTTACGTGCCTCTAATTAAATCTGGAGAGAGAAAGAGAAATGTATCAAATTCACTTTTGCTCTCCAAATTTAATTGGAGGCACGTCAATAGGTAACTTTAATGAGTGAAATTCACCGGTGAGGTGAGTATAGAATTTTCCAAGTCAAAGTTTTTGAATTCATGTATATGTATCTTTACAAATTAATTGATAGTGACAGTCGCGAGTGATGACATGTGTGCAATCAGTACGCTAAAGGAAGGGTGATTTTGTAATCTCCATTCTCATACCTCAGAAAATATGCTGGCACCACGGCCTAACTGTTTGTCCACCTTCTTTTTAAGGTGTTGTACATTCTCTCTCTAATCTAATCATCAAAAATTGTAGTCAACTCATAATCTTTCATAAAACCTGAAAAAATGCAACTTTTAATGATTAGATTAGAGAAGGAATGTACACAACCTTAAAAATAAGGTGGACAAAATAGCACTCCACTGTGCTAGCAAGTGAAATTAGTGACTGTCCCTAAATAAATTGATTTAATTCATGACACATTTGCAACCTATAATTTCTCTCAATCAAATCTATAAAATCAAACTTGCAAACTTAGTATTTCAAAAATAACTTTGGACATAAACCATGGCCTCCAAATCCACTTTCATTGATCATCTCCTTCTTGAGCTTGTTATATTCATATCAATACTGCTGCTTTCTCTAGCTCCTCCTTCATTTTCATCATCATCATCCAATTATTTCAATCGCGCAGGTACTAGTACTAATAAAAACATGGGGTTCACAGCACCCCTTATCCATCGCATATATTCACCTCGATCACCATTTTATAACCCCAACCTTACGCATTCCGAACAAATTCAAGCGTCGATTGATCAATCTTATTCACGATATCTTCACTACTTGATTAAATCCAAATTCGCCTCCTCAACGTCCTTCAACACTGATAACTATCCTGATTGGATTGTAGCTCCGCTGAGTCCACTACATGATCACTATGGCTCCGAGTATATGTTGAGCTATCAAATAGGTACGCCCCCCACCGAAGCCTTCGCCATTATCGACACAGGTAGCTGCTTAACTTGGCTCCAATGTCTTCCTTGTGACTCATGTTTCAAGCAGAAATTACCCATCTTTGATCCTACTCAATCATCTACTTATGCAAAGCTCAAATGTGATAACCCCTATATTAAGAATTGCTCTTCATCAACGCGTCCACAGATATCCCAATGCAAGCCCAATGAAAATTCATGTTTTTATAGTGCTCATTATTTGGATGAGTCCTACACTGAAGGCGATCTCGCCACCGAAACCCTAATCTTCGAATCCGATGTTCGACCAGGGTCTACCATTGCGTTACCCAACATGGCCTTTGGATGCGGACACAATAATGTCTTTAAAAATACACACATGGTAGGAATGATCGGTCTAAACCGAGGCGAATTATCTTTTATTTCACAATTAGGAAACTCAAAATTCTCCTACTGCTTATTACCAATTGGTAAGAACCCGCAGAGCGAAACCAGCAAAATGCACTTTGGATATGCAGCATTGATCGATGGAGGGAAGACTCCAATGATAACGAACCCTAAGATTCCAGGGGGTTACTATGTAAACTTGGAAAGTATCAGTGTTGGTAATGAGAGGCTTTCGTTCCCAACCGGGACGTTTAATATCACACCGGAGGGTTATGGAGGCTTTGTCATAGATTCGGGGTCAACACTTACATTCCTCAATACAGAAGCTTTTTCTATATTGGCAGAGGTTATCAAAGTAAAGACATCACTTACAGCTGAAGAACAACATCCTTCTGTTTTTCATTTATGTTACTGGTGTACCTGGAATGACCTCAAGACCAATAC
This sequence comes from Macleaya cordata, assembly GCA_002174775.1. NCBI lineage: Eukaryota > Viridiplantae > Streptophyta > Magnoliopsida > Ranunculales > Papaveraceae > Macleaya > Macleaya cordata. Next base: position 331,443 of record MVGT01001416.1, read on the forward strand.
ACCAAATGTAACATTTCATTTTACTGGGGTGGATTTGGAGCTGAGTAAAGAGAATACATGGATAGAAGTTAAACGAGGGCTTTTGTGGAAGAGTATGTGGTGTTTGGCTATGCACCGTAGTGATGATCTATCTATTCTGGGCAACAGGCAACAAAGGAATATTAATGTTGGGTATGATTTTGAAAACAAAGTAATTTCTTTTAAGCCTATGGACTGTACCAAAACTTAGGGTTTTGATTTATGTGTGTTTTTTTTTTTGTTTAATCAAGCTATATGTATGCTTAATATTGTTTGTTTGTTGCTAAATTAATCAATTTTCTCTCTCCATTATGGTGATGATACATGAGCACGGAATTTAAGAGTAATGCTAGAGGAAGATTTTTTGGAAAAATTTTGAGTATTCTGTTTGTTTAATAGTTAATCAGTATAATGGATGACCAAAAAGATTTAAACCTTGTCTAACTTTTGATAGAAAGACTATCTACAAGGTATAAAAACTAATACTCGTAGAAATCAGCCTTGCATCTTTGTGTAGGTCCTAAATACATATGTTAATGGGTGTAAAAATAAATTTGCAGTACTTTAGAAGAAATAAGGGTGCAAGGACGGGATGAAAAATAAAACAAATGAGGGAAACGTTGGGGCCTAGGGCACGTTCCCCATAGGCCCATATATGGCTCCAGCTCTGCCTCAAATGAAATTGAAAGCCTGATGGACATGCTCACAGAGCCTCAAGCCGCAACTTGGTCACCGTTGTAGCGTTACTTTAGCTTAATACCAAAACTTAAACACCAACTTGTTTTTTTTTTTTGAAGATGAGAACTATTGTCTAGGATACATATTTAAGAAGGTGATGATACACCATGTAAGGTGTGTGAAAAGCGAAGAAACATCGCTAAATACGGTAACAAAACTAACGAAACTAACAAAATCACCACCGAAAGGCTATAGATAAATACTACTAAATATTACATGAGACAAACTAATAGCAAAGTCATGGAAGTGATGCACAACCGTTAGGCTAAAGACCTATACACAACACTTGACCGGTTGGAGAACTTAAATTTCGGATTATTAGTAAAATTTTATGAATATAAAACTTAATTATTAAAAAATAGGAATCGAATTATCCGAGAACTGACTAGTACCAGATGGTTCTGATTCTGGTTCCAATTATTTGAGAACCCGAATCGATAAAAACTAGAAATGATAAGAACCGAAATAACAATTTCTTATTTCGAGCAATAACCGAATCGGAACAGACCCGATGACACCCTCGCATGAGATGTCCTTCTAATTTTCCTGCGTCGTGAATTTGGATCGGGTTTGGGGTTTGAGCCGCAAACCGACCCAACCCCTTTAAAGTTGCATTTGAAGACTAGAACGGTTGCACCCCGAAATTGAGTACAACAGAAGTGTAAATAGTACACCATATTAAATGTCTGCTATTTTGCCATTATAGACGAAATTTATAGACCACCTACAGAATTATAACCGTTAGATTATCCGAGTAGAAAAATCGAACAGCTAGGATCGACTTTATTTTCCGCTCTAGAAGAAGAGGATACCTTTCTTTCTGTCCTCTCATCGTCCTCGTCTTCGTCTTCGTCTTCCTCTCTCCCTCTCTTTATTTCTGTCCTCAACGGCGACAGGTTACAGCTATTGAAGAAGAGGAACGGCCGCCGGCGACTGATTACAGCTATTGAAGAAGAGGTAACCGTCTCTCTCTTTCTCTCTCTATCTCTCTCTTCTCTCTCTCTACCTCTCTCTTCTCTCTCTCTCCTCTGTTTTCCACTCCTTAATTTTTGTTTCGACAGATAGAAACCCTAAATCATTTTTTTCTTTGTGGTTCACAAAACCCATGTTGGTTCCTTTATTTATTTATTTTTGGGGTTGGTTTTATCTTGTTGAATCAAGGGATTTTGCGAGAGATATTTTATTTTTTCTGAGTGTAATGCTAACACTCACCGGTTTTGTGTTACCAATTTTGAGAGATGAAAGTTGTTTTAAGTGCAACCCCCCTAAAGAACAATAGGAATTTGCTTAGGCATTGTGATTTTGGTTGATACTGCTCTTTTCTGCAAAAAAGGAAAACCAGATAACATTGAAGCTTTGAACTGGTAATTCTTGTTCTACTTTGTTGATAGACATTAGTACTTAATAGTATTCAGGACTATATGATGTATGGGGATGTTATGGAATTCGAGCTGTTCGTTTTGAAAATCCTTATCTTTATGAAAGACCCTAATTGTGATTTCTGTGTGATAATCCTTATCCCTCATTTTTGTGAATCGTAAAAAAAGACCCATTTCTAGCTTTTTACATGCACCTAAAATTGTTAGCTAGCTGTGTTGTCTAGTATTCATTGGCTCCATCAATCGTTTTTTTCTGCATTTAGTAAGAAAATGTTCACTACCCGAGTTTCCTTTCTCTTCGATAGTCCCCATGTTATTGAATTGGAAGGTGAAGAAGACCCATTAACCTGTTTGTTTTACAGATGTAAAATTATTAACTAGCTAAGTCGCCACATTTTGATCATTCCCACCAACCACTCGTCAACTACGTGGCAGCATCTTGAAGTAACAGATTTAAGACTTGAATGTGTTTACTGAGGTGCTGCCACATCATGAGAGAATGGAAGGCGGGCAGTTTTAAGGGGGCTGAGTAGCATTGCTCTAATAAAATTGCATATAGTTACATCCATCTTTTGTATTAAATTACCTCTTTTTTTTCTTTTTTGTTTTCATTTATTTAATAATTTCCTTGGATGAATTTTCATATCTTAGTGCACTAGCGTTTTAGATTTGTCTAATTTGTCATTTTCACAGAATAGAACAAAGTAACATGGAAGAAACTGTCAGTCTAGGTAAAGACATGATGGACTCGATGGAGTATGTTGCTTTGGAGGATGAAGGCGAAGAGTGTTGTGTTGTAGAGGATGTTGAAGTTCCTATGGTTTTTGATGATGCGAAGAAGGAAGATTCCATGAATCTCGACTTGTCTGCATGTCTGGCTGGTGGAATTACAGAACCAGCGATGGACATGGAATTTGCTTCTGAAGATGATGCCAGGAATTTTTACAATGCTTACGCTAAGCAGATGGGATTTAGCATTCGTGTGAACTCGTACTATCGTTCAAAGAAAGACAATTCAATAATTTCTCGGGAATTTTGTTGCTCTAAAGAAGGTTTCCGCAGGGAGAAGCGTGCAAGAAAGATAGATTCGAGTGATGATGCAAAAAGGAGGCGAGCCCGACCTATCACAAGGGAAGGTTGCAAGGCCCTGATGACCGTAAGGAGGCGAGATTGTGGGAAGTGGTATGTTGCGAAATTGGAGAAGAATCATAATCATGAATTAGTAACTCCAGCGATGCGACATTTCCTTCGATCCCATCGACAGGAATATGATCCACACAAAACTTTGGTTAGTAACTATGGATCACCAGGTATGAGTACAAACAGTACAGTGAATCTCTTCACTGAAGAATGTGGTGGGATTAGCAAAGTGGGATTCCCCACAGAAGACCAGAGTAATTTTATTGGAAAAGGACGGCTAAGCACCTTTGGTTTAGATGCACAAAGTCTTCTCAGTTTTTTTAAGATTATGCAGGCAAATGATCCTGCATTCTTTTATGCAATACAGGTAGATGAAGAAGACCGTCTGAGCAGTGTTTTTTGGGTTGACACGAGGTCTAGAATTTCTTACAATTGCTTCTCTGACGTGGTTGCTTTTGACACTACATACCAAGTCAACCAGTATAAAATGCCGTTTGCTCCATTTACGGGAGTAAATCATCATAAACAGTCTGTATTGTTTGGTTGTGCATTGCTTGCAGATGAGACTGAATCCACATTTGTTTGGCTTTTTAAGACCTGGCTTGAAGCAATGTCTGGACGCCTGCCAGGCTTAATAATAACAGATCATGATATGACCATAAAGAATGCTGTTGCGAGAGTTTTTCCTGAATCTTGCCATCGGTATTGCAAGTGGCACATCCTGAGCAAAATGCCTAAGGAATTGGGACATGTCTACAGTGCACTTCCAAAGACATTTCAAATGGAGTTTGATAAGTGCATCAACAAGAGTGAGACTATTGAAGAGTTTGAACTAGCTTGGGATTCACTCCTCGATAGGTACAATCTTCGGGGAAATGAATGGCTTCAGTCGTTGTATATAGATTGCAAAGAGTGGGTTCCTGCATACTTACGAGATATATTCTTTGCAGGTATGTCTTCAACTCAACGAAGTGGGAGTGTGAATTCACTTTTTGATGGGTATGTCAACGCAAGAACAACTTTAGAAGATTTTGCAGAGCAGTATGAGAAAGCTCTGGATGATCGTTTTGAAAAAGAAGCACGGGCTGAATTTGACACATTTTACACCAAACCAGTTCTGAAGACGCCCTTGCCCATAGAGAAACAAGCAGCAGATGTTTATACAAGAAAAATGTTCACAGCATTGCAAGATGAAATTTTCGAATCTCTTGTTCTTGCTGTGAAGAAGAGTGTAGAGGATGGAGCAACCTCCACATATGAGGTAGCAAGATTTGATGAAGAACATAAGGTGTACTTTGTTGCATGTAATGATTCTGAACAAGTAGCTAGTTGCAGTTGCAAGATGTTCGAGTCTGAAGGCATTCTCTGTAGACATGTACTTGCAGTTTTCAAAGCAACAAATGTCTTTACACTTCCATCGCATTATATCTTGAAAAGATGGACACGGAATGCCAAGGATGAGGCTGTATTGGATCTCTTACCCTCTGTTGAGTCGCAAGCTAACTCTCACAAGGCCAAAAACTTGCAGTACAATATTTTGTATCAAGAAGCCATTAAATGTGCAGAGGAAGGGGTGGCATCAGACCATAGTTTTAAGGTGGCATTGACTGCTTTACGGGAGGCAAGGAATAAAATTGTTGATGCAAAGAAAAACGCTTCTAATGCCCCAAAAGTTGAATCAGGTGTGAGTGGAAGTTGTCAGGATGGAAACAGCTTCTTAGGTTGTCAGGTAGACAGTTCTACATACCCGATTATTTCGCACGATCTCCAAAACAATAAAACAAAAGACTCTCCCACTAGTAATAATAAGTACAAATTTGTATCAGAGCAGCATTCAAGCAGGATTAGAACATGCACCAAATGTAAGTGTCCTGGACATGATAGTCGTACTTGCTTGTGGTTGAAGGATCCCGATTCAAACACTGTTGTGGTAATAATCTTTTTCTAACACAGTTTTTAGACTAAACTTCTTTGTTCTTCCACATAATTAGTACCTAATGTTGCTTTCTCTTTTCTAGGGTCAGACTGATCAAGAGTTAGAATCTATGGCCAGTCAATGTGGGGTCCAGGACAACATACCTCAAAGTTAAAGGTAAATGAGGGGATATAATTTAGACTGCTGCTGTCTTTCTATGTTCTATAGAAGTCTATGGAATAGTGGGTTATTCGTTTTGAAGTGGTGAACAAAAGTGGTTTTCCAATGTTAAAAACTTCTCCATTTTACTGGTTAATGGTTTATGGTGGGATTAATGGATTGAGTATGGAAACTTTACTTTCCCTGTGGATGTTTATCAATTTGTTCATCTCACAGAAGTGCTCAAGTGGTTAATACTCCATAATGCATTCATGTTATGTCATTGCTGTAGTTTTAAGGTTAATTTTATCTGTTTTTATAATTGATCAGCAAGTGCTCTCTCGGTACACACTATTATCTCTGTTCTTTTCTCACTTATGTTTTGGGGATGTAGGGTCAGAAGTATGGTTCATCCATTGAATTGTTCCGTAAGGAGTCTCTTTGCTATAAATTTACCTCATGAGAAGGTTCATAACCATCAAATCTTTTGAGTTTTATGTTCCAGATTATTTTTCCTTATCGCTTTACCTTCCACAAGAATCTGATAGAATGTGAAAGTTATATTCGTCTCATTGGCCGGAAGCCAACCTACAGGATACTTTTGTTGGGACCGTAGAAACAGTAGAAATTTGTTGCACAATGTTATTGAACTCTTATAATATTTTGATTTGAATCCATTGATCGAAATGGGATCTATTTGAAATGTTCACAATCTTATCTATGAAATCATTCAGGTAGAAGTCCGACAATTTATTCTTCTGAGTATGGTTCATGATTCAGAACTTACATAATGAATGAAAATATGTGGCACACTTTTAAGTGAGACCTGTTACTCTTATTTCTTAGTGTTGTTACAAAGGACCTAGTTTTAGTGTAAATATGATGGCTCTAGGCTTTGGTTATATCTTGAATAGGACTGAGTCTGCGGCCTGACATAATGCAATTCAACTACAATCCCAACCAAACTCTTTCATGGGCCCAGCCCCTTCACAACCATAATGACCTAGATGGAAAGAAATGTCAATTCAAAAATTCTGTATGATTGAGAAATTAGGTTGTTGCTTGAGAGAGAGAGATGATTATCTTTGATGATGAACTGATGATGATCTTTATTTTTCTTTTATTTTATTTTTTCTGAGAAAGGATCTTTTAGTTTGTATGTGCTTAGAATATCGTCTTGATAGTAGTGCATACATTATTTGCAAATATTTATGTGAAGCCTTGTTCAGTTGGATGGCTTTTGAATTTTTGGGCATACTAAATAAGTTTCTCTCTCTTTTATTTTTCTTTTGCAATACTTGGAACATTATATATCTAGTATTTTCTACTTCATACGTATGCTAAATGGTCTCATGTTTGTGCTTGCAGGTTATTCGAAGTTCAAAATCATGAAATCAATCAGGCCCATAAATGTATATATGAGGTAAGAAACGGTATCTTTGTCTTATTATCTATATAACAAGGTGGCATGACTTGCAATATTTTTGTTTATCTTCACGAGCGTCCTTGTTCTCCTGCCAAATATAGTACATTTAGGAAACATACAGTCCAAGTCTCATAGGTTATAAATGAGTTCTATAGGAGTTATTCCCGTACATGTGGTACATATGCCGGGATCAGAAACCAACATCTACAATCTCAAACTCTCTAATGGGCCAACCCATTCTTTTAGAAAGTATGAGAAGATATGACTGATTTGTTTCACATGGAGATATTGTAGGCAGAACCCATCCAAATCTCAGACAGCATTTCAAAATTTTCCCTTGGTCCTCACTTAACATCTGCCCAGCCTTCTTGATATCGACGTCCAATTATGCCCTTATTTGCTAAACAAAAGTTGTGTACACACCAACCAAGACCCTACATAGATATCACAGGTGTGCATTGTCATCTAACTTTTCAGATTTTTTTTGTTTTTTGATAACCGAGATGTCCAGGCCTCTTAGAGCACCAGACTAATTTAACTTTTCAGAATATAGATGATATGTTCACTCAGATTTTTGCCGATGCTGATAGGTTGTTATTTTGATTGTGGACATGCAGTTTTCAAAGCCGTGGTTGTATTTATTGGGATTTTACGTAGATCAGTGATGAAGAGAGGGTGGGAGAAAAATTTGGCAGATTGTTGTCTTGAGGATGACAGATTCAACAGGGATTCTCTTATGAGTCACTAATTTTTTTCATCATTTGTTTCTTTGTCAGGATTTTCAGTAATTCTCTCTAATGTATGACCATGTCCCCTTTTGTTAAGTATTCCCAGTCTTGGAAAACCAAGACAGTTCAGGAACCTCTGAGCGATTTGGTCTACAACTGATCGTCGAATGGTACGAGCCGTTTTGACCGAATGTGTATATTGCTCTAAATTATACTGACTGTGACCGGTTGCTTAACAACCAACCCACCATGGCAAATACCCAATCCAATCACATACAATTTATGGTTTTCCCATGGCTGGTGTATTGGAAAACAAAGAAGGTTGTGCTTAGTATATGGCCAAAATTCCATTTGCTGTGTTTTCTGGTTGTAAAAGTGCAATCATATAAATTAGTTTTCAGTAGGTCGTCTCCTATGAATTTGTTAAAAGAGTGTGGGAATCTTAAAACAGCAAATATTCACACCATCTTCTTTTACTAATTCATGTGGGGCCTACTGCAGATTATTTCAAATTATTTCATTTACACACTCACTTTGAAACCTAAGTTTAATAGTCACAGCATATCAAGCAGAGAGCCTAATCTTCGTTAGGGCAAGTGGCTTATACCCATAGTCGCCCAAATCTAGCTTATACACGTGGTCGGGCCAATCTAAAAATTCTATACTGAACTCTTTACTTCAATTCCAAGATTGGTACTGATCTAAGTAACCAGAGCGCGGAGCGGGAGCGAGAGCGGGAGCGTCGGAGCGCCAAATTCAAAATATCTTAAGTTTTGGAGCGCCTTCGGAGCGCATTATATGCGATTTTTTATTAATAAAATAAATTTTTTAAAATGATAAAACATAAAAAAAAACGACTTAAAATTTGTATTCTATTATTTCATCTGTTTTTAGTGAGCTTACAGGTTTTGATTCTTTTATATAATTTATGATAAAACCCATTCCAAAGTCCATACCAAGGACTTCAAGCTGATAAAAATTTTGTTGAAAGTTGAAACGATGATGAAGTTAGTTAGCCTTCAATGTGTCGTTAAGGTGGTATTTTCAAAAAAATTGTGGAGTTGAAAAATTGGGAATATTAGTAAGAAATCTTTGACTTTTATTTTAATTGGAAGTATTAAATGCTGAGATGGAGTTTGCTTTTAATCACATCGATTGGTCAATGTTGGGGGAAGAGAACTGTGGACTTATAAAAGCAGATATTGGAGATAAGCATATGAAGCACGTGAACGTAACGCATTAAATTTGGATCCGCGAATTGTAAAATGTGGAACCGTAAAAAGTGGATCCGCGGATTGGAGGCGGATTCGCTCTCAATCCGCGAGTTCGTGGATTGGAGGCGGATTCGCTCTCAATCCGCGAGTTCGCGGATTGGGAGCGGGAGCGCCACCCAATCTTAGCGAATCTGGTTACTAAGGTACTGATCCTGTTCTTTCACATTATAAGTAGTATTGTTCTTCATCTTCTTTAATGACCATATATCGAAACTCTCAAGGTACTTTGTATGAACAACACACAGACACCTTCCCAACTCTTGGAGTCGAAAATCAGGTTCACCCATTTAGAGTTGAAAATGAAAATCAGGTTCACCCGGAGGGAAACACGGTGGGAGATGGGACTACACGAAACTCTTCGTCTGCCAAATCGAAGGCCATAATCTTCCATTTCTTGTAGTCCACCCAATGAAGAGCTTCATTTGCAAAGATTCCTGATATTTTACCACAACACGGATGATCGAATGAGTAGGTGATTTCTCCTTTGTCTCTCCACCCTCTTCCATCGCCAATGAGTATATACCTGGATGTCTCCTCCACTGCAGAGGGGCATGATTTTTGAAAATTTTATCCAAACAACTTTGTATTGATTAGTGGAAGGATCCCAACCGAATCCATGCAGCGTATAATCATGCAAACCTTTTCTGTTGTTCTCTGGTGATCGGATTCCAAATGTAGACAGGAGTGTTAATGTCGTCGTAGGGCATAACAGTGAAACAAACCAAACCGTTGCATGAACCAACAATGGCATCATTGATGTATTGCGTGTACATGAGAGGTTTGCTGCATCTTATTTGAAGTATTACAAATGTAGCGTTCATCAATATTAATTTTATCATACTCTCCATGGTAAAACTGGACTTTGGCGCTTTCGTGGTAACGACAGCCAATCGAGAAAAGGAGACCTAGATCCTCTTAGCAGCACCAAGTTGTAGTAATTGGCGACGTAGGTGCATATCAACAATGTTAGTATCAAACAGGAGGTTTCTCCAAGATTTGCATACTCGTCTGCATTGTAAGATTGATATAACAGGCAAGCGAGAGAAAATGTCTATTATGATCTCTGCAGGGAGAGGAAAATTCTCCATCGTTCCAAATACAAGATACTTGATTTTTTATCTCCAAAAACTATGATCTCTGCTTGGTAAAAAGATAAACACACACAAACAGGGAAAAAAAAATGGACTTAAAAGATATAGACATTAATGGAGAGAAAAAACATGAACAAAACCAAACCAAAGAAGAGAAAGAAATATATGAAGAAATATAGTTAAGGTCAATGTTGAACTTGGTTTTGGGAGTAAAAGGAGGAGAGAAGATAGAGAAGAAGAAGAAGATGAAACAGAGGAATAAGATGAAAATACACGCACGTAAACTCTAAACCCTAAACCCTAAATATAAAAAAATGATAACGAAGAGAGATAGAAAAAAAAAAGCACCAACAACAAAAGATCGTCCAATACATCCATTATGACTTTAATTCAATCTGTTTAGTCCACCAAATTTTATATGAGTCTATTTAGTCCAAAAATAAAATTTAGACATATCTGCCCTTTAACTAATTAGTTATGAAAATCAAAATTTGACCGAATAAGAAACGTTGTTTCTCTCTCTACATTAATAAGCTTTGCTGCTTTCGATCTTCACTTGTTTCTTTTGCTTCGATTAATCGATCACTCACCAGTCAACAAAAGATCTTGATGATGATGAGAGAGAAGAGAGACATATAGTTTCTACCATCACCATCGAGAGAAAGAGATCGGGATAGAGAAGAGAGGAAATATAAGAGATAGAGAGAATAGAATAAGAGAGAATGGAGAAAGATCTGATTAAGAAAAAAAAAGAGAAAGGGAAAAGAAAGAGAAGAAGGAAAAGAAGGAAAAGAAGGAAAAGAGAGGATAAAGAGAGAAGAGAGGGACGTGAGAGAAAGAGAGAAAAGAAAGGAAAGAGAAAGAAGAGGAAAAAGAACAGAAAGAGATAGAAGAGAGAAGAAGAAAAAATTCAACATGGATCTATGCAAAAACGTTTTTGCATAGAATTATACAAAATCATGTTTCACAGATGATTTAGCATAGATCTATGCAAAACTATTTCACATAATGATTTAGCATATGCAAAAATATTTTTGTAGATCTATGCAAAAACGTTTTTGCATGAACTCATATGCAAAAACGTTTTTGCATGAATAAATTTTGTGAAATTTTTTTTTTCAAAAACCATTCTTGACTGGTCTAGTTTCAAAGATCTCAAAAAGTGCTTTCCAAATATATGAATTTTGTCAAAATCTGAAATTTAGTTGGAGAGATATAGCATTTTAAAGTTTAAAACGAAAAAGATAACTACATTTCTCTCTCATACAGCTGTACCATAGGGCTGCACATGGTGCGGTTTTAAATCCGGTCCGAAAAAAATACCGACAAACCGTAAAACTAAAAAACTCAAAACCCGAAAAACCGAAAAACCGCAAAAACCGTATTTATGGTATGGTTTTAGTTTCATATTTTTGAAAAACCAAAAAAACCGAAACCGTACTAAAAACACCAAACCGAAAAACCAAACCCAATAAACCAGAAAAAAAAACCCGCACATACACCTATATAGTATACACATGCATTATTATGTATAAATATGCATGCTAACTTATGAAAATATGAATTAAGGAGCCTAGCTCTTAATATAATCACAATTTCATAAGTCAATGCATCTATTTCAATTTGTATCCTATATGAGGTAATATATATGTGTGATATGTGTTCTCAAATTTATACATATTTATTAATTTATTTATAATATATTTATTATTTTATATAATTATTATTTTTATTGTGAAAAAATTTAATTGTGGACATACCATGATTAAAATTGCCACTATGTTGCTATGGAAAATATGACGGGATCCATATAGAGATATCTAAGATATGTAGATTAACTCTTCACAGACTTCACCATGTATCTTCATAAAAAATAAATAAATCATATTCGGGGACGAGCTATCTTGCACGTTGTTGAGGAGTGTGCCCCACAAAAAAAATTTTAAACTCCAACATCTAATACCTATGAGGAAATTGAGTGCCCCACCAATTATTAAGATTTTAGTATATTATGCCTTAATTTTTTGTAAAATTAGAATTTGACCAACTCATTTCTTAACACGTACCCCACAAGCTTTTAGGCACACCAAAGAAATTTGTTGTGCTTTGTGGTTTTCTCCTTAAAAAAATTTATAACTTCATCCCTAATCATATCGTATCAAAATTTTTAACACTGTCAAAATTTAATTTAAATGTAATAATTAAAATGGATGGACTATAAATTACCTTATAATTATTTTTGATTGATATGATTTTTGGTAAGGATGATCTTCTCATATTAAATTTAATAATTTTTACAAAAAAAGAGAGAGAATTAATAAGTACTTAAAATGGTTGAACACTTTGACATTTTTTTTCATGTTTTAAATTTAAATAAATATTTGGTTATTATCAGTTTTTTATTTTTTAAATTTGAACGGACTTTAGTTTTTTATAATGCAAGTGCTCTAATTATGTCATGTTTTAGTTTAAGTTTAAATGATCAATTGATAAATGTCATATGTTAGTTTTTTTTAATCTAGTTAAACTTTAGTTTTGAATGATTTATCCGCTAAAAAATCGAAAACCCCTAAAAAATTCGAAATTTGAAAAAAACTAAAAAACCTAAAAAATCCAAAAAACCGATGGTGTGGTTTTGGTTCTAAAAAAAAAAAAACCATCATGGTCTGGTATGGTTTTGGTCCTCATAAATTAATTAATGGTTTGGCTATGGGTTTGACAAAAAACCCAACCAAACCGAACCGTGTGCAGCCCTAGCTGTACAAGTTTGAAAAAGGTAAAAATGTGATTGAGAAATATAATAAGGGTAAAACAGAAACATTAAAAAGAAAGGGATGGACTAAATAGATTTAGAAAAGTTTAAAAAGGACTAAATGGATTCAAAAAGCTTTAAAAAATGTATTTCAGTCTTATTAAAAATCTTGTGTACTAAATGGATTAAAAAAGTTATATATTGGATGTTTTGGCCATTATCCCATAAGGGGAAGAATACCTGTGATTGCAACATAAATGGGGAAGAAAGAATTTTGACGATTAAAGAAGAGTAAAAATAAGAAAGAAACAAAGAAATTTATTATAAGGAGATAACCGTTGTAGAAGAGAAACAAGGGTTTCTTGGGGGAGTACTGAATCAGCATTTTGTTGTAGGCCTACTTTAAGCGAATTTTAAAGGCACCCCCAAAATGTTGTTGGCAGGACCCATTTAGTCAATTAACTTTGACTTCACAATTACTAAATTGAGTCCAAATTTTTTTTTGAGTGAATTGAGTCCAAATCCTCTGTTCCTCTTTGGCTCCTTGCTAATTTTGCATTGTAGGGCCCACTAAAGTTTAATTTTGTTGAGGATGATCAAGATGATGAGGAATTATATATCCTCAAGAAGAAGAAGAAGAAGAAGAAGCTATTTCTCTCTTGGCACCAAACTCTCTGCAGCACAAGATTCATCAAATTAAAGCTTCTTCTTCCCAATTATGCAGCCAAAAAGAGAAACATACAATCCAAAGCAGTACGAACGTTTTGAAAGAATGACTAATCATTTTGGGTGCTCTTTTATCTACATATATAACACAAAAGAGACTGGGGCCTAAGTAATACCAAGGAGTCCAAATAAAAATAGGTCAAGCAAGGAAATATAACAGACTTTGCAAGAAAATCTGCACAAAACTGAACAAGATTTTGTGTAATTCATGTTGGGGTTTGTCGACAAAACAAGAAACATAAACCAAAACCAAAATCATACTCACACGCTCAAAGGATGAGCTGGTTGACGATATCTCTTCATGAAGGGAAAAAGAAAAAAGTCGCTTGCTTTTTCGAGCTAATATCAAAATACAATATTTTAAGCCAATATATGCATCAAAATGAGGCAGATTTCTAATGAATATGTTTTCCATGAATTGAATATTTTTTTTGAGAAGACTTTCCATGAATTGAATATAACCAAGCATGAATGATCTAAGTATAATCACACAGTGCAAACCCAACAATTAAGTGTTAACTATATACATCTTATGCACTATGACAAGAATAACAGAACAGCAAAAAATTTGAAAATCTTAAATTGATGTACCAGAAGGGGGAATGATTTGGAAATGCACAAGACTCAAAAATCACATGATTTATGAAACAATTAATGCATCAATCTCTTAATTCCTTCTCCTTCCTCTGCTGCAATTTATTATGATCAGCTTTCTGGCTCTATTACTCTTCCAACTGATTCAATTGTCTTTACATCATCTTCTCCTAGAGCTTTTAATGAAAGAAAGCTGTTCCTGTGATGAATTACTTCAAAAGATTCCAAATCCGGGTCAATATGATTTAGAAGATTTTCCATAGTTGCAGTTTCTGGGTCATAGCGGGAGAGATACGTACTGTACCATGATAAAATTTCACCGCTCGTTGTAGAAGTGATTGGCTCATATAGAAATACATGTTTAATTGGTAAAGTGAACTCCCTACTCCAACTCCAAGAGTGGTACTCTTCGTCTTTCTTGCAGTAACTATTACAGTTCTTAGTCTTCTTAAATAACCATATGTCTATATTCTCATCACGCTTACAATGAACAACACACAACCACCCTTCAAACACGTGAAGTTCATAATCGTCATGAACACCAGGAAGGAAATAAGGTGGTGATGGGAGCAAGTGGAAGTCCTCACCTTCCAAATCGAAGGCCACAATCTTCCCTTCCATGTCCAGCCAATGAAGATCCCCATTTGCAAGAACACACCGATATGATGAGCGTAACAAGTACGAGATTTCTCCTTTGTTTCTCCACATACCTGGAGGTCCTGTTCTATCATTACTACCATTGCCCCTGCTGCCAAGAGTGTATACTTGGACCCGTCCAAAGAGTTGGTCGCGGCAGTAATAGATTCTAACAACCTTGTACCCACCAATGGAAGGATGGTAACCAAAACCGCACATCATTCTAATAACATTGTTCTCATTATCATTGTAGATTAATCTAGGAAGATTAACATATTCTCTAGTGATGGGATTACAAATGTAGACAGGATCTTTGATTTCGTATGTGTATCTTACACAGAAACAAATCAAACCATTGCACGAACCAACCACGCTGTGATGCTTGCTAAAAGGAGGGTGATTGACTGTTTTAAGCGTCTTATAAGACTCCTCATCATTCTCGTCATACTCTCTATAATAAAGTTGGTTGTCATTTTTCTCTTCATATGGAATTTTAGGTGTCTTGTAAGACTCCTCATCATTCTCATCATACTCACTATAACAAAGTTCGTTGTAATTTTCCTCTTCATATCGAATCAAGAAAATGAAACTCACCTTAACTGCAGCAGCATTAGAGTGGCTGTAATACTTGTGATCATCAAGCTGAAGTAATTGGCGACGTAGGTGCATGTGACCAAAGGAAGGATCACGAATGAGAGTTAGCCATGTTTTGCACACAAGTCTGCACTCTAAAACTGACTCAACTGATAAGCGAGAAAGTATTTCTAATGTGATCTCTGCTGGGAGAAGTTTATCCATTCTAATATTTTTTTGAATGAGACTGTCTATTCTAATATATGCGCCAATCGTCCCTTTCTTAGATCTGAAACATCATACAGATATCACGCTTCTTTCGTCTTCTTAGATTATTTCTTATGCATATACACTCTTCATGTACACATATTTGCTCTAATTTTCAGCCAAACAAAGAAGAAACGACATTAATCAGATTTTCAATGATTGAAATAAATGAAGCAAACAGGGGGAAAAAAAAAAAACAAACGAGACCCACAATGATGAAATCTCAAACCCAAATTTCTATGATACAAACCCAATCACAGATTTTCTTCAAAAGAAAAAAAAAAAAGCACCAAAAAAACATTTATTTACTAGGTCAAACAATGTGTAGATGATGAAAACATAAAGAACTCACAGTTAATGATTTGGACTTTGGACGGGGAAAAAATGGGCAAATTAAACAGGTTTTAGTCGAAAGTCAGAACTTGGTTTTGGAATTTTTTTATTTTATTTTTTAAATTGGGCCTCATTGAAGAAAAAGGAGAAGAAGATGGTGAAAAATAAATTCCACATATTACAGAACGACTCACAATCGGAATGATACCAAAAGAAAAGTAAAAAGAATCAACTAAACAATGAAAGAAACTGCAAATCGAAGAATAAATTTTTCTATTTTTTATTTATTTGACAATCAAATAAACTACCACACATTATTCTGCTGCATGAAAGATTCAATTTTTGTTAGGTTTTGTCCATTGAACATCAAAACAAATATGAACCCAAGTTGTGAAAACGAGATTAAAGGGTTTTACAGTGTTAGTACCTGGTGAATCTGAGCCGGTGCTTTCGAACCCCTTTTGGATCTCTTTCGATCGGTAATGAAAGTCGGGAAGAGGCTCAATGAGTTCAATTCTGTGGCGTTGATACAATGTTTCAATTTAAGGAGTAAGGAAGGGAGAGACAGAGAGAGGCAGAGGAAATTTGATTTAGAACCTTTATTTACTTGCACGCTGTGTTTTACATTTTAGAACCTATTTACGCCCGGACCTTGCTATTTGAATACCGGACTGTGGGGCCCACATAAGTTACATTTGGAGAACTGAAATTTTATGAGGTTGTTCTCCTTAATATGCGGATCATTCTCACAAAACATCAGCCCATTCTAAAATTTCTAACCCCATCAAAAGTTGATCGGAAGTTAATTAAAAATTAACAGTGAGAAATTAACGATCAGGAAAAGAGTAACTTTTGATATGGTTAGAAGTTTTAAAAATTTTATTTTTTGTGAGGATGATGTATGTGATGAGGAGAACAACCTCACAGAATTTCAGCTCTTAAAGTGTAACCTTGTGGGCCCCACAAACTGGTGTCACCACTTGGGGTTCATATAGCAAAATCTCCTTATATAGAGATGATGAGGAGATCTTCTTTACAAAAATATTACCTGCGCCCAACAATCTTCTGCCTTGTTGGTTGTTATGAAGCACAAACCATTCACTTAAAGTATTGTGTTTGTGTTGGACACTTGGATACTTAAAGTATTGTGTTTGGTTGTAGCACCAACACATGTTGGTTACTTCAAATACATGTCTTCATTGTTTTTTTTTTGTTTTTTTTTTTGCGAGTATGCTTTAATAATACATCGAAACTTGGTACCTAACATGTTTCCAGCCTTTCTTTCTTGTCAAAACCTCTTTATGCGAGCAATTTACTAGAATTTTTTGAAAGAATTTCATCTATAAAATAAAATTTTAATATTAATGTATTTTATTTAATTCAGTATGTTCGTCGTATCTGTGTCCTACTTTTTTAAGATTAGGTGTATCGCTGTTTCCATGTCCAGTATCAGTGTCCGTGCTTCCTAGGCTGGTTGGCATCCCTCTATGATTATAGAGGTCTTGGGTTCAATATTTCTTGGCTATCGCGGTAAGTGTGAGTCATGTATTTTAATACATATAAATATAGCTAGGTACCCATTTGGTGGTTTCTCTCGCCAATAGAAGTAATTTATCTTCGTTTATGGGGGGAAATCACTTTGTATGTATTAATGGCAATTTTCTGTGGTATAGTTTTTTTGAAAACATTTCTCACTTATATTAGCGGTGTATTTATGCCATGTCAATATACTCTGAGCAATAAACAGATCTATGAAAAAAATTTACCCGTTAGAATCATCTTCATGTGGGTTTCAACAAACTCCTTCGATGGCTTAAGACTTGCTAACAAATCAACAGCTCGGTTAGTCTGAAATAAAATGAACTCAAAGGCCTCAAAGCCTTTGTGACCATTTGGAAGTACTGGTACATATTCCTAGCAAAGGGCTCATCACTATCAAGTTTAACTACGTACGTGATTACTGAAGTACTACAACGCTTTTTACCCATGGTAAAACGGCTTTTGCGACAGTTTTTTGAATATTGCAAACACCCTCGCAGAAATCCATGTCGCAATTACTTTAAATTTTACGTTATGCTTGACCTTACCGTCGCAAACCCATGGTTTTTCCATGGCTTATTTGCAACGGGTACCTGTACTCGAACATGTGGTCTTGAAGTGGAACTGCCTCTTATCTGAAAGGAAAATGCTAGACTTACTGCATTTTCCTACTGCCAACCTTACTGCCTAGTCATCCCACGTTTCTCAAATAATCTCATACCTCTAGTGATTCGCGTCATTCCCAATTAAATTAATGCAAATACCCTCCTAAATATCATAGGCAGTAAGGGTGAATATGTGGGTCCAACTTCAAGTTACAGTATCACATTAGAGTATCTCCAAAGCTAATGTGAATCTTGTAAAATTGACTGTAACATAGGATAAATAGACATTTGCTCTAAAAACCTTCTCCAATGCTAATGTGAAGAGAAACTTAAAAGTTAACGTAGGGGTGATTAAAAAAAATTCATTGAGAAGCTCAATATCTTTGGAAGGACAACAACTAAATCCAATTAGAATAAAACCATCTAAATTTTTTATGCTGAGTATTGGAAGATCAACATATATCTCTCGAATGTAGATCATCCTAAAATAATCACATAATTTGGAATGTTTGAAACTATTACAAGTTGGTTCAAATGTTGATAACCTTTTTGCATAATATATTTTGTTGTTAAAATTTTGACAAATGTTTAAAGAGATGAGAAGTTTTAGAAAGAAAAAGATGATTTATATGGTGAAGAGATTATCTTTATAAAAAGATTGACGTCGTCTCAGCTAGCTATACGCCTCACAAACTGATATAAACAAAGTGTAAGAATAAGTTGAATATCTTGTCCATAAGAAAAATAAGTGATGATAGCAGAAATGTCGTAAACAAAGGAAAAAATTAAAGATTTTAAAAACAAACAAGCCTTTTGTCTGCAACTTCCTCATGCCTTCAAACCCTAAACCCTAAACGCCTACTATTCCAAAATCTCATGATTTTTTGAATTAATCTTGTAAAGATTAAGGATTGATCTTCTCCTCCTTGGGCTACTGCTGCTTTGGCTTTCCTTTTTCAGCTAATGCATCCACTTATAATATATCCACTGCATCTTTTTCTCCCAGAGCTTTCAATGAAACAAAGCTGTTATTGTGCAGAATTATTTGATGAGAAAATTTCAAACTAGCATCGTAACGCAGAAGCTTTTCCAAAGTTCTAGTTGTAGAGTCATAACGATAAATAATCGCATCATATTTGTGCCACAATAGAATCTCACGGCTCTTGGTGAGGGCAAGTGGAGCAAAGAACTTGGAAGGATGTCCTTCACATGCTATACTGAACTCCTTACTCCATTTCCAAGACTGGTACTTATCCTGTTCTTTCACATTATACCTTGTATTATTGTTCTTCGTCTTCTTAAATAACCATATGTCTATACTTTCACCGTTATTATGATGAACAATACACAAACAACTTTCTAACTCTTGGAGATCTAAATAATGCTCACCAATACTAGGACCAAAACAAGGTGGTGATGGAACCATGCAGAACACCTCATCTGCCAAATCAAAGGCCATAATCTTCTTTTCCTCGATGTCGAGCCAGTGAAGAGCTCCATTAACAAGGATACCCCGGCATGGAAACATAGATACATTATCGAATAAGTAGGTGATTACTCCTCTATCTCTCCACCCTCTACCATCGCCAAGAGTGTATACCTGGATGTGTCCAACAGGGGCGGGGTAGTTGTAATTTATTCGAACAACTTTGTATTCTTTAGTAGAAGGATGGTAACCAAATCCATTCACAATATAGGTATACAAATTTTTTTCGCGAAATCTTGGAAGATCAACATATTCTCTGGTGAATGGATTACAAATGTAGACACAATCATCCCTGCCCCTTTTGGAAGAAATACAAATCAAACCGTTGCAAGAGCTAAGCATGAGATCACAGGGGTATTGGTTCTTCATTGGAAGATGATTGATCCTTCTTGTAATTTTCTTTGAAGGGTACTGTTTATCATCCCTATTAATCCTATCATAGTAAATTGATTTGACAATACCATTTTGCTCATACCCGACAATCATGAAAAGGAGACACAGATCCACCTCAGCGTCACTGCTAGTACCGTAAATATTAGTATTGTTGTGGTACCTTTGAACACCATCAAGTTGCCCTAATTGGCGATGTAGGTGCATATCAGCAAAGTAAGTATCATGCAAAAGGAGATTTCGCCAGATTTTGCATACTCGTCTGCATTCTAAGGCTGATTCTACGGGTAAGCGAAAAAATATGTTCAATGCGATCTCTGCTGGTAGATGTTTGTCCATTGATGATCCGAAACCTATTGATGGAATTGCAATATTTTAGAGGAAAAAAAAGAAAAGAAAAAACAAACAAACGCCAAGAAGAACAAAGACGAAAATATAAATATAAGTGTAAACAAATTAACCTAATTATACACCAAGAAGAACATTGAAGAATATAAGATGATCGAAGAGTACCTGAGCCCTTATTGCAGAAGTAATGGAGGAGATAAAAATCTGACCAAATACACCAAAAAAAATTAAGAAGAATAAAAAGAAGAAGAATGTGAAAGAACTTTTAGGAGGGAACAAAATAGGAGAAGGGACAAAAGGAAAAAAATATGCGTTGGTTTAAGACTACGATTAAGCTTATTTTAGGTTATCTTATCAGTAGTTTCTGATTTCTATTTCTAATAGAAGTAGTTTCGTTCTTTATTATATCGAATTCGTATACATAGTTTTAGAATCTATCGGATTACGATAGAACCACAATCCACGACCTTTCTGGATTTTTAAGGGTGCCCAACTTGAACCATTATACAATGGTGACACCACCGCTCCAGAGGCTCGTTTTCCCTTAGATCAACAGCATATTACAGAACGACTCACAATCGGAATGATACCAAAAGAAAAGTAAAAAGAATCAACTAAACAATGAAAGAAACTGCAAATCCAAGAATAAATTTTTCTATTTTTTATTTATTTGACAATCAAATAAACTACCACACATTATTCTGCTGTATGAAAGATTCAATTTTTGTTAGGTTTTGTCCATTGATCATCAAAACAAATATGAACCCAAGTTGTGAAAACGAGATTAAAGGGTTTTACAGTGTTAGTACCTGGTGAATCTGAGCCGGTGCTTTCGAACCCCTTTTGGATCTCTTTCGATCGGTAATGAAAGTCGGGAAGAGGCTCAATGAGTTCAATTCTGTGGCGTTGATACAATGTTTCAATTTAAGGAGTAAGGAAGGGAGAGACAGAGAGAGGAAGAGGAAATTTGATTTAGAACCTTTATTTACTTGCACGCTGGGTTTTACATTTTAGGACCTATTTTCGCCCGGACCGTGCTATTTGAATACCGGACTGTGGGCCATATAGTTACATTTTGAGAGTTGAAATTTTATGAGGTTGTTTTCCTTACTATGCAGATCATTCTTACAAAGCATCAGCAATTCTAAAATTTTTAACCCCATCAAAAGTTGATCGGAAGTTAATTAAAAATTAACAGTGAGAAATTAACGATGAGGAAAAGAGTAACTTTTGATATGGATAGGAGTTTTATAAATTTTATTTTTTGTGAGGATGATGTACGTGATTAGGAGAACAACCTCACAAAATTTCAGCTCTTGAAGTGTAACCTTGTGGGCCCCACAAACTGGTGTCACCACTTGGGGTTCATATAGCAAAATCTCCTTATATAGAGATGATGAGGAGATCTTCTTTACAAAAATATTACCCGCGCCCAACAATCTTCTGCCTTGTTTGTTGTTATGAAGCACAAACCATTCACTTAAAGTATTGTGTTTGTGTTGGACACTTGGATACTTAAAGTATTGTGTTTGGTTGTAGCACCAACACATGTTGGTTACTTCAAATACATGTCTTCAGTATTTTTGCAAGTATGCTTCAATAATACATCGAAACTTGGCACCTATCATGTTTTCAGCCTTTCTTTCTTGTCAAAACCTCTTTATGCGAGTAATTTACTGGAATTTTTTGAAAGAATTTCATCTATAAAATAAAATTTTAATTTTAATGTATTTTATTTAATTAAGCATGTTCGTCGTATCTGTGTCCTACTTTTTTAAGATTAGGTGTATCGCTGTTTCCATGTCCAGTATCAGTGTCCGTGCTTCCTAGGTTGGTTGGCATCCCTCTATGATTATAGAGGTCTTGGGTTCAATATTTCTTGGCTATCGCAGTAAGTGTGAGTCATGTATTTTGATACATATAAATATAGCTAGGTACCCATTTGGTGGTTTCTCTCGCCAATAGCAGTAATTTATCTTCGTTTATGGGGGGAAATCACTTTTTATGTATTAATAGCAATTTCTCCGTGGTATAGTTTCTTTGAAAACATTTCTCACTTATATTAGCGGTGTATTTATGCCATGTCAATATACTCTGAGCAATAAACAGATCTACGAAAAAAATTTACCCGTTAGAATCATCTTCATGTGGCCTCAACAAACTCCTTCGATGGCTTAAGACTTGCTAACAAATCAACAACTCGGTTAGTCTGAAATAGGATGAACTCGAAGGCCTCAAAGCCTTTGTGACCATTTGGAAGTACTGGCACATATTGCTAGCAAAAGGCTCATCACTATCAAGTTTAACAACGTACCTGATTACTGAAGTACTACAACGCTTTTTACCCATGGTAAAATGGCTTCTGCGACAGTTTTTTGAATATTGCAAACACCCTCGCAGAAATCCATGTCGCAATTACTTTAAATTTTACGTTATGCTTGACCCTACCATCGCAAAACCCATGGTTTTTCCATGGCTTATTTGCAACGGGTACCGGTACTCGAACATGTGGTCTTGAAGTGGAACCGCCTCTTATCTGAAAGGAAAATGCTAGACTTACTGCATTTTCCTACTACCAACCTTACTGCCTAGTCATCCCACGTTTCTCAAATAATCTCATACCTCTAGTGATTCGCGTCATTCCCAATTAAATTAATGCAAATACCCTCATAAATATCATAGGCAGTAAGGGTGAATATGTGGGTCCAACTTCAAGTAACAGTATCACATTAGAGTATCTCCAAAGCTAATGTGAATCTTGTAAAAATTGATTGTAACATAGGATAAATAGACATTTGCTCTAAAAACCTTCTCCAATGCTAATGTGAAGAGAAACTTAAAAGTTCACGTAGGGGTGATTAAAATAAATTCATTGAGAAGCTCAATATCTTTGGAAGGACAGTAACTAAATCCAAATAGAATAAAACCATCTAAATTTTTTATGCTGAGTATTGGAAGATCAACATATATCTATCAAATGTAGATCATCCTAAAATAATCACATAATTTTGAATGTTTGAATATTATTACAAGTTCATTCAAATGTTGATAACCTTTTTGGATAATATATTTTATTGTTAAAATTTTGACAAATGTTCAAAGAGGTGAGAAGTTTTAGAAAGAAAAAGATGATCTATATGGTGAAGAGATTATCTTTATAAAAAAATTAACCTCGTCTCAGCTAGCTATACGCCTCACAAACTGATATAAACAAAGTGTAAGAATAAGTTGAATATCTTGTCCATAAGAAAAATAAGTGATGATAGCAGAAATGTCGTAAACAAAGGAAAAAATTAAAGATTTTAAAAACAAACAAGCCTTTTATCTGAAACTTCCTCATGCCTTCAAACCCTAAACCCTAAACGCTTACTATTCCAAAATCTTATGTATTGATCTTCTCCTCCTTGGGCTACTGCTGCTTTCTGGCTTTCCTTTCTCAGCGAATGCATCCACTTATAATATATCCACTACATTTTTTTCTCCCAGAGCTTTCAATGAAACAAAGCTGTTATTGTGCAGAATTATTTGATGAGAAAATTTCAAACTAGCATCGTAACGCAGAAGCTTTTCCAAAGTTCTAGTTGTGGAGTCATAACGATAAATAATCGCATCATATTTGTGCCACAACAGAATCTCACGGCTCTTGTTTAGGGCAAGTGGAGCAAAGAACTTGGAAGGATGTCTTTCACATGCTATACTGAACTCCTTACTCCATTTCCAAGACTGGTACTCATCCTGTTCTTTCACATTATACCTTGTATTATTGTTCTTCGTCTTCTTAAATAACCATATGTCTATACTTTCACCGTTATTATGATGAACAATACACAAACAACTTCCTACCTCTTAGAGATCTAAATAATGCTCACCAATACTAGGACTAAAACAAGGTGGTGATGGAACCATGCAGAACACCTCATCTGCTAAATCAAAGGCCATAATCTTCTTTTCCTCGATGTCGAGCCAGTGATGAGCTCCATTAACAAGGATACCCCGGCATGGAAACATATATACATTATCGAATAAGTAGGTGATTACTCCTCTATCTCTCCACCCTCTACCATCGCCAAGAGTGTATACCTAGATGTGTCCAACATGGGCGGGGTAGTTGTAATTTATTCGAACAACTTTGTATTCTTTAGTAGAAGGATGGTAACCAAATCCATTCACAATATAGTTATCCAAATTTTTTTCGCGAAATCTTGGAAGATCAACATATTCTCTGGTGAATGGATTACAAATGTAGACACAATCATCCCTGCCCCTTTTGGAAGAAATACAAATCAAACCGTTGCAAGAGCTAAGCATGAGATCACAGGGGTATTGGTTCTTCATTGGAAGATGATTGATCTTTCTTGTAATTTTCTTTGAAGGGTACTGTTTATCATCCCTATTAATCCTATCATAGTAAATTGATTTGACAATACCATTTTGCTCATACCCGACAATCATGAAAAGGAGACACAGATCCACCTCAGCGGCACTGCTAGTACCGTAAATATTAGAATTGTTGTGGTACCTTTGAACACCATCAAGTTGCCCTAATTGGCGATGTAGGTGCATATCAGCAAAGTAAGTATCATGCAAAAGGAGATTTCGCCAGATTTTGCATACTCGTCTGCATTCTAAGACTGATTCTACGGGTAAGCGAAAAAATATGTTCAATGCGATCTCTGCTGGTAGATGTTTGTCCATTGATGATCCAAAACCTATTGATGGAATTGCAATATTTTAGAGGAAAAAAAAAACAAACGCCAAGAAGAACAAAGACAAAAATATAAATATAAGTGTAAACAAATTAACCTAATTATACACCAAGAAGAACATTGAAGAATATAAGGTGATCGAAAAGTACCTGAGCCCTTATTGCAGAAGTAGTGGAGGAGATAAAAGTCTGACCTAATACACCAAAAAAAATTAAGAAGAATAAAAAGAAGAAGAATGGGAAAGAACTTTTAGGAGGGAACAAAATAGGAGAAGGGACAAAAGGAAAAAAAATATGCGTTGGTTTAAGACTACGATTAAGCTTATTTTAGGTTATCTTATCAGTAGTTTCTAATTTCTATTTCTAATAGAAGTAGTTTCTTTCTTTATCATATCGAATTCGTATACATAGTTTTAGAATCTATCGGATTATGATAGAACCACAATCCACGACCTTTCTGGATTTTCAATGGTGCCCAACTTGAACCATTATACAATGGTGACGCCACAGCTCCAGAGCCTCGTGTTCTTACTTCGAATTACTCTATGGCGCAATCGCTTACGACACATTTGGGTACTATGGACATTTTCTCATGCTCCGGCTCTCATTCTTGCTTCCGCTCCACGCTCTTATTACTTAAGTCTGTCCAACATTTTTTATTTCAATGATAGGATCCTACATTTTTTTTTTGGTTTAGTAGAACCTCCTAAAGGAACTCGCAGATATTTTATTAGAAGCTCACCCACTTCACACCCCAAGATTGATGCCATGTAGAAAAATCCCTATTATCATTAATTACAGAGCTTTTCGACAAATTTACCTTCAAACCTATAATAGTTTCTAACTGCAATAAGATTTCTTTCACTGCATGCATTTGATCACGACTAGCATCAATGCAAATGATGGCGTCATGCAAATTGTAGATGCGTGACCTCGGTTCCCTCATTTTTAACTGAGAAACCCCAAATCAAATTCTGATCCCGTGCCTTGTTCATAAGACAAGAAAAAACTAAAGCAACAATAAGAAATAAGAATGGAGAAAGAGAGAGGATTAGCTTGTCCAAGCCCTCTCGAACTTTTAAAGACCCCAAAAGAAGAACTGTTAACCCAGAATTGAACCCTTGACATTACGAAACAAACCCAAAATAATTGGAACATTTTAAACCATCACAACATGAACATTTCGATCACCAAGGATTCAAATGACCCAAAATCAAAAGAAACAAAACCTTTTTTGATTTAAAGGATGGTTGATAACGAATAAAAACTTGGGTAACAATAGTGCTAGTGTTTTTGTTTAAATTTCCATTCAAAATTCTAGGGAACACTATGGAGTCTTTCTAACTCAATCAAATGTAGGTTGCAGAGTGCGAATTTTCGATTGGTTATTCTTGTTCATTAGTATTTCCTTCTCAAATTTTGGTGGTCTCCAATTGTTATGAAAGAGTTGGGAGTCTTCTTGTTCTTCTGTAACCCTTACGTCTATACTCTTATCATCATACTTCCAATGAAAAGCACACAGCCACCCTCCTAACACACAACACACAGGCCAGGACGGAAACAGGGTGGTGATGGTAGCAAGTAGAAGTCCTCGATCACCTGCCAAATCAAAGGCCACAATCTCCGCTTTCTCATACAGCAGCCGATGAAGAACGCCATTTGCATGGATACTACTCTGCAATAAATGTAATGAGTATGTGATCCCTCCTTTGTTTCTCCGCCTACATCAACAATCTTTATTACCATTGCCACCACCAGGTAGCCATTGGTCATAATTAACCTTGATTTCTAATTAACAAAATGCTGGTAGGGTTAAAATTTTTGAATAGGTTGATTTTTGGTGAGATAATTTACTCATTGAGGACAACATCCTTATAAAAACTCAGCCCCTACTATCTATGTCCATCTATATGAAAATACATTTTCATATTGCTTGCGAAAGGAACAAATTAAAAGATTTAATAAACAAACAAACCTTTTGTATTTGAATTTCTCACGCCTTCAAACCCTAACCGCTTACCATTCCAAAATCACGTGATTTTTTGAATAAATCATGTACATATTATGTCTTGATCTCCACCTCCTTAGTCTACTGCTATGTGGCTTTACATTCTTCTTCGCTCAGTATTTTTATTTCCTTGTCAAATTCTGGTGTTGATTTGTTATGACAGATTTGGAGTCTCCTTTTAAAATAAATTTGCCAAAGTGCCAAGCTTATGTTCCTTTGCCCCAAGTGTCACAAGCATCCAATGTGATTTCTAGGCATATATATACCTTGTAGTGCTTGTGTTGAGGAAACAGAGCATGCATTTAATGGAAACAGAAATACATCAAGTAAGCTTATTTGCAGAAGCATCAATAGATGAGGGTTGTTAATCATAATTTGGCTTCAGACTAGAGGGGAAAGGCATCATGCAAAATTTCTATAAGTGATTTGAGGTGATCTGAAACTGTTTAAAGTTTGAACAAGAAGAAAACAGAGGCGAAAACAAAGATGAAACAAATGAACTTTAGTGCAACTGAGGAGGGCCCTTAAATTATGCCATATCAGATAAATAATACAGTTTAGATACAGTAAAACATCAGCCAAATAGAACAGAGCAAAACATCTGGTTTTTCACAATTAGATTCAACTACATTCTATTTCTAAGAGGTAATCACGTAAAAAAATCAAATAATTAAAGAGAAGAGAGAGATGCTACGTAACCAAACATAGACACTATGACAAGAATAACAGATATAACAGAAACTTTAAGAATCTTGATCTGATGGATCAAGTGGTAGATAACTCTTGGTGGTCCTCTGACTAGTAGCATTCCGTTCAGCTTTGTGCAGCTTGCAGTACTCTTGTTAATTACTCAGCTGGTTTACTTCATTCGCAATTCTATACTACTATGGGTTAGGTTGAAATCCAACCAAACATGAGGCATCATGTAATACGAAAATATACAAGTTGAATATCGAGATTTACTGATAAAATATAAGATCATAACAAACTAAAGTTTGATATAAGATAGGGTAAAAAGAGATTAAAAGACAAGCTTTCTGTATTTAATTGTATCAGGACTTGCTAAATAGGAAGAATATTAAAACATTGTATGATTTGCTAATCAAAGAAAAAAGGCGTGACTTGGAAATGCATGAAACTCAAATAATACCATGATTTGTGAACCAATGTCTCTCTTCATTCTCCTTCCTCTGCAGCTATATATTACTACCATTTGCTTTCTAGCTCAATTACTCCAACTGATTCAATTGTCTTTGCAACTTCAGAAAAAAGAAAATGCATAATAATAAATGCTTACCACTCCAAAATCACATGATTTTTGAACGAATCATGTTACAGAGATTATGTCTTGATCTCCTCCTCCTTGCTCTACTGCTATCTGGCTTTACTTTCTCAGCTGATATATCCACTTACACATCTACTACATCTTTTTCTCCCAGAGCTTTCAATGAAACAAAGCTGTCCATGTGCGGAATTATTTGATCAAAAAGTTTCGAACTAGTATCGTAACGCATAAGATTTTCCGAAGTTCTAGTTGTCTGGTCATAACGATAAATAATCGCATCATATTTGTGCCACAATAGAATCTCACCGCTTTTGATGAGGGCAAGTGGCTTATAGTCATAGCAAATACCTTGGCATTCTATACTGAACTCCTTACTCCATTTCCATGACTGGTACTCATCCTGTTCTTTCACATTGTTACTTGTATTGTTCTTTGTCTTCTTAAATGACCATATTTCTATACTTTTACTGTTAATATAATGAACAATACACAAACACCTTCCTAACTCCTGGAGTTCAAAAACATGCGAACCAACTCTAGGAAGAAAACACGGTGGTGATGGGACCATGCAAAACTCCTCATCTACCAAATCAAAGGCCATAATCTTCCTTTCCTTGATGTCGAGCCAGTGAAGAGCTCCATTAACAAGGATTCCCGGGTATGGCAAATCAGGTAGATAACCTAATAAGCATGTGATTTCTCCTCTGTCTCTCCACCCTCTGCCATCGCCAATAGTGTATACCTGGATGTGTCCAACATAGGGTTGGTGGAAGGGGTATTTGTAATTTATTCGAACAACTTTGTACTCTTTAGTAGAAGGATGGTAACCAAATCCAGTAACAATATAGGCATAGATTTTATTTTCGCCGGATCTTGCTGGAAGTTCAATATATTCTCTAGTAATGGGATTAGAGATGTGGACAAAATTGTCAATGCCATTCTTGGGGAAAATACAAATCAAACCATTGCAAGAACTAATCATGCGATCCATGGCGTATAGATTTTTGATTGGAAGATAATTGATCCTTCCTCTTATAAGTGTCTTGTAAGAATACTGTTGTTCATCCGTATTAATCTTATCACAGTGAAGTGATTTCATCAAGCAACTTTCCTCACAACCACGAGACACAATGGTGAAAAGGAGACCCAGATCCACCTTATCATCATTAAGTTGACCTAATTGACGATGTAGGTGCAAATTAGCAAAATAAGTATGAAGTAAAAGGAGATTATGCCAGGTTTTGCATACAAGTTTGCAATCTAAAACTGACTCCGCGGGTAAGCGAGAAAATATGTCTAAGGTGATCTCTGCTGGGAGAAGTTTCTCCATTGATGATCCTGCCCAAATAATATAAAAAAAAAAAAAAAAAACAAACAAAAAAAAAACTAAATCACAAATATTCTTATCAGATTTTAGCATAAACAGATTAGAGGGTAGAATCGGCAAATCAAAGTGACCCTGCCTAAAACAAGCCAAAATCATAAATTCACCCAAATCAAACCTTAACCCTAACCCCTACGAGTTGTTGGGGGAATGGGGGAGCGTGGATAGGTGACACATCCACAGATCTGGATAGAGATAGAAGAAAGAAAAGAGAGAGGGATGGTTCAGATCTGTGGATGTGAAAAGAAAAGAGAGACAAAATTTTCCATACCCGGATGGTTCAGCTTATCACGATGGTAGGCGGAGATGAAATTGCTGGCAACCACTGCCGAGAAAGATGGATGAGAGACGCTGAGAAAGCACAAACAAGTGATACACTCACAGTAGTAGTGAATGGATTTAGAGGAATTCGTGCTTAATCGCCTGTGGAAGAGATGAGGGGAAAGAGAGAAGACGGGGAGATATGAGGGGAAAGTATGGGTTTTGGCCTTTTCTATTTTACTTGGTTGGGTCTCTTTTACCATATGAGTACTACATCAACATTTATATACATGTGTTGGTTTTCGATTTTATTTGTTGTAGGAAGGTATATATATATAGAGTGTTGTTATTGACACTTAAGTTTTTTATAGGTTGTGGCCTAAGTTTGTTTAATTTTAATCAATTTAATATAAAAATATTTTTTATTCGGGGTGGCCTTTCTTTTTATTTTTAAACTATTTTTCAACTAATTAATAATTAAAAAAGAATTTATTATTAGGACTTAAAAGATTAGATTAAAGAGAGAAAGTGGAAAAATCGACTCCACCTTCAACGGATTTATTCGTTCTTTCGTCAACGGATTTATTCGTTCTTTCATCAACGAATTATTCATTCCATCATCAACGAATTTTTCNAAGTTTATTTTTTACACTAATTTTGTGATAAACTATTAATGCAATTAATTATAAAAAAACTAAAAAATGCAATATCCATTGCACTGATTGAAATGTGAAAATTGAGTAGGTAGTTACGGAGAGATTTTAAGGATAGTTCAGGGAGAAAGAAAGTGAGAGAAAATCATGAAAGAGATTTAATTTCCTTTGTAAAAGTGAAACGGTTATGCTTTGGTGAGAATAAAATTACTAATTTATCCTTTTTTGAGGGGCAAAAGATGACCATTATACCCTTTTAAAGTAAAGTTAAACTTGAACAAAAAATAATTTTTTCAAGGGCACCAAAAGTAAAAAGCTCCAAAAAACCCCATTCTCTTAACTAATAGTATAATAGTATATATATATATATATATATATATATGAACGGCAAAAGAAAATTCATATAACAGAACGAGGCACGAGTAATGCTACATGCACCTCGGATTTGCACACAAAATTATCCTCATGGTCTAATTTGGGTCTAATTTGAGTCTAATTTAGTCAATGCAAGTTTAATTTTGGTCTAATTTGAATAAAATAATCAAGGGTATTAGCAAAGGTGCAAATCTAAAGTGCTTGTAGCATTTTTCACGAGGCACAACCTCAATTACATCTATAAATTATAATTCTGTCATGATTAAGAATATCAAGCAAGAAACTAGGAGCATCAGTTAAAACTGAACAAGTAGCAGAGGAAACTCTTGCTGCCTTAGCTAGGCAGTCAGCTGCTCTATATTAGCAAAACGAGTAACAAAATTAACAACAAAAGAAACAGAGTTTGAAATTAAAAGTTTACTGTGTCATCCAAAATAGATTTGCATCTCCAATCGATCTTACATCTTTTCCTTGAATATAGCGAACAAAAACTTGAGCATCTGATTCAAAACTAACTCTTGTAATGTTGAGATCTTTTGCCCATTTTATAGCTTCGAAGAGAGCTATGCCTTCCATAGCTTCTCTTCCTATTACAGCTGGGTTTGAGGTTTGTTTTCTTGCTTTCCAAATAAACCAAAGAATAGTAGCAACAACTTGAGAGAAATGAAAATTATTAATAGACAAGATATTAGAGAACCAAGAGTTAATCCTAGTTAACTGAATATCAACCATAGGAATAGTGGGAAGAGAAGTAGAATACCAAACAGCTTTAGCAAAAGGGCAATCTATAAAAAGGTACCTGAATATTTCTTCCTGGTTTTGGAAAGGGGACAATCCTTGCTTGGAATATTAATGATTCTACTAATCCTAGATTGAAGAGAGGTAGGATATCATAATAACATATCGAAACAAACAGTTTAATTTTGGGAATAACTTTGATATTCCAAATTTTACACCATGTATCATCAATAACAATATTAACATAAGAGGACATGTAGATTTCCTGAGTAAGAGATTTTACTGAAAAATCACCAGATCAAACAAATAGGCAAGAGCATGCCGATTCCATGAACAATGAGAAGTATCAATCAGATGTGAAACCATGTTAAAATCATTACAGTTTTGGACAGCAGGGTTCATAGTAAGGGTAGAATTAGGTATCCAGTTGTCATTCCATATATGAATAGAAGTACTGTTACCCACTTTCCAAAGATTTTTGAAAAACTGAATGTTTTTATTAATCCCTTTCCAAACCCAAGAGGAGCTGGAGCTAATACTTATTTGAAAGGGAGATGAGTTTTGAAAATACTTAGCCATAAGAATTTTAGAAAGAAGAGAGTCTTGATATCTTAAAATTCTCCAGCCAATCCTAACAATTTGAGCTGATTAACATTATATAAGAAGATCTTTAAAACCAGGACCTGATTTTTCTGAAAGCAAAACAAAATATATAAAACAAATTTTTTAGAGGGAAAAAAATATAAAAGAATAGGAAAAAAGACTAACCTGGATTATCAGACCTAGAAGGAGGAAAACAAATGAGACCCAAATCCATAATACCTCAAAAGACTTATACCCAAATTTCCATTAAAAAAATACCCAATCTTAGATTTTCAATAAAAAGTATACCAAACTCTAGTAAAATGTTTCTTCGATTGAACAGAAAATGTGTAGATATTTAAAATCAGGAAATTCAAACATATTATTTGGGAATTGTGCCAAATTACAAACAGAAAAAATAAAAAACTTATCAAGCCAATGCAAAGTAAAAAAGGAATGCTATTTGCAAATCTAAGAACAAATTTTTTTTGCAAATTGTTTGTACCAAGAACTCTATTTTATATTTTTTTTATAAGGTTCTATTCATATATTATTTGAAAACGAGAATTAGAGTAGAGAGAGGGTTTTACTTGCGTCTTACAGTAATTAATGAGGGTTTGTACCTGGTGAGAGCCTAAGTCAATTCAACTCCAACCACCTAATTAGATCAAACAATTTCTTTCGTAGGTGATGAAGGTAGTGAAGACTCAAGAGGACTCGATGAGTGAGTGATGGTGAAAGAAGATGAAATGAAGAGAGCTAGGTTTTCGCTTACATGGGCCAGATTTTTTTTACCTTATGTCACTACTTTTTAGTTTTTATACGTACACGGTTACCTGGTCTTATTCTTATATAGTTACACTCCACTTACATCTCATTTATGGAGCCTTATGCTCAATCTGCATGGAAATCATTCAAGGGTAAGGATGATCAATCCGCATGGAGATCAATCAAGGGTTTTCATATATTAATTTTCACCTGTTAAACCCAACTTATTCTGACACACTAATTACACTCTGCCTATATATGGCATATGGAACCCATGGATATATATGATCCAATGACAAGAATATTGGTCATCAAAATTACAATAAGATAAACAAATACCTGTACTGTATAGAATCCCAAGCATCCTTCTTATAATAGCAAAGATATAATTGTTAAAAAAGAGTACTAATTAACCACATATTTAAGGAGTAACTTTTGATAAGTACTTAATTACCTACTGCCCTGGTCGGCCAGTTTGGTTGCACAATTTCTTGTTGATCATGTAATTATTCAGCTGATTCAATTATCTTTACATCTTCTTCTCCAAGAGCTCTCAATGACACAAGGCTGTTCAGATGAGGTATTGCTTCAAAAAACACACTACAAGAAAACTGGGCTTTAGTGGCCACCTTTTACCGGCGGCCAGAAAAACCCGCCACTAAAACAGTGCTTTAGCGNCAGGTGCCCTTAACACAAGTGGCTGCCCCCAACATAAGCAACTAATAGAGATAGGGGTATTACAGTAGGTGAAACCTGTTGTTGTTGTTGATAGCATAGATCACAGGAGTTCAAATCCCACTTACATCGAAGAGCATTGAAGTACTCCCTATTGTTAATAGTTGATTCTTCAGTGCTTGCAAGTTGGTGGTTTCTCATCATTTTTTGCGTCATTTTTGAAGTTTTTCTCTAGTCGTTAGTAATTCTTTCTCTTTTATGCCCTTACATGTATTTGTAATTGGGCAATAGTCCATCATCAAAGAAAGATCTTGGAACAAAAGTTATGTCAAACATCCAAACCTCGTTCTTTTTATAGGTAAACCAAGTCAATGTTAATTGTTAAAATCTCAAGGTGTAACCCCAAGGGAGTTAGCTAGTTGGTAAGAGTTTTATCCCTCAATTTAGAGATCGAGTGTTCAAGTCTCCTTAAGGCCACTAAAAGAAATTATTCTCCAAATTATTTGATATATATTATAAATTAAAGGTGCGCATTGACCTCAAAGAAATTCCGAATACCCCCGTTGGCTTAAGGTGTAGGATCAAAATCCCAACAATTGACCATCTCAAAAACTTTGTAATTCACATGGTGTAGAATTTTACTGTTGCTAGATTTGTCTCCTCCTGGTCATCTGATGGGTCCGTTATTGAGGTCTTTAAACATGGTTGTGTTGTGATATAGTGTATTGGAAAGGCTCGCAATAGATGCACATTCAATCATAAAGTGGTGGATATTAATTCTATTATCTCTGATGCGGTTCGTGTTTATAATGAGTACAATCTCATTCAGCCTACTGCTTCGGTGATGGCTGAATCATCATCTTTTGTTGATGTTGGTTGCTCTTCTAGTTCGTTGCATACTGCTCAACTCTCTTGGACACCTCCGCCACCTGGTTCGATTAAGATTAATATTGATGGTGTTCAAAAATCAGGCTTTTTGAAAAATACACAGTTGAAAAATAATGGTTTAAAACTTTTCATGATTTCCATTAGAACGCCTAATAGTTATAGGATCTAATAGATAGGTTGTTAGAAATCTGTAAACTAAAGTAATTTCCTACAAAACACAATTAATTATAGAAAATGATCGAGGCTAGAATTTGATTCTATGTCCTTAAGACTTTAATCGTCCCACTACGGTGCTTACAGTTTCAGTGGTGGTAGTCTCTCAGGATACAACGATTACTTCTTGGGATAGTAACACTTCAGACCATAAGAACATATGAACCGACTTGGTCTTGCACTCTCTTTGTACGACACTCAAAGTGCTATATTAATTTTTAATTACTAAATGCAAACACATGAAGACCTTTAAATAGATGATGACATGACTAGCTATTAGGAACAAACATAACCCAAAATAATGAAACAAAAGGTGTTGGACCTATATGAAACACATGTTCATGTATGAACAAAACCAACATAGCAAACAACACATTAGGTTCTAAACTAGTCCATTCACGTGGGTTACTTTGGACTTAATTTTTCTCATTCACCCGAAAAATCAGTTTTGATGAGTAAATATACCATGTTCATCTCGTTGACGAGAATAACGCATAGATGTATGGACCCACACCAATTGACTAGTGGGTCCCACTTAATTTTTAACCCAAAGTTAACTCGGTCAAAACCAAGTTTTCAATATAGGTTTAGTTGATTACCTTTGAAGCGTGATTAAACCAACTCCACGATGTATGTTATAGCTTTGAACTTTGTGTTCCAATCTTCCTCCACAATCCTAATCTCCCACCGAAAACTCAAGATAACACCGTCCGAATAATTCGACCATAACTTTCTCCTGGTTACTCTATTTTTCTTTTATGATTCGCGTTTTCCATCGGAAATTTAATTTTTTCATAACTTGGTCTAAAATAGCTTACCTTTAATTTTACTCCGAAGTGCCTCAAAAATTGACTTTTAGTTTCTGTGGGATATTGCTGCAAATTTAGGAGGCTAATGTTTTTTTGCACACAATGGATATAACCAAAATATGGAACTAGAATAGGGAGTGAGAGGGTGATGTTTTCTACAATAGTGGTTGGCGGAGAAAAACGCCCCTCCTATAAGGAAGTCCCAACTCTTTTCAGATTCTTAGTTTGATTTGGTCTCTTAGGCCCCACATCTTTTAGCTAATTTATTTAGTATTTTACTTCTTTGTGTCTCACACAAACTAAAATATTAAATAAATAATTACAAATTAGTCCACCACACTTTTGTAATTGAGTATGAAAGATGCTGTAATTAAAACTAAACCTTTCCTCTGTTAATACTGCAATTAAATCCTCCACCTTACACTAATATTCATAATAACCCTCATTAGGTTAGTATTTTATTACTTGTTAGTACCTTAAGGAAAATTACATCTTAGTGTTTGACCTATCACATGTGTTGTACCATTATATATTGTTCTAATAATCTCTAAAGAGATCACTAACCAGTTTAGAATAATAATTCTCGCACTGTGAACCAAGGGAATATCATCTGAATTGTGGATTCTATATTGAACCAACATATTCTCATTGTATAATTATAGTCATCTATCTTGTCCAGAATATTGGATCACGTTTTCATTTCTGACATCAGTGCTTGACAAAACAAGATGATTATAATATATATATGCGAGGTATATGTTAACTCTCAGAATTAAACACTACAAGAAAACTGGGCTTTAGTGGCCACCTTTTACCGGCGGCCAGAAAAACCCGCCACTAAAACAGTGCTTTAGCGGCGGCCAACATACGGTCGCCGCTAATATACAAAGGTCGGTTATTAGCGACCACTATTTACCGGCGGTCGCAAAAAACCCTCGCTAATACCTTCTTTTACCGACGGCCAAAGGGTGGCCTTCGCTATTATGCATCTAATATTTACCGGCGGCCACAATATACCCTCGCTAAAGCTTATTTTTATCGGCGTCCATCTATATTCCGTCGCTAAAAATAAAATTTTCACGCGTGGAAAATTTACGCCATAACTTTACCGGCGGGATACTTTTTGGCCCCCGGTAATACACACTTTTACCGGCGGTCACCATACCCTCGCTAAAACATATTATTACCGGCGGCCACCATATACCTTCATTAAAGCATATTTTTACCGGGGGTCAGCTATATTCCGTCGCTATAAATCAATGTTCCAAGAGAAAAAAATTCGCGTCACACCTTTACCGATGGGATACTTTTTGGCCTCTGGTAATACACCTTTTTACCGGCGGTCACCATACCCTCGCTAAAACATATTATTACCGGAGGCCACCATATACCCTCGTTAAAGCATATTTTTACCGAGGGTCAGCTATATTCTGTCGCTATAAATCAATATTCCAAGAGAAAAAAATTCGCGTCATACTTTTACCGAT
>MVGT01001416.1:370280-409908 GCA_002174775.1 Macleaya cordata
GTTCCTTTTCCAGAAGAATTCTATGATAAATCTCCATGTAAAATTAGGTTCTAGTTATGAAAAACTGAATTTTGTCCTCTTATTTATGTTTGTTTTTGTTTAATTTATGTTCAGATGAGGAGGTAAAGAAGATAAAAGACTGGTACTGTGCAAATTTTGAAGAAAGCCAAGGGAAGGGAAGAAATGTAAATTTTTAAAAAGAGATGTATTTATTTTTAGAATTTGTTTGTAAAATTTTGTAACAAATGCAATACTTTTGTATATTACATGATATTTTAATTTAAATGAAGTGTTAAATTTATATAATGTTGAATTCTAATAAAGTGTTTTGGATTATAGGATTGCAATATTGTAGGTTTTGATTCACAGGAAAAAAATTCATAAATTATTTTTTTTTTCTAAAAATGGGACATTTACCGGCGGCCAGATGACCTTCGGAATAGGGGTTTTTTGCGGCGGCCAGGAAGCCTTAAGCATAAAAGACTTTACCGGAGGGAGATAATTTGGTCAGTATATCATACATTACCGGCGGCCAACAAAGCCTTCGGTATATAACTTTTTAGCGGCGATCATATGGCCTTCGGTATTGATCTTTGACGACAGTTGTTTCGGTCATTTTTGGCAGGTTAGTGACCAAAATAAATGACTTTTACCGGCGGCCAAAAGCCTTCGGTAAAAGTCTTGGCCTTTATCGGCGGCCAAAATTTTTTCGGTAAAACCTTTAGTGACGGGGCCTTTACCGACCAAGGCGGCGACCATATACGGCCGTCGGTAAAGACTTTTACTGGCCACTTTTGGGCTTTTACCGGCGGCCAACGACCCCCACTAAAACCCAAATTTCTTGTAGTGAAAGTTTATTGCAATAACAATAACTTAGACTCATCATTATTCACTGACATGAAATAACAAGACTCTTTTTTTTTATCAGAAACATAAAATAACAAGACTCCAAGCTCACCCGCTCGATGTAATTTTGTTACATCAATATACATGACTTAGGAGTCAACACTCCTGTGATAGAGATGCGTCACATAATTAACCAGTATATTATAGTTTCTTTGCAACGGTCCATAAGGTCCATCTAAACTACGAACATATGTAGCCAATTAGTAACTCCCGAGATTTCTTTTCCATTTTGTCTAGACTGGACCCGGGGTGGGCCTAAGCCCACGGGTCCAAGTGGACCTTGTTAGTGGGCTAACAAGGCTGAGATGGGAGTGAAGGTCCATTAGTGGATGATATAGGGTGGAATTATTGAGTCCCTTGCCTACGTACACGATTTGCATGCATGCATAAATTATTGTGCAAGTGTTTAATAGTAAATATTAATATTTGTGTTGAGATGGAATTATAATTTCATGTGAAAATATGTTGATATGAAATACATATTCATATAAGGAAGAGAAGTGGACCCTATGTTGAAGAAATACTATAGATTTCTATGATTTCATGTGAAAATATGTTGGCATGATATATGTATATATATATATATATATTTACATATAGGGAGCTGTTCTGGTGCCCTCGCTATATTGCCATCACTGTGACATTTTTAGGTTACCATAGTTTGTGGAGCCCACATATAGATGAACAAAGGGCTGATTTTTTGTGGGGATGATCTAAATAGTGAGGAGAACATCTTCCCAAAAGATCAGCTTATTCTAAAACTAGCAATCCAGACATCCAGTTTTTAAAAAATTAACTGTGATTGAATTAGTCATTTTTACCATTAAATTACATCAATGGATGATGGGGTTATAATTTTTAGAATTAGCTAATTTTTTGTGAGAATGATGGACATAGTGAGAAGAACATATTCACAAAAATCAGCCCTTAATTCATCTATATATGGGCCCCACAGGTCATAGTAACAGTGATGGCAATATAGTGATGGCACCGGAACTGCTCCCTTACATATATATATGTATGTGAATACTAAAATGATTGGAAGTTATTAACATCATAATGGGTCCCACTTGGTAGGAGGCGTTGGAGAGATCCTATCACACATAATTGTTGCCTAAACAAATTTTTTTTTTAAAAAAAGAATAATTGTGACATGCATAGGTCTATATGGTTAGTATACATTAATTGAGAAGATATTCATAATAATGGAAGGTTTAAAAAGAAACAACCAATGAGAATATCCTCTTCAAATTCAAACATGTGACTACAATATCAAAGGATAACTACCAAGTTTAGAATGGTGTCTAGGTAAGGAAATGAATTCAAAATTTGGATTTATTTAATTGAAACTACTTTTGGTTAACACATTTTGAATATATGGTAAATGCCTTACTAAAAAAAATATTTTCTTTCTTAAGACAAATATCAAGAGATGCTAACAATTAGATTTACTTGATGATTCAAGATTGATTAGATGATCCCAGATTAACTATATATATGCCTAGGTTGATCTACTCAATGAGAATACCCAACTGAATATTAATTAGACTATTAAATTCCCAAAACTTACCTATTATACATAGATGACACCAAATTTAAAAAGACTTGTTCATCAAGTTGGAATTAAACTCATGGTGAAAAACTCCAACCTTTGGATTCATTTTTGATGGACATGTGTCTAGTTCTAGATGACATTGAACATCAAAATGTCATGATCTTGCAACGCACACTAGCATAATATTTTGAATGGAGGGAAAAAATACCTATGATAGATGAATTTTTAGAAAAGGAAAGGGGGGATGGGAAGATAAAGAATGGGAAAGAGAGAGAGAAAATGGATGCCCTAGTTCGATCTCTACTCTCCCTCCATCTCTCATTCTTCCATTCGGTTAAAAAAAACACTCATCTACTAGTAGATTTCTTCCCTCTCCTCTAATCGTCTCACCTCCTCAAAATTATGATCCTCCATTAGAAACTCAAGAAGAGGAGGAAGTAAAGAAGAAGGAAAACCAAAAAAAAAGGGGGAGAGAAGCTTAGTTCGATCTCCATTCTCTCTCATTCTTTCTTTGGGTGAAAAAAAGAGGAAGCTAATTCGATCTCTAGTCCCCTTGAAGATGAGGCTCGATCCTTTTTAAAGGGTTTAGAGTTGGATTTATTTCTTACATCTAACTCCTTAATTCTAGAAGGGGACTCCCATTTTTTTAAGGGGACACCCATTTGATGGTCTTCTTTCTGACGGATGACAGGCTGAAATTTTTTCAATGACAAGCTAAAATTTCAGTGGTGAATTCGAAGTATAGTGTGATTGTAAGACTCTAATGGCTAACTTTCGTGTCTGCTTAGTTGTTTATGTTTTAAGAGCTAACTTTCGTGTCTGCTCAGTTGTTTACGTTATAAGAACTTATAGGAGTGGTGATATCCCCATCATCACTTACACTTGGGGATATCCTAGGGTTTTAATTATTGGTCAAATTGAAGTTTGACCAAAACTTGAAGAGATTTGTTCTTTGGGGCATCCTCACCATTTACAATAAAATAAGAAAACTATTTTATCTCCACCCACAAATTAAAATACACTCCAATATATTCATCTTCTCTACCACCATCACCACCACCACTACCAACATCACGCCACCACCATTACTAGAGAGGGAGAGAGATCGAGGAGGAGAGGGAGATAGATCGAGGAGGAGAGGAAGAAGGAGATCTGATTTTTTCAAATCTCCTTCACTCTCTCTACTCTTTCTCTTCTCTTTCTCTCTCTTTTTCTTTTTCTCTATCTCTCTTCTCTCTACGTATAGGTGGCGAACTGAGGTGGAGGCGGTGGAATGGTGAGATCTGATTTTTTTCAGACCTCTCTTATTCTCTGTACTCATTCTCTTTCACTCTCCTTCTTTCTCTTCCTCTCTTTTGTCTCTCTTCACTCTAAATCTGCAGGTGGTAGCGATTTGGGACGGTGGTGGCCGTGGCGGTGGTGGCCATGGCCATTTTGAAGATGAAATGTTTTTTTTTAATTTCTTTAAATGTTTATTAAAATTATTATTTTATTATAAAAATTTGGGATATCCCTTAGTTTATTGAAAGGATGCCCCTAAGTGTATTTTGAAAAAATGGGAATATCCCCTAGTGTAGGATATTTTCCAGTATATTAAGGATAGGGGATATCACCACTCTTTTATAATGTATTGCCAGCTCTGTTGTTACTGATATAGCTGCTATTCGGGAGCGGTTCCGGTGCCATCACTATATTTCCATCATTTTTACCATGGTTTATGGGGTCCACATACAGATGAATCAAGGGATGATTTTTTGTGAGGATGTTTTCTTCATTATGTCCATCATTCTCACCAAAAATCAGTTAATTCTAAAATTTGTAACCCCATTATCCATTGATGCAATTTAATGATAAAACTGAATGATTCAAACACTGTTAATTTTTAAAAAACTAGATGACTGGATTGCCAGGTTTAGAATGAGCTGATTTTTTGTGATCGCCCTTGGTTCATCTGTATGTATTAGTTCGTGATGCAATGAGAAACGTTGTGCGCTGGTTTGTTGGACCCGGACATTATATTAACATCTGAAGTGATCCGTGGGTTCCTTGGCTACCTGGGTTTCGGGTGGAAGGTTTAAATCAAGCTCATCTTCGGGTCTTCCGGATATCTGATCTCATCTGTCATACAACCTGAAGTTGGAAAGTAGATCTAATTTATAAATGATTTCCCCCTTATGAGGTAGCAGCGATTCTGAGGATCAAGTTATCTACTTCAGAAGTTAAAGATAATCTGATGTGGCTTGAAACTCCTACTGGCCAATTTTCAGCAAAATCAGCCTATAAGATGTTGCTAAAAGATGAACCTTCTTCATCTTCTTCCCATTCTGCTTCTTGTTCTTTTAAGTGGAAAGCATTATGGAATTTAAAAGGTATATCCCCAAAGGTTCAGCTGTTTTTGTGGCGTGTTTTAACGAATTCCATTGCGCTTTGCTCGACTTTGGCACGTTTGTTGACAGTATAGGTCCTTGGTGCCCTTTCTGCCATTTTGTGCCCGAAACTGTTGATCATTTGTTCTTGAAGTGTGAAGTGTCTCGCTGCACTTGGTTTGGGTCTGCTATTAGTCTTCATATTGATGTCCATGATTCTGCATTATTTGTGGAATCCCTTTTTAGTAACTGGCTATCTAGTACTGACTCGAAAGAGGTGGCAAAAATGGGTTGTGCGATCATTTGGGGTATTTGGAAGGCTCGAAATCGCCTGATTTTCGAGGGAGTTCAGGTCGAAGCTCGAAGTGTTATTGCCACTGCTACACAAATCTTTTATGAGCACAACTTTCATTCATTTACTCAACTTACTACATTTCCTGTGGAGCATAATTTGGCTGAACTTCCTCATATTGTTGAAAGATGGGCGCCACCACCTGCTGATTCAATTAAAATAAATGTGGATAGAGCTACTGGAGTGGATTCTATTGCAGCAATTTTGGTTGCTCGGAACGATACGGTGTTGTTCTTCGGTGTAAAACAATC
Organism: Macleaya cordata; assembly: GCA_002174775.1. Classification (NCBI taxonomy): domain Eukaryota; kingdom Viridiplantae; phylum Streptophyta; class Magnoliopsida; order Ranunculales; family Papaveraceae; genus Macleaya; species Macleaya cordata. The sequence continues at coordinate 375,711 of MVGT01001416.1, forward strand.
TATGAGGGCAATTGGTTTGGGAAAGATGCGGCTTTAGAGGCTGAGGCAAGAGGTTTTTTGAAAGGGCTAGATTTTGCCAATAATTTTCCTAATACTCCTATTACTGTTGAAGGGCATTCAAAGATGATCGTCTCATATATTAACGATTCCTGTTTGCCAATTCCTTAGAGGATACGATCTATAATTCAGGATTGCGGAGATCTTCTTACTGCTAATACGCTTTTATTAGTTAATTTTGTTTCTAGAAACTCAAATAAAGTGGCTCATGCTCTAGCACGGTTTGCCATCTCTTGTAAAGCGTCTTGTGATTGGACTTACATGGTCCTTGATTGTATCTCAGTTGTTGTACTCACGGACAACGCTGATTTTTTCTCAGATATCTAATGCATTATATCCCCCATCTTTACTTACACTTAGGGATATCTTAGGGCTTTTTTATTGGTTAAACTAAAATTTGACCAAAATTTGAATACATTTTTTCTTTGGGGCATCCTCCCCATTTATAATTATAAAAACGGAAAATGTAAAAAAAGTCCTTATTTTATAGGGGACCGATGATTTTAATCCCTCACCAAAATACTTTTATAATTTTAATCCTCATTTTTTTAGACTTTATGATTTTAATCCTTAAAAAATTATAGTGTTATGATTTTAGTCCCTAAAAATTAAAAAAAAGTGTAAACTAATTTTTAAAAAATGCCTAAGGTACCCTTGTTCACAGTTTTTTTTGTTAAGTTGGACAAAAACTGTAATCCTTAAAAGTTCTCAATCGACAAAATCTTCATTTGCTTCCATTAAATCATTCATCACGTTCGATTAAATCGTTCATGCGATTTGAGAAATTGCAGATCTAAACTTCCAATTTCAGAAATTTTAGATCTGATCATGCGATTTGAGAAATTATAAATCTAAACATTCGATTTGAGAAATTGCAGATCTGAAACTTGCGATCGCAAACTAGGTTGAGAAAAATTAAGAAAGAGAAAAAGTGAGAGAAAAATAAATATCAAACTTGTAATTTGAGAAATTACAGATCTAAACTTGCATTCTGAAATTGCAAGTTTGAACTTGCAGTTTTAAATTGCAAGTCTGAACTTGCAATTTCAGAAATTGCAAATCTGAACTTGATATCACCATTAAGGTGAGAGAAAATTAAGAAAGAGAGAGAAAGTAGAGAAAAAAATAGATATCAAACTTGCAATTTTAGAAATTACATATCTAAACTTAGAGATCTTGCAATTTTAGAAACTGCAAGTTTGAACTTGCAATTTTCAGAAACTGCAAGTTTGAACTTGCAATTTCAGAAACGGCAGATCTGAACTTGTGATCGTAATTTAGGTGAGAAAAAATTAAGAAAGAGAGAAAGTAGAGAGAAAAATCGATATCAAACTTGCAATAAATTCAATATCTGAACTTACTAGTTTAAGAAATTGCAAGTTTGAACTTGCAATTTCAGAAAATTCCAGATCTGAATGAGTTTGATAGAGAAGAAGATGAGATATTGCAAATCTAAATTTTAAACACGTTGAAGAACTTACCGCTAATCTAAGATCCGTCGAAGAAGTGCGAGTTCATCGGAGAAGAAGATGAGATCGGAACTTTGAAAGATATAATGAAGTCGGAGAAGTAAGAGACGAGAAAAGTTATGAAAGAGTTCGCCGGCATCGGAGAAATAGAAGAAATCAGAAGGAGGATGAATGATGAGGAGTTCACCGGCCACCGGAAGTTAGACCTAGAACCAAAATAAGAGGGGAATGTTTGCGGCGTTTTACTGTTAGGGTTTTTAGTTGATTAGGTTTTAGATCTTACGGGATGATATTAGGGATTTATTTGGAATAGATTGTTTTTAATGGTTAGTTGTGTCTTTTTAAAACTAGGGATTAAATTTACAAATTTTTTTAATGCAAGGGATTAAAAACCTAAGACTTAAGAAAATAGGGACTAAATTCTCAAAACCCCTTATAAAAACTATCTTATCTCTATCCCCACAAAACCAATATACGCCCCATCTTCTTCATCTTCTCCACCACCACCATCACCACCACCACCAATACCACGCTACTACCATTACTCCAAAGAGAGTATAGAGAGAGAAAGAGAACAAAAGATATCAAGAGAAAGGGAACGAAATGGATCAAGAGAAAGAAAATGAAAGAGATCGACCTAAAATAGTTTTAGGTCTGAAAAAAAATCGATCAACTGATGATGATGAGACTGAGAATCAGACTGATTCGACTGATCAACAACTATATTATGATTATCTCAATTATTGTTGTTGATGTTATTATTATTTTGCTTTGGAATTGGATCTCCCAATTGACCCGACCCACCAACCAGTAATCCATTTTTGTGACCATACCACTCTGAAAGCGGTGGTGGTTGTTGTCGGATTAATCTATGATAATTCGATGGGATCTGATTCTCACGTCCGTAGGTGTCGCTCCTCCTCCTGGTGGAAAATTGAACATGCCCGACCACATACCACTAGTATCATGCACCGACGACAACCCACCGCCGCCACCACCACCGCCAGATTCTTCCTCTTCTATGGAAACTAATGGCAATGGAAGCTCAAACCCTTGAGACCTTAGCTTATCCCTCTTGTTCTGTTGTGCTATGTGATGCTGGTCTTCTTGACGAACAATTGTGGTTGTCGATCTTCGAAACCCATTATTAAACATCCCTTGTTGATGGAACCCTTCGGACATAGATGATTTAGAAAAATTAATATTAGGTATTTCGTCTTCGATTGAAATTGGGTACTGAGTCCTGTTCTTGATGATCCTCCTTCTTTGATCAAAACAGAAGAGCGGTGATGATAAAATACTGGTAGTACTATTGCTACTCTCATATCAAGATATTATTTTTTTCTTCATCTCTTTCTTCTCTAAAATCGATCAACTTTGTGGTGGAGGTTGTTTTTAGGGGGAGTGAGAAAGAAATCGAGAATGAGAATGAGAAGAGAGAGGGAGAGAGATCAAGAAAGAAAAAGAGATGAGAAAGAGAGACGAGGGAGATGGTGGTGGCCATGGCGGTGGGATGGTGAGGTGGAGGTGGAGTCTGGTGGCCTTGGTAGTGAGGAGCTTTCAATTTTTATTTTTACTTTTTTAATTCTTTAAATGTTCATAAAATTATTATTTTATTACAAAGGGCTAGGATATCCCCTAGCTCATTGAGAGGATGCCCCAAAGTGTATTTTGATAAAATGGAGATATCCCCTAGTGTAGGATATCCCAAGTGTAAATGAGGATGGGGGATATCACTACTCATAGCAATATAGTGAGGGTACCGAAACCGCTCCCTTTAGTGAATATACCTAAATTGGTTCCTTCAATTCAAAAATAAGTCTTCCACACTTAAAAGTCAATTCAAACCTTAATTTTAGTTTCCGTTTTACTCAATTTTATCAAATAATCATTTANTAATCAGATCCTAGACGGCAGAGTAGATCAAACTAATAGTAGAAACAGCATTTGGATCGAACATTCATCAACAATCAAATTCGTCCCGAAGTACATTTATAGCCAGGACTAGAGACGAAATTTCGGTTCTTTCTACACTACAGCAGATCGAGCATTCATGGAGAGATCAATTACAGGAAAAACGTAAGAAATTAGGGCTGAATTGTTAAAGCTGAAAAAGGAAGATTGAGAGAGAATTCAATCATAAATAAAAATTAACAAGAGATCTAAGATTAAAAAGCCTAAGAAATTGAAACATAGGTTTCGATTACCATGGCTGCCGATCAAACGTCGGTGGGATCCAGAAAGAGAGCGAAGTTCGCCAAACGTCCAAACCCTGCAACTGCTCCGTTGCCTTCCCTTCCTCGAAATTTCTAACTTACGGAAATGAATCAAATGATGACGCTGTTAAATGTTAAGAGAGAAAATAATAGGATGCACCGTAACCGAACCAGAACCATAAGTATTACTAGCCCCCAATTGGCTTTCTCCCAGTAAAATTATTATGCCCCCTCACATGCGCGTGTGAGTTCAAAGTTGGCAAATTATACAGCGCGTTATTTAGTTAACTCATCCTTTAACAAACTCACTTTAACGATGGGTCCACTTGGTGACGATGTATAAGCTGATTTGATACAGACATTGAGGAGATCATCATAAAAAAAATGTATGTTAAAGAAAAAAAAAAGTCACACAACTTCATACAATAGCTTCACCGAGCCGCACAAATGCATGTGAGTTGGTTGTCCATCCTCCCCACACGCGCTTCGGGTTGGATGTCCAAACATGCTACGCGCATTACAAATTAATTTTGCATCCTCACATGCGCGTAGTGACTTGACAAATTTTGTTGCGCGTTATTTATTTAAGGGAATAAGATTGCAGTTGGGATGTCCAAACGTATTGCGCACGTGACAAACTCATTTTTGCCCCTTGTGAGTTGGTAAATTATTCGACTTAATATTATGAGTATTAGGTGGATCACTTGGGGATGATATGTGCACTAATGTTGATCTAGACGATTGATAGATCATCATCATAAAAAATCAAACCTTGGATCATTTTTACATGAGCACACAAACACATGTAAGTGAAATAGATATTAAGTGGATCCACTGGTGATTATATATATACTGATGTGATCTACACGTTGATGAGATCATCGTCAAAAAAACTCAGCCCTTGAATTCACTCCAAGTGACCTCATTGGTAAGTGTAAACCAAGCGTATACGGTATTTTTTAAAAAATTAAAAAAAAACATGAAGTGACAAAAGTCACGCAACTTCATACACGGCTCCTATACGGCTCAAAATAAAGCTGAATAGGAGCCTCATTATAATATTAAGATAAGATGGTTTTGGACCCACAGTCTAATGGGTCCCGTCGGCAGTTCTTTATATGCTTCACGCATAATAATGAATACAGTACGGGTCGGTCTATGGCTTATGAGTTATGAGTCTTATGACCCTTGTTAGCAATCATCCGAATTATTCGCGTTTAATACTCGTACTTTTTCGTATTTCCGAATAACGTTTAATACTTCCATCCAAACGAAACCTAATCAATAATACACGAATTTTTTAGCTTAAACGTTTAAAATACGTTTTAACCGAATTACCAAATGAAACATGTGAAAAATACTCCTACTCTATTTAATTACTATCAGACTTTCAATACAAAAAAATAAAAATAAAAAAGAAACCCTAGCTAATTGCTTAAGGACCCTTCTTTGTTTTCTCTCTTTGTTTATAAGTACCCCAATTCTCTCAATTTCTCTCTTTATAGATACAGTCAGAACTCCATGAAACATCTAGAAGACTTGGTATATTACCGAATTTTTACTGCCGAATTTCTACATATGAAAAGTATTAAACACGAATTAACTCTAAATCGAATATTTCCCGTACGACGAATGATTGACCGAATGTTGGACCGTATTACAATTCTTATGAACCGAATAATACTCGTACTTTTGTTGTCCTGAATTTTAGCCGTCCGCCGAATTGCTAACAAGGCTTATGACTTTCGTTTTCTTTTTCTATATAACATGGGCATGTTAAAGTTAACACATTAAATAACGTAAATAAAGATAAGAAAGGTTATTGCGCCCCTCCTGATTGCGCCCCACTGAAGCCCCACATTTTGTGAGCGCTCATATGAAGATGATGTAGGGGTTAATTTTTAGAAAGAATGTTCTCATCACTATCTCTATTATCGTATTAAAAAATTAGTCTATTCTAAAACTTCTAGTCCCTTCAGATCAACCTTTAGAAATTTGTTATATTTTATACTCTTTTTTTACTGTTAATTTTCGATAGACTTTTGATGGGGTTAGAAATTTTAGAAAGAGTTAATTTTTGGATATAATAATTAATACACATAGTGAGAAGAACATCCTTTAAAAAAAGCCTCTGAAACATCTCTATATCGGCCCTCCAAAATATGGAGGCTTCGATGTGGTGCAATAACCCCTCTCAAATAAAATTTCGTCAAGAAATAATAAAAGAATAAAGTGCATAATACCATTCAAAATTTCAAATCCAATAAGTCCATCACGGGGGTATATTCAAGATTCTCATCAAAACCAAAATAATACCTAACTTTTAAAGAATTCTGATCAAACTAAACCCATCTTTTTCCCTACCATCCATGTGTACGTTAGCAATAACCCATGTGTTTGTGACTCATAACATAGATTCCTTGCAAGTGCCTCAGTAATTTAAAGGAATTTAAAAAGGCACAAAGATAAGGCCAAAGCCCCTTTGTTAAATTTTCTTTGCTAAAGCCTAAAGGCATATAAAAGTTAAAGTTTACAACTTTTTAACACTAATTGGGAAGGTTGGCTATCCATCTTTCTTTCCTTAATGCCTTGGTTTTTCATTTTTGTGTCATTCAGTCTAATATCTTTAATTAAGAAAACACTACAAAAAGATATTAGAAAAAAAAAAAAAAAAGTGATGAGGAATGGTGAAAAGTAACCAAATAGCTAGAGTCGTAGTCTTGTTGAGTCATCCTCTCAAATCAAAGAAGATGGCATCAATTGGGTTTTTTGTTTCCTTGACAAAAATCTAGAGTTGTGGAGAAAGAATGGCACCCACACAGTGAAACTTAAAAGGGGGAAGAGTCTAGAGAAAATAGAAAAGAAGAACCATTGATCCTGAAAATGAAAAATAAAGAAATAACAATAAAATTAAGTACTTTCTAGGTTCGCTATTGAATGTTATTCTATTAATAAGAAATACTTAAGTTAGGATTTTTCTTAAAGGTCGTTTTGGTGAGAATTAACTAAAGATTATGCCACTTAAAAAGGATAGTAAAAAGGAGAAGATGGTAAGAGTGCATCTCCTGAATCAGGTAAGATGGTCTCACATTGATAAAACCAAAAGAAAGAACAATAAGTAAAAATGAGAAAATGAAAAAAAGGGTTTTAAGTAATAAAATTTATAAAGAAAAACATGGTCCAGAAAAGATCAATGATATACTTTTGTTTGAAAAATAGTGATGATGATTATTTTTCACTGTATGTATACGAGTGAGGTTATATAGCTCCCTTATATAGTCCCTCTTATATAACCCACGCATTTTGGGTCCACATACAATACATTCAAGGGCTAATTTTTGAAGAAGATGTTCTCCTCATTATGTATATCATCATATTAAAAAATCAGCTTGTTTTAAAACTTCTAACCCACTCAAATTAGCCCTTAAAAATTTGGTAAGTTTTTAACTTTTATTTTGACCGTTGATTTACAGGAGCTGATTTATGAGGTTAGAAGTTTTAGAACCGGCTGATTTCAGGTAGTATGTTCTCCTCACCATGTAGATCATCCTCTCCAAAAATCAATCCCTTGATGCATTTCATGTGGGCCCTATAAGATGGAGGGGTTATTATTGGGTTATTTATAGGGGGTTTCTCTGTGCCTGTTGGTGGGTGCATTTCTTGCGCTCGTTAGTAATGATGTTCTTGGCGGTGTCTCTGCGCTTCTCACACGCCCACTGCGTGTATCTACTCCATAATGTAACCTGGGCAATAGTCCCCTTCAAAAAAAAAAAAGGTGTACATGTGGAGGAAATTTGTCAATTCTTATCTTTTTTTTAAAATAAAATTGTCATAACTTTTTATCTACAAATCATTTTTTGAAAAAAATTATATTTTTGAAAGTAACTCGCGAAGATCTTCATAACGAGATTAGTCATCATTATCAAATTTTAAAAAAATATATATAAATGGGGTACATACGACACATGGTGCATGCCGAAGGCATGTCGACATGTGTCGAATGTACGAAATTGCAGACTAATGTATGCCACGGGAGATTTTAGACGATGAAAATACACGACAAATTATGGATCGTGCTGAAGGCACGGGTTATCGCTAGTTCATGAGAAGTTAGAGTTAGGATCCGCATACATTCTTATTCATACGAGTTTTTTGTGGGGCCTACATCGAGATGATCCAAGGGTATGAAGATGTTATACACATCATGTAGATCATCATCATACAAAATCAACATGTTCTAAAACTTCTAGCCTCATCAAAAGTTAGCTTAAAGTTAATACAAAAATAAACGGCTTATACATTACTTAACTTTTGATAAGGTTAGAAATTTTATAGTGTTATGATTTTTGGTGTGATAATTTGGGTGCTAAATACTTGACTGCCAACCCGATCGTTCATGCCCGTACAAAACAAATTGAGATCAATTATACTTTGTGCGTGAACGTGTTAAGCGTCGTCAACTTGATGTTCGTTTCATTTCTTCTCGAGATCAACTTGTCGATATATTTACCAAGCCTTTGAGTAAAGATTGTTTTGTTTGGTTATGATCCAAGCTTACCGTTCTCGAGGAATCGCTAAGCTTACGGGGGCCTGTTAAGCCTACAGATGTTATTCATGCACATAGAGAGGACCCATGCAAGACACGTCTCCATCTTGATAATCAACAGCTTGTGGCCTATGTTGAGAGAGATTCTCATCCAAGCAAAGTCTCATAAAATAGAAACTTCTATTTCTTGTATACTTGTATTTCTATATTAGTATACAATAGCAACTCTTGTATAACATATATCTTTTTATACTTGTATAAGGGGCTCCTTGCTACAGTACGGCTGGAGTGAGCCCCATAAGCCGTTAAGAAAGTGGCTTAAATTGGAGAGAGGAAGGAGGGATGGTGTGGCAGCTGGAAAACATCGTGGCCGTCCTCATTTTTTTTTTTTTTTGAGGGAGGATATATAGCCCCTTTATATAGCCCAATAAAGACATCTCCATCGTGGCCGTCGTTTTTCGATCTTTCAGTTGTGGATATGATGACACGTGGTGATCCAAATATAACTTTTGAGTCGGCTCACTTATAAGCTCGGCTAAAGGAGGACAAATTTTGGGGGAAATTGATTTTCCCCAAAATCAACCTGAACTAGCGGACAGCTTCTTCTTCAACCTCGGAGGACAAAGGACACACAGACCTTCTTCAACCTCTCTCACTTTCTCTCTCTAGAATTCCGGCTCTCTATATCTCCAAAAAGCTTCCATATAAGCCACCTGCAAACGTCATCAACTAAAAGAGACCGGTTTCCATCTCCCAGAATGACGAAAGATTTCCCATCGATTTCTTCCAAGTGTTGAAATTTCTCACTTTCTCTCTCTAGGGTTTGTTATATATCTCTGTCTACCTCTTTCTGTACATCGCGAGAAAGTCTTTAATTTCTCGCAAATCTATCGAAAAGATTATGAATTGTGGTCACCTTGAATTGTCCGATCTGATTTAACTTCCCGATTTGAGGTTTTGTGAAAGTTTTCATGGATTTTGATTGAGTTTTTTTTATTTATTTGTATTAGGAATCAGATTGTCTCAAGAAATCATGTTACTTTTGGATTGGTTTGGAGTTCTTGCATCTCTAGGGTTAATGGCAAAAAGAAGCCAAGATCTTGTTTCTAGGGCTTGATAATGTTGGAAAGATGACTTCGCTTCAGATTATTGGGCTCGTGATCTCCGGCGATAGGTCGGTTATACTCCAGATTCGTGATCTCCGGCAAAGCTGGTTCACAGTTGATTTTGGGGTTTATGGTTTCTCTTGAAGCAGTTTGATACTTCGATGGATGGATAGAGAGAAGAGGGTATCGAAATCTTAAAAAATTATTGTACTTCTATGAATTTTGTCCTCCTTTTAGCCGAGTCGATAAGTGAGTCGGCTCAAAAGGCGTATTTGTCTCGCCATGTGTCATCATATCCACCATTGAAAAATAAAAAACCAACGGTCGGGATGGAGAGGTCTTTATTGGTTTTTTTTTATCTTAAAAAACTTTTTAAAAATGTCAAATGTGTCCCATAATCTTATTTATTTATTTACACTTGCTGGTGGGGTTGTACAGAGTCAATCCAAGGGCTCATTTTTTTTTTAAGATGATCACCTCGAGTTCTAGATCACATCAGACTATATATCATCACCAGTGGACCCACATAATATCTATTTTATTTAAATTTTATTTAAATTTCATTTACACTCTACTTACACAAACTATAGAGTTCACTTAAATATGATCCAATGACTAATTTTTTGTGCAGATTACTATTATTACATTAGTCTCATCTTTATGTGGGACTACATGCAATTTTATTTTTTTTAATAATAACGCGCTGCGTAGTGCATGTAAAGAGGTAAAATGAGTGTCATGTGCGAAGCGCAGGGTAGGGATATTTGCGAAGCGCGGGTGCACAACAACACATGTAGCACGTTTGGACATCTTCTCATCTTTGACGTTGTTGAGAGAGAAACCCAAATACTTCTCTGAATTTATAAAAACCTCAACTAAAATGAACTGACTTGACTCAAGTTGAGTCGAATCATAGACCTTTGTTTTTTTCTGTTTTGAGTCATTGAATTGAGATCTAACTCGATCAACCATTCAAACAAATCAAATTTATGCTTAAAGAAAATTAAGCCGACTAAAAGGTGATTCTATTAATATTATTTGGGTTCTTATATTGGTCCACATCCATGGTCAATATATTTTCGTTTCTTTTTCTTCTTAAAACCTTTTTTTTTTTTTTTGTGGGACATCCAAATTCCAAACAGGCCTTAATGGATTCTGTCTGGTCTCTCTTTGTATAATAGAAAAATCAAAGAAATCAATTCCATTCTCGGGCTCAGCCTCCAGGGGACCGACACTGTAATTCCATATGAACTTGGAGGGCACTTTTAAAAAAAGATGCGTTCATGACACTTGACGCAAACCACGTGGCGGACTGCTGACGTGGATGGAAAGACCTCCCATAGTCTTAACTTTAATACATCTAAGTAATCATGTTAAAATTCCCTAACTAACCTCAAAGTTTCCATTGTATTCCGTAACTACCCTCAAATATCCAACAAAAAAGATGAACGTTAATAAAGAGTATTTTAGGATTTAGTCCCAATTGCATGCTAATTAGGGATTAGTCCTTTTTTTTCAGACTTTTGACATTACTTCCACTTCTGTTTATTGACTGATAAGTGACGTGTGTGTGTGCAACATGTGTATGATTTTGACAAATTTACCCCTCATATGTTAAGCACGTGAGAGACTTATGTTTTCCTTATGTTGTTTACCCAAATTACCCGTTATTTGATCTAACGACTAGGGTATGACAGATAGATCACAGTGACAATCGATCCCAAATTATGATCGTTTTTCCAACAGTCATCTTCTTCTCCAAACCCTATATAACATGCATCACATACCTCATGCAAATCTATCTAAAAAAACTCTAAAATCAAAATAATCAGTAGAGTGGTTGTAGAAGATTGAAGCTTCTTGGTCTTTTCTCAAACATCTCTTTTATTTTCTCTATTTTTTTTTTACCTAAGATCGAAAGTGATAAGAATGGGTGGTGGTGGAGAATCAAGGTTATGTTCTAAGGTATATAATGGTTGTTGTTTAGTATGTAATGTGTTGTTGTTCCTTTTCATCATGTCTACCCTAGTCTTTAGTTAGTTATAGTCGTTTCACCATTAATGGAGGTGGAGCACGCAAGAGGGACTTAACTTTAAATTTACTATTTACAAAAGGGATTTACATCAAATTATAGAATTAATAGTAGGGAGTTATATTGAATTATATAATATGCGTTAAATTCGTTTCTAAGCTTTATGATTGTTTCCTTTTTTCAATGTCAAGTTAGTAAGTCAGAAACAAAATCAAAAGTACAGTATGACATCAAGAAACACAAATTACTCGAAAATTTTGGTTCAGTTTTTCAGAAATATGACCAAAAGCACCATGAATAGAAATTTTTGGCAAAATATTCAAGCTTTTGGTGTAACCTATCACCAAAGAGTTCTATGTGCCTTCATCTTCTCCAAATAGAGCACACCACAAGGGTTGAGTGAACTTACCAGTTCAAATCGACACCTTCACCCATGGGTATGATCTCGAAAACCTTGCGCTCTCACTAAAAATCAGCCTACATCATCCTCTTCACTACCTTCGAATCTATCAAAACCCTCTCAACTTCACTCACAACAAAACACGGATCGTTGGATCAATTTGATGAAGAAGCCATACCCTAACCGTTCGATTAAAATAGGGGTAATTTGGGCTAAAATAAAAAAGAACTTAAGTCCCTCACATGCTTAACAAATGAGAAGTAAATTTGTCAAAGTGCCACATGTGTTGCAAACACACATGCTACTTAACGGTCAGTAAATGGAAGTGAGAGTAATGTCAAAAGTCTGAAAAAAAAGGGATTAACGCCTAATTAGAACATGCAAGTGAGACAAACCCCTAAAAATCTCGTTAATAATTGTAACACCAGACTGTGGGGCTCACATGGTTGCAATTTACGTATTGAAATTTGGTAAGGTTGTGTTGTCCTCATCGTGTACATCATCCTCACAAAAAATCAGTCTATTCTAAAACTTCTAACCCCATCAAAAGTTTGAGTCTTTTCCTCACCGTTAATTCAATTTCAATCAACTTCTCATCAATTTTTGATGGAATTAAAAGTTTTAGGATATGTTAATTTTTTGTGAAGATGATGTACATAGTGAGGAGAACAACCTTACCAAATTATAACTCTTGAAGTGTAACTATATGGGCCCCACATTCTGGTGTTACAATTCTGACAATAGATATTGGTGTTCAAATAGCACACGATAAGATTACTTTATAAGAATTTTTTTTCGCAAGTTAGAGGTCTTATAATTAACTGATTTGTTTTTTGGATATAACATTATCATCACTTATAAGATGTCAATCAAAACTAAGCTCAATCAGATATTTCTAACTCTCCTAACAAATCACAATAAATTTCAGTCGTTCATTCACATTTTTTAATTCTAGATTAAGTGTTCATGATGCTAGTGGTTTCCAATTGAGCTGATTTTTTCAGATATGATCCAAACAGTAAAAATAACATACTTATAAAAAATCGATCCATTTGGACAACCTTAGAGAACTAAACAAACCACTAATTATTTTTACAAAATCCCATTTTTTTTAAAGCCTCCAAATGCTTAACATATTTTTTTCTTTTTGTAGGAAGAGACTAATGCCCAAGTTACATCAAGACATAGATACACTACAACAACATGTAAAAAATATAGAGAAACTGTCATTAACATTGTCTCCAACAGATGGATGAGATTGTCACTAGCAAATGTAGCAAAGGGCGCCACTAATGGGCGCAATAAAAGCTGCCATCAATGAGTGCAAGAAAAGCTACCACCAACGGACACAAATCTTTATGAGCTAAATTTAACTATAAATCAACAGCTTATAAATTTGAGCCCAAGATCTTCAAAGTTATAGAAGAAATGCAAGCCCACCATATAAACGGTGGTTTGCAGTCCAAATGCGAGTTAATTTTTTGGATGATCATCTTTAATTTTTTTTCCTTTTAAGATCTAAAGTTTTTATAGTTTTTGGAATACTAGATTTTGACAAATTCTATTCATTATTAGTTGCGATCATCCAAGATTTAAAATCTACTGATAAATAATCTTTATCACTAACTAAATTAAATAACTACTTTTAAAGTAAAAAGACACATATGTGAGTCTATAACCATTGAATGCAACTATCCAACGATCAATACGATTTATCAAAACCCTATGTAAATCCCCCTTAACATGACCTGAAAAAACAAGGCTCGTGATATCTACTATATAGGTAACCAATAAGGGCCACCGATGTGAATAACTATCTAGTGATGTTAAGGGCTACTGTTAAGGGCTACCATGACCAAATCAAAGGCCTTTGACTTGTTTTAAAAAGCTAACCCACATTTTACTATAGCCAACAACCGAGTAAAAGTTCTTTCTAGGACAAAATAAAAAAGAATAGACTGTGTATTATTCAGACCCACAGAATTGTACATGCACAACTAATTTTTTTAAAATTTATTTTGTACTTTTGGTTTTCTCACAATGTTTTGCTTTCTTTTGTTCTATTATTTTTTTTTATGTTTTGATGTCCATGTGCCTTCAACAAACTCGTTTTGTGAAAAAAAAAACTCCTCTATTAATAGTGGAGTATATTCATACAATATAAATTTCTCAAATATGAGATTCAATGTTCGGAATATTGGTTGAATGTGCTCGGTATTATGATACCGAACAAGGTAGTGAAAAATTTTGTTAGATTATTGTAGTGGAAAAAAATGTTAAACAATAGAAAACCTAGAATTCTTTTTTGTTTGACTAAAAGATGATAGCCCTTATTAAAATATACACCAAATTAAGTCAACTATTATTGAACCTAAAATTAGGTGGCCCTTATCGGTTGCCTACGTGGTAGATATCACCAGCCAAAAACAAACACACACTAACAAAGTTTTTTTTTTTTTTGCCCTTTTAACACACAGACAACACTAACAAAATTTTATGATATTTGCCAACAACCACTTGCTCAGGTGGTTGGCATCCTTCCTTATAACTTGGAGGTCTTGGGTTTGAAACTCTTTGGCTGCGGTATTATCATTGAGTAAAGGCCCATGTAATTTCATATGTATATATATGTAGGTACTTCTAAATAAAGTTGATGCGCCCGTTAGTGGTGCCCTTTCCTACACCCGTTAGTGGTGCCCTTTCCTGCATCCGTTAGTGGGTGCCCTTTCCTGCACCTGTTGTTGGTGCCCTCTGTTGTGTCTGTCCCTTCATGGCGACCTCTATAAGAGATGATGGTAAAGGCAGTTTATGTGCTGCTTACACACCACAAGATCTAAGCCTTGTTGTATGCAGAGGGTTAGAAAGGTAATTACGCCAAATCCATTATGTTCTCGTTGAACTTTCCACAAACGTCAAAGTTATACAGAGAGAGAAAGAGGGTGGTCTATTTCTATTATAGTTCACAGACATTTGTTGTTTTTTTTTTAAGAAGTTGTATCTGTAAATATTAATACTTTTTTTTGCATGAAAGAAAAAGATAAGCCATGCCGATTTCTGCTAAGAAGAAGAAGACTAGATGATTTCACCACCGACTACTACTCATGATTATCTCTTATGGGTCTTCTCTGAATTCCACAAATCTCCGTACAGTTGTGATTTAATTTCCTTCAGGTACCCAATAAGACCCACAATTTTTTTTTGTTTAATTTACAACTTTTAGTTGTACTTTTAATTTTCTTTTTTCATGTTCGTCTATCGAGAATTCTACTTGGGATATGGGGTTCACTGAGTTTAAGGGTGAATTGAGATTTCAATTTTGATTCTAAAGTTGGGTCGGAGCCTATCTTCAATCTTGAGGTATTTTCTGAAAAATTTTACTGTTTGTTTTGCTAATTTGGACTTGGAATTGGGTTGGTTTTTTAATTTAATTTAGTTTTCCCTTCAATATTTGGTTCTTCAAATCTGATTTTATGAGTAATTCTTCAGTTTCTGAGCGCTTTTCTGAGATGGGATTTGTAATGAATTGAATTGGAAATTTTAGTTAGCGGTTTTTCTCCCTAGTGTAAACGGTCGTTTTTGGATGATCATCTTAACGCTTCAGAACTTTGTGTTTTTATCCCTTTTTTTTTTTAGTGAGAAGAACATCTCTTTGTTTTTGGCGAAAAACTGCATCCAAAATCCAAAATTTTGAGGTTTTGAATATTCTATATATGTAGATTTCAGATTTCAACTGATAAAAGAAGATAATAAATTTCATGAACTTTTAGTTTCAATTTATGAAGATTTGCAGTCTCTTTTTTTGGCTCATAATTCATAGCTCTTCCAGTCCAGAAATGAAGAAGGGAGTTACTGAAGTTGGGGAATGTAATTACTGTTTTTTGTTCATGAAATCTTAAATTTGATCGTTCTTTTCCTTAATCGTGAAGTCCAAGTTTACTCTCGTTCGCCTGGAGAATTCTCTTGTTTATTTGTTTTACTTTGTGATATAGATTAGAGTTTAAAGGGTTTTCCTTTGACTATGTTTGAGTTAGATTCATCAATTATATGGAGCTTATTTTTCCTTATTTTTATCTTGGTCGCTTGAATTGAGTTTTTTTTTTCCTTTTGTTTCTCTCTTGTTGTTAGTGCTGCTGGTAGTTTGATTGAATTTTAAAAACAGAGGTTTATGTTTCCTATCACGATTCTGAGTGGTTTTTTTTCATTTTTCTCATTCATATAATTTTCTGTTTATAGCTTAAAATTTATTGTTCTTAGTTAGATGTTTTGGAACCAGAAGATTCAGTAGTTAGTTTACAAGATTCAGTAGAATTTTCTGTTTGAAGGAAGAGAGTCTGGGTATTTGTTAGTTTTGGTTCCTTTTGAATCTAGTATCTGAAATGAACTTTACAAACTTCAATTGCTTCTTACTATTCAATTGACCTTTGGAGAAATTCCAGTTTCAAACTTTGGTCGGAGACTTCTTGTTTTGCTTCTTATCATTCAGTTGATGCTTCTTCATTTTCAGGAAGAAAACCTAAGCGTGTCAATCGCAAAAAGTGTGGTCTTGGAAATGGGGGCCTCGAGCTCTAAAATAGAAGAAGACAAAGCCCTACAACTATGTCGAGAAAGGAAGAGGTTTGTCAGACAAGCACTTGATGGGAGGTGCTCACTCGCAGCGGCTCATGTTGCTTATATCCAATCTCTCAAAAGTACTGGGGTTTCACTTAGGAGGTTCATTGAACCTGAAGCTACATCTGAGTCCTCTTTGTATACTTCCACAACCGCGACTCCAGAACCACTTGCTTTGACGGATAAGTCTCTTTCCCAATTCTCATTCTCTTCCCCTTCTATGTCACAGCATGTTGATGCAGGCGAAACCCTTTCTCTAACTCCTTCTCCTCCCAACTCTGGCCGATTTCACGCAAACTATATGAAATCTGGTGGGAATTCTTCTATAACAGTTGAAGAGAGACCTCCATCTTCAGTAACGAGGACTTTAAGGTCCTCTTTAAGTACTCCCCCAAATTTGACACATCAAGCCCCTGAAAGGTCCGAAACCTCTCCATCTGATGCTCATCATCTTCCGCCTGAGCAACCACCATGGGATTATTTTGGTCTTCTTCATCCAATTGACAACCAGTTTTCTTTTCAAGATTTGAGGGGTCTGAACCATGGATTGGACACTGCTGATGATATAAGGCGGCTTAGAGAAGCAGAGGGAATTCCTGATTTGGAAGAGGATGAAGAGAAAGTTAATGTTATTGGCAGAGTAGAGTCAGAGGAGTCCGAAAGCGAATTTGACGAGCCTTCTACAGATAATCTTGTTAAGAGTTTTGAAAATCGCAGGGTAACGGGTTCATATTCAACTAGTGCTTCCCCTACTATGCCATCCGCAAGAAGTATAGCTTCCGAAGAAGCTGAGGTCTTAAATGGAGAGAAAAGCAAGTCCCCTGATTTGACGCCGTTGAGAACTACATCTCCAGTAGTTACACTTCCTATGTATGAAAAGAGAACAGCTGAGAAAGAATCTGGTTCCGCAAATAAGCATGCACCTAAAGATTTCTTTTCAAGCCTGAAGGAAATTGAATATCTCTTTCTAAAGGCTTCTGAATCTGGGAAAGAAGTTCCAAGGATGCTTGAAGCAAATAAAGTCCAATTTCGTCCAATATTACCTGGGAAAGAAGGTGAGACATCTTTTAGGTATTTCTATGCTTCTGTTGTCCAGTCCAAGTCCAACTTGCAATTTTTAATCATGTTATTATTTTTTTTCTTACAAATCTCAACTTCCAGGTAAATGTTTTCTGCTAGTGAGTCCCGGTTTGGAACTTGATTCAAACTTCCTAGATGTAGGGAGGGGAGGGGATTAGTCCATCCAACGCCATCTTGGAAAAATCCTGGCCCAGAAATCAGTCCAATTTGACAATTTTGATAATCTTATTATTCAGGTCAATGAACTATATTTGGGCTACCATTCCACAGAGAAAAAAAGAAAATCTATGCTTTCGGCTGAGAGATTTTCTCGGTGAGGCTGATGTTTTGGTGACATGGACACGTGGCACATGAATAGTGATTGGGAAGCATGAAGTTTCTTTATGTGCTCAATACTAAATTTTTATTTTTTTTAAAAAAAATCAATCATTCATGTTCATCATCTATCTTTCTGCTCTTGAAAATTTTAGCACGAAGGTTTAAAGAGAGCTTCTAACAAGAGTATCTTCTGACAGGGGAGTCAATGGCATCTACGTTTTTCAAGGCCTGCTTTTCATGTGGTGAAGATCCAACCCAGGTTCCTGATCATGAAGGTATAAGTATTACTGTTATTCTGTTACTTTTATATTTCTTTCCATCCATGCACATGGATATGAATGTTCATAATGGTAGCTATAGTAATGCTAATTTCTAAAACCAACAGACAGACATATCTCTATCTTTAGATCATTTGATAATTTTGAGACTATATATATATGGGTTTAATCATCAATCCATAGGAGAACCAGGTTGCAGGGGAGGGGGTCAGGTTTTTGTTTCTAAAAGTTCATGATTTTTGATAAATCTATGTTAGAGATATATGCAACCTGACCCCCTCAAAATCCATCCCCCCAGTATACATTTTGACGAATGGTATATGGGTTCATGCAGGATACGGCTTCGGTAACCTAAAAATGATATGCTTAATATTTAGAAGGGCATATATGCATAAAACTCAAAATAATAATAGATCACAATATGATCCATATTACCCTATCCCAGCACCCTAAGATTTTGGGTTTGACCAAATTTGACACTTGGACCTATAGCAGTAGACACCCATGCAGCTTGTATCTATTTTGCTCATATCTAGAGATTTAACATGTCATAAAAATAAAACCATATATAGTGTATGAATATGCAGAGTACTAGAACTAACTGAAATGATAGCATATAAAATATCTCTAGTACCAATATTTCTGTGTCCAGGACCTGTCACTGTGTGTGTCACGTAGATGACATCACTCTTATTACTAATTTGTGTTTGCTGTTTTCAACTTTTGCCTATTTCATCAATAAAAAAGAAACTCTTTTCTATGTCATGTTGCTTATTCAACTAATCCTTGCTTCTGTCTACTTAGAACCAGTTCGAACTGAGATAAAGTACTTAACTTGGCATAGAACAACATCATCCCAGTCGTCTTCATCCAGGAACCTTGTTGGCTCAACTTTGAAGGATGATCTTGAGGATATTAGCGGTAATCTCTTTAGCAGTTCCTGCATGAACTCAGGCAGTCATGTCTCAACCTTAGATCGGCTTTATGCATGGGAGAGAAAGCTTTATGATGAAGTCAAGGTAATATCTTTTTCAAATATTACTATTTATTAGGGATATTATTACCCAAAACTATGAAGATTTATGACAATCCTGAACTAGTATAGCTATCAGAATTTCACATTCATGTATATTCTCAACTTCTTGACAAGCCTATTTCCCAGGTAAAATGAAGAAATATTGTAGAAGCCTAGAACACGCATTTATTTTAAAGAGACCTCTTAAACCTGTGAATTCATGATTTTTTTTTATTTTTATTTTTTTTGTACCAAATGTGAAGGAGAGTTTGTTATTTTTTTTTTCTTGAATTCCAGTACATTTTAGTAATTTCTTCCAGGAGACAGGCTTGTCTGGAGTGTGAAGTATTTTTCTATGTTGTTAAAGTCCTAGGCGGAGGCTGGGCGGCCAAGGGGCGCCTAGCACCTAGATCCTTCTAGGCGAGGCCTAGTCGGGATTAAGCGGGCATATATAAATATAATTAATATAAATTCTAAAAAAAATATACATATGTATGTCACAAAATTTTCATAAAATTAACATTAAATAATAGTGATCCACATGCAACATCAAAATAAAATATCCATAGTCTAGTATGTTAAATAATAATGATCCACAACAACAAAGTAAAAACAAAAAAAGAAAGCAGTATGCAGGGGGAAAAAAAAGCAGAGAAAAAGAAGAGAGAAGAAGAAGAAAAAGGGGGAGAAGAAGAAGCAGGCGAAGAAGGGGGCAATAGCTCATGCTACCTGGATCGATGGAGAAAAAAATAGGAAAAAAAAGGGGGAGAAGAAGAAGAATCGGTGGGGAAAAAAACAGAGAAAAAAAGAAAAGAGGAAGAAGGAGAGAAAAAAAATATCTCATGCTACCTGGACAAAAAAACTCTCCCACTTCCCTTCTTTTCTTCTTTTTATTATAGTAGAGATGTATGGTTTTTTTCATTAAAGGTCCTAAAAAGTCTTTTATACCCAATGGACCTAAAACAATAAATGTTTTCAAAAAACCCCTTGAAAGTTGAAATGCTCGAACGACCTTCAACAAAAGGGTACTTATACCCGAAACCGACACAGGTGCTATTTCACTCCCCGATGGGGGTTCTTTTCACCCTTCCCTCACGGTACTACTTCGCTATCGGTCACTCAGGAGTATTTAGCCTTGCAAGGTGGTCCTTGCTGATTCACACCCTTACTGCCCAATTTGAGAGTGGACGGCTAGAAGCTTTACAGAATTATTATGAAGCCATGAGACTAGAAATTGATCCCTATGATCGAAGTTATATACTCTATAAATGTTTTCAAAAAACCCCTTGAAAGTTGAAATTTGTTTTTAATAAAGGGCCTAGTCGGCGCCTAGGGGCCTAGCCGCCTAGCCCTAATCGCCTGCCTAGGCCCCGATTTTTTGGGCTTGGCGGCCTTGGACGCCTAGGGGCCAAGGCGTGGCGGTCAGAGGGCGCCTAGCGCAGCGATTAAATCCGCCTAGGCCCCGACTTTAATAACATAGGTATTTTTACATTGTTCCCCCCTTTTTGCAAAATTTCATAGGTTCCGCAGAACAAGAAAAATAGGTCTGTTAATGTGTTTTCGAACTAGATGTTTCAACATGTGTCTGATCCACATGTCATAAATCAGTCAAACCATCCTCTTCGCATAAACATGTTGCATATATGTTTTGCAATAACAATGTACTTTATTATTTATTTATTTATTTTTTAATGAAAAAGATATTCCATTGTAAAAATTAATACTCGGCTCTGATGAATAGCACATTTTAAACTTGCATGATTTCAGGCTAGTGGGATTATTAGAAGGGAGTATGACATGAAGTGTAAATTGCTAAGACAACAAGCTTCAAGGGATGAAAGTCCCCACAAGATTGACAAAACTCGTGCAGTTGTCAAGGATCTACACTCGAGAATTAGAGTTGCGATACACAGAATCGACTCTATATCAAAGAGAATCGAGGAATTAAGGGACAAAGAGCTCCAGCCACAACTTGAAGAGTTAATTGAAGGGTAAGGTTTTCTATTGCCTTTCATTTATGCTTGTCCACCAAGTTACATGTGAAGTTTAAGTTAATAATGGTGAAGATGGATGGTCCAGAATTTTTTTCAACTTATAATTGTATTAAAACAGCTAATAGAAGTCATAAAGAACAACAAACAGACACAAGAATACAAAAATTCCCGTGGTTAGGTAAAACCTACATCCAAAGGTGATTGAAAGAATTAGCGCACCTTGTCTAAGAGTAAAAAGATGAAAATACCCTCGAAATAACATCTTGTTACACTTTATTAAAGTGAGCCTGTAGACAACAAGACATCTAAGGATAGGAACAATGGAATGGGCTCATTTTTTGTGAGAATCATCCTGAAAAGAAAAATAAAAATAAAAATGGGCCTTGATTTATCTCAATTTAGGTCCCATGATCATGTGGCATTTTGTCTGTCAGAAAATATGAGACAACCTATTGAAAAATATGTGCATTCTTCATGTACAGGATTATATATCTAAAAACACGAAAAATATGTATGCGTGCATGTTTATCTCTTTGTCAAGTATATGTGGTTTACACCAGACTGTTCGAGATAGTATTTGATAGTATTTGTTAAGTATTTGTGCATGTTTAATGAAACGTTTTACTTTGCTGTCTCATTATTTCAAGCAATTGGTAAGTATCATTGTTTTATTTGTTAAATTGACAGGTTAAGTCGAATGTGGGAAGTGATGTTTGAATGCCACAGACTTCAGTTTAACATTATCTCCATAGTATATAACAATGGGAGCACCAAAATCTCCATACAATCGGAATCACATCGGCAGGGTACTGTGGATCTTGAAAATGAACTAAGGTTTCTCTCTTCAAGCTTCACAAAATGGGTCACTGCTCAGAAATCGTATGTGCGATCCATAGATGGATGGCTCCATAAATGTGTCTCTCTTCCACAGAAATCTTCAAGGAGGAAAAAGAGAGTGCCGGACCCACCCTTGAGAAATCTAGGCCCACCTATATTTGTCACTTGTGGTGTCTGGTTGGATAAACTTGAGGCTTTGCCTATGAAGGAAGTAGAGGATTCTGTAAAGGTGTTAGCATCTGACACCACCCGGTTGTTACCACGCCAGGAGAAGAACCAGGGCAAGAGTTTGAACCACCCATTTTCGGCGTCATGGAAAGCCAGTAATACGAGTGAAACAGGAGCCAGTACACCAAGAGAGACAGTGCCAGAGGACTGGAATTCAGGTTTTGATCGTTTTCAATCGAGTTTGATGGGTTTCCTCGACCGCTTACAATGCTTCGCATTATCCTCAGTGAAGATGTATTTAGAGCTTGAAAAGGCCATTCAGGAAGCTAAGGCTAGAGATAAGGATCAAAGCACACTGAATTCCAATTCATAATAACCTTCTGTTCACTCGGAAAAAAATAAAAAGGTACAGTGAGAGATAAAGAGGAGCTGAGCAGGAAAAGCTGAGCAGCAGCTATTGAGTTTTGAATCAGTGCCGTAATCTCAAGATTCTCAAGTGTACTTGGGTTGAAGAAAATGTTCGAACCCATGAAGAATATCAGGAGAATGTCTAATTAGCTGTTGGATTTGTAAAGAGAAAGAATAAAAACGGGTTATTTGGTTGAAGGCTCTTCAAATGTTAAACTATTGCAGTGTTGCAAATAAATACACCAGTTGAAATGTGGTTAGCGAGATCTGTAGTCTGTAGCTGTAAAGATACTGGGGAGAGATAGGAGGGATGAATTGTAACTTAAAGCTCTGAATCATTTAAAGAGATTTTTCTGCAGTGTAATAAAAATTGTACATTACATATAAACATTTGGAATCTGGTAAGATTCCTCCTCATATGTCACAGTGATCATATAATATAATTGAAATTATGTGTGTTTATTGCAATTGACTGTTTGTTTCTGTGTGGATTCAGGTTATAAGGATCTTCTGATTGAAGAAAACATATTTGAGCATGTATTAGTTTATATGCTTGTACCCATATATTCATAAACAGATAGAAGGCAGAAACAGTTCACAGCTTTTCCCTTTTTGTGCAAGGAAGAGTTCTAGTGATTGGATAAACAAAATCATTGTGTTGTTTCAGAAGGTTTTGCAATGTATCGATATGTTTCAGAAACTTGAGTTTGATAATAACTTTGGATATCAGAAACTGGGTATGCCCTCGGAACGCGTTTAAAAATAAGAAGAGATTTTATTTCTTCTCTTCTCAATTTGGTTCAGACAATCACACAACTTATTCATCATTTTTAATAGCTGCTTCAGCCTGAATGTCAGCTCTGCTGCTACCGTATTAGCTTCAGAAATCAGAATAGTGGCTATTATGGAGAAAAGTAAATGCTGATCCTAAGAGAGTTTATGTTTAGTCCAGGATTCCTTTAATGGAGGTCCCTTGATTTTCACCATTCAGAGTTCAGACTTGGGTCTTTTTATCCATCATAACTTGGGCCTGGCAGTCAAAATTTTCAAAAACTAGAATACACCTTCCTCTCCTTATTTATTCTGCGGGGGATGATGTTTAGAGGGCGTTTGGCAACCAGAAGCAGAAGTACTTCTGCTTCTAAAAAAAAGTAAAAGTGCTTTTGAGAAGTAAAAAAATAAGGAGAAGTTTGTATTGTAAACTCTTGACTTATAAGTCTAAAAAAATGATGAGAAGCAACTTCTAAGAAGTAGAAAAGCAAAAAAAATTGCTCCAAAAAGAAGCAACTTTTTTGCTTTTAGAAGTTACTTTCAAAATATGTTACCATACAAACTTTTTTACTTTTTGACTTATATAAGTCAAAAAGTAACTTCTTAAGTGGTTGCCAAACGCCCTCTTAGTTTAGAAAGCTTAAAATTCCATTCAACTTTTAATGGGGTTAGAAAGTTTTTTAAAACAATGTCATACTGATGTGAATCGTGATTAAGATGGAGACTGAGAGGATTTTTAGGTATTTTAGAGTTTTAATTTTAGTTTTAGTAGGATTATAGTTTTAGAAAGTTTAGGATTTGATTTATTTTAAGATTTGGAATCCTTGTAGATGTCGATCTAGGAATAGCTTGGGGATCAAGTCATCCTCATCTATAAATATGGCCAATCGGCCATAGCTTTAGGTGGATTGTTTTGAATTATTTTTTAGAATTTTTCAAGATCTAGATGATGAAAGTTCATCGGGTTTCAATGTTGAGTATTTCTCCATTAATCTAAATATCGTGAGTTTTAGTTTTAACTTTGATTTTTATTAATCGAAGAATCTCTTCTGCACTCCAGTTTACACTAGATTTGGTATCAGAGCGCGTGACGCTCCTGGTTTTTGTGAGAAGATTGATTAGAGAGCTTTCGAAGCCCTATCCAGATCCGACAACAGAAAGAAGAATTAAGTACCAATCTGCACAGCTACATAGCCCGATTGAGGAGAGAAAAAAAAACAAGGGAAAAGAAGGAGCTTTGACGAAGAGGAAGAGGAAAAATGAAGCCTAGAGAACAAAGTGCGACTCAGCCACGTTGCTTGTCCAACCAGCCAGCCAGCTCGTATGCCGCTCGCCTAGCCAGCCCGTACACCGCCACCGCCACCGCTTTGAAATCAGTCGCCATCTGCTCGCTCGCTCACGCAGTTGTCGCCACTCGTAGAGAAAACCCGTCATCGCTACCGTTTGTATCTCTGCCATCTTCTTGCACTTTCTATCTTCATTGTAAATACATTACTCTAACCAACACCCGTCTTCTGGTTGTGCTAACCTAGACTACTGTAACGGCCCTGAATTTCTACATAAGCCCGACCGGCACTTATGCAAAAATAGGCCATTATTTTTTTTTTAAATAGAGGTACTAAACCCCCATCTGAATCTGGGAACACATCCCTATTAATAGTAGCATCGAACTCATGATTAAAAATAACAGGAAAAACTTGAATGAATATGAGTACTTCAAACCTTTAATAAAATTATTCATGCCTCAAACACGGCGTTAAAAAATAAAAATATAATTTATCCAAAGATCAATTAAAAAGGAGTTAACCCCACAATTTATTCCCCACTATATCACCTCTACTGGTCTTTACCATAACAAAAGTACTTGAAATCAATATTAAAATCAATAAAACTAAATAAGGAAGAGTAGTCCACCCACGATGCACAAAAGCAGCAGGTTCCCACCCGACAACTAATAGTCAAGCGTGCTGACCCGCTTGGTTCCTGTCCCCTGAAATTATTTACCACAGGAGTTAAACTCCAAACAAGTTCACAAGACTCTAAGTCAAGGTAATAATAGAAGTATAAGGTTGCATAAAAAGTAAGGGGAGGAAAGTCTAAAAACAAGAAGTGATCTACAATATTAACTTTCATCATGCAACAACAAAATATTTACTTACCACACTTTATTTTATACAAAGAATCTGGTGTCAACAACATAAGTCAAAAGTTATATTCAATTTCTTGTTAGATCGGCTGAGATTGGATCCACAATCTCGATTTACCAAGGATCATAGAATACGTGTCCCTTCCCATTGGTCCATCGCTTGAACAAATCGCCACGTGAACCTATCGTCTTATAATTATATATCTCGGGCGAACTCATCTAACCGAATACACCTCTTAAAAGGTAGTTTTATATATATACGATTTTGGGATGCTTACACAAAACTAAGGGATTCAATGACTTAATTCTCTTACCAAATCCTTGATAAACCTCGCGTTAGCACTCAATACCCCTCTTACCGACAAATCAAAAACATTTGCAGGGTATTCATCCACAAACCCTTACAATTGTCTGAAACTTTTGTTACATAAATAACAAATTTTTGTCCAATCAAATTAGGTAGGTTGATGGGTCGAATCCAATCTGCAATATCAGTTCTAAATTTATTTTTACACAAATTCAGCATAGTGTATACTTATTTAACATGTGGATTTATGCTCTAGTATTTCTGCCACAAGTAAAACATAAGTTTCAACACATATATTCCCCATTATAATAACCAGAAATTAACCTTTCTTACAACAATCAGATTTAGATTATGCTTTCAACACTTAGTATAGAAGACAAATTTTATAATCCAAAACAGGTAAAATTAATTAACTAGCAGATCCATAAGAAATTTCAATCAATTAACAGAATATATACTAATGATAAGTAAAATTAGACCCGTTCAAAAAGTAATACCTAATTTCAGTGTTGCTTAGTTGTAAATTTAGATTTTCACACTGCAGAACAAAATTTTTCCTTTGTACTTGTAAAATTACACTAACTAAGAGTCAAGAGAACTTGCCTCGCTCGATTGCCGATAAATCCAAAACGGTGTTAAGAGAACCCTATAATTTTTACCTCTTCAATTCTTCTCAAATCCTAAAACATGAATATGTTAAGAGAAACCTATTAACAAATAATAATAGAAGTAAGGAATAGAAGGAAGAGAAAGATGGTGAGGAAACTCACCATGAAAGTAGGCGAACTCACGTCTCTCTCTCTCTCTCCCTCTCTCTGTTACCCGTTTCTTTCTTTCTCCTAATTCCCTGTTTTTTTTTTAAACTCTACTCACAAGACAAGAGATCCATATCTTTTCCTTTAATTCTTTAAAATTCGGTCCACCCCATAGCTATAATCACTGGCCAGCTCATATGCACCCAGTGGGAATGGCTAAAATAATATATATATATTTTTTTTAATCACTACACATGAGACTATAATGAGACCCATTTCTCTTTCTCTATAAGTGGGTCCATCCCACCTTATATCCATCACGCCAATACATGTGCATAATGAGAGTGACAAAAAAAATATATATATAAATATATTTTTTTAAAAGAAATGGAACCCCCTCCCCAATACTAACAGATCATAACAAATGGGCGGGTCTCACTTACCACTAAACATTCCTTCTCTTTATAAAGTTATCAATTATTATAATTTTATCACTTATTAAAATTACAAATTACAACAAACCATACCCAACATTATTAATTATAAAATATTCCCACTAACAACTAACCATATAATACTTGTGTATATATATATATATATATAAAGTGTGACCCCTAGGCTCCCTCTCAAATTCATAAAGACCACAACCACTAATAATTCAAACTATAAAACACAAAATTAAATTTTTAGTTGCATAAGTTAAGGGTATTACAACTACAGCGAACTCTCCCTGCAAAAAAAGAAAAAAAACATCAAGCTTACTATTCAAGTGAATAGTACCTCGACATGAATAGTGTACGTGAAAAGTAACCAAGAACATAAAAAAAGAGATTGACCTCGGGAAGACGTCGATAATGGCCAAAAGACGTGGACGACCAGCACAATTGAGAACTCCCCTCGCTGCCATGAGAGATAAATTAACAGCATCACGGCCCTCCTTCAGACAATGGATGCGTAGTTCCCGCCTTCTGCGGCTAACTCCCCACTTCCGTCACAGGCACCGACTGCCCTTCTTCCTCCTCTCCTCCTTCCAATCGACGACACCCAAGCTCATCCCATCCCTAGCCATAATCTCCAAGCCCCTGCTAGTTGTCCGACCTGCTGATCCTCGTCCTCTATTTCTATGTGTTAATGCTACAACTCTACGTATTGAAAATTTACAAACTGAAAAGCTGATCATTTGTTTTATTTGGGAATAGGGTTCACTTCCTTTAGGGGAGATTTACATTCTAGTGTTGGGAATCAACATGGAATCAGTTTTCCAGATGGAAAGTGGTAATGACGTGGGTTATTTTAATCCCCTTGGCTATGTTCACTTGGAATTTTTCAAATCAACGGTCTTTTTGGTCTCGACCTTATTGGATCTCTTTTTCATAAGACTCGGCTCGATGAGCTTGTTACTACCATTTGATCTCCTTGGCAACATCACATGGTGCAGATTTTTCTCCCTTTTTTCGCTTCAAGTTCAAGGACGAATTTTTTGCAAAGGGTTAGAATATGATGTGAACCATGATCAAGATAGGCCCACGTGAAGTGAAGATTGAGAGGATTTTTAGGTGTTTTAGAGTTTAAAGAATTAGAAACTTATTTGTTTTTGGAATTTTAGAAATAACAGGAATTTGAGTTTTAGTAGGATTCTAGTTTTAGAAAGTTTAGGATTTGGAATCCTTATAAATGTCGATCTAGGAATAGCTTGGGGATAAAGTTATCCTCATCTATAAATAAGGCTAATCGCCATAGCTTTAGGTGGATTATGTTGGATTATTTTTTAGAGTTTTTCAAGATGTAGATGTTGAAAGTTCATCGGGTTTGAATGTTAAGTATTTCTCTACTAATCCAAATATCGTGAGTTTTAGTTTTAACTTTGATTTTGTTGATCGAAGAATCGCTTCCGCACTCCAATTTACACCAGATTTGGTATCAGAGTGCGTGACGCTCCTAATTTTTGTTAGAAGATTGATAAGAGAGCTTCTGAAGCCCTATCCAGATCCGACAACAGAAAGAAGAAGTAAGTACCAATCGGCTCAACTACGTAGCCTGATTAAGGAGAGAAAAAAAACAAGGGAAAAGAAGGAGCTTCGACGAAGAAGAAGAGGAAAAATGAAGCCTAGAGAACAAAGCGCGATTCATCCACGTCGCTTGTCCAACTAGCCCCTGCTCGTCTAGCCAGCCCGTTCGCCACTGCCGCTTTGAAATCAATCGTCGCTACTTACTCACTCGCTCACGTAATTGCCGCCGCACATAGATACAACCGTCATCGCTGCCATTTGTATGTATGCCATCTTCTTGCACTTTCTATCTTCGTCGTAAATACATTACTCCTACCAACACCCGTCTTCTGGTTGTGCTACTCTAGGCTGCAGCGAACTTTCTCGGCAAAAAAAAAAATTAAAAACATCAAACTTAATATTCACAAGAACAGTACCTCGACATGAATAGTGTACATGAATAATAGCTAAAAAAAAAGAAGAGATCGGCCTCGGGAAGACGTCGATAATGGCCAAAAGACGTGGACGACCAGCACCATTTAAAGCTCCCCTCGCTACCATAAGAGATGAGATTAACAGCATCACGGCCCTCCTTCGAACAATGGGTTTGTAGTTCCCGCCTTCTGCGGCTAACTCTGCACTTCCGTCACAGGTATCGACTGCCCTTCTTCCTCTTCTCCTCCTTCTAGCTAACGGCACCCAAGCTCCTCCCATCCCTAGCCATAATCTCCAATCCCTCGCTAATTGTCCGATATGTTGATCTTTGTTCTCTATTTCCACGTGTTGAATCTAAGATTCCATGTATTGAAAATTTACAAATTGGGAAGTTGTTCTTTTGTTTGATTTGGGAGTAGGGTCTACTTCCTTTAGTGGAGATTTACATTCTGGTGTTGGGAATCAACATGGAATCAGGTTTTCAAAATGGAAAGTGGTAATAACGTAGGTTATTTTAATCCGCTGGGCTATGTTCAGTTGAGATTTTTTAAATCAACGGTCTTTTTGGTCTCAACCTTATTAGATCTCTTTTTTCGGAAGGCTCGATTTTATGAGCTTGTTACTACCGTTTGATATCCTTGGTAAAATCACGTGGCGCAGATTTTTCTTCCGATTTTCACTTGAAGTTCGAGGACAAACTTTTACACCGACAACGGTGGAAAATGGCTACTGTTCAGTGAGTTTTTTTTTCTTCTTTTTCTATCCTACTTATTATGTTGTTTACCTTACTATTGGTGAACCAGAATGGTTGGACCTATTCCCTAGAGCATCCCTGAAACATCTTTGTCATGTTGCTTCTGACCACTCACCAATTTTGTGAAGCACTTCACTTGATTGGAATGAAGGGCCTAACCCCTTTAAATTTTTTGGTCTTTGGTTGGAGGATAACACCTGCAAAGATGTCATTTCAAACTCTTGGACTACTCCTATATCTGGTTCCCTTGGTTATGTCTTGCAGTCTAAACGCAATCTCATCTGACACAACTTGCATTACTGGAACAAAAGTCACTTTGGTGATATCCAAGCCAATATATCTCATCTTAAATCTCAGATTTATAATTTTCACCATGCTCCTGATTTTAATCTCTGTAATTCTAATCTAACTATTCTTTCTAAGGAATTAGAAAAATGGTATGATATTGAAGAGGATTTTTGGAAAACTAAATCTGGAGAAAAAGATATCTTAGTAGGGGATAAAAATACAAAATATTTTCATGCTTTAGCTAGAAGTAGAGATAAAGCTAATTGTATTGTTAGTATTAAGAGTCCTAATGGTATTTGGCTTGAAGACATGGAATCTATTGCTTCATGTCTTACAACACATTTGAACACTATGGCACCACTTCCTCCCTTGACTCTTTTGAGGACATTATAAAAATCTCATCCCTCATTGTGTTTCTCCTTCTCAAAATGACACCCTCATCAGGATCCCTATTTATGAAGATATTAGATTGGTGGTGTTTGGTATGCCACCCAACAAGTCTCCTGGCCCAGATGGCTTCTCAACCATTTTCTATCACAAGAATTGGGAGGTTGTAGGTATTGAACTGATTAATATAGTTCAGAATTTTTTCAGAACTTGTTTCATATTTAAACAACAAAACCAAACCTAGATCATTCTCGTCACCAAATCCAAACAGCCTCAAACTCCCTCTGATTTTCGGCCTATAAGTCTATGTAACACCACTTACAAAGTCATATCCAAAACCCTAGCCAATAAGATAAAACCTCTGCTTGATCACATCATCTCTCCCTACTAATCTGCCTTTATCCCAGGAAAATAGATTATTGATAATGTGGTTATTGTTCATGAGCTTATTCGCACTATGAGGAAAAAAAAGGGTAAACATGGTTTTTTAGGTCTTAAACTTGATATTTTAAGGCATTTGACAGAGTGGAATGGGATTTTCTTTTACCTATTATGAAAAAATGAAACTTGGTGAGGAATGGTGTCAACTGATTTTCCAATATATTAGTACCACTTCCTCTTCTATTATACTTAATGGGGTCCCTTGCAGTAAATTCTTCCCTTTTAGAGGCCTAAGACAAGGAGACTTTTATTTCCTTATCTTTTTATTATCTGCATGGAAGGTATTTCTAGAACCATTCAAGAGGCTGAGTCGAAAGGTCTGATTCATGGTATTCATGTCTCTAGAAAGAGTCCCTTTATCAGTTACCTTCTATTTGCAGACAATTGTCTTATCTTTATTAAAGCTAGTCTTATTGAATGCAAGAATTTTCTTGATATCCTTAATATCTTTAGCAAATATTCTAGTCAACTCATTAACTTCATAAGTCAATTTTTTTTAGTTATAATGTGCCTAACAGTCATACCAAAATGATGATGAGAATTCTCAAAGTTAGATATATTGGGCTGAATGAAAAATATCTGGGTGTTCCTTTTTTTACTCACTCTTCCAAGGTCAAATGCTCTGATTCTATCCTTGATAAGGTTACTGTAAGACTCTAAGGTTGGAAACTGAAGGTGCGGTGGAGATGATCTAGTACCAATCGGTTATACTGATTCAGATTTTCAGGCAGATATTGATGAGAGTAAGTCTACATCAGGAAATACAATGTCATTAGATATTATGCTAGTGAAGATGACATCAATGTCACCAAGATAGCATCTGCAGCGAACATAGCAGATCCCTTTACCAAAGTACTTCCCCAAAAGGCTTTTGATTCACATATTAATGGAATGGGGTTAAGGAAAAGTTTCCATTGTTTGTAGTGCAAGTAGAAGATTGTTGGGGTTATGCCCTAAAAATAATGTTTTCGACATTTTGAGTTTAATAAAAGTTTATTAATTCTGTTTTAACGTACATAGTGAGTATAATATAACGAATGAATTATTTGTATGAAGTTGGTTCATACAAGAAGAGATGTAATTTATTAAGTTAGTTCGTAGTCTATTTCAAGAGTATAATGTATTGGATGATTATGTTTTATATAATGCGGTGTAACTCCATCATAGGAGTGTTGACTCTTAGTCCAATATGTTGATGTAATCAAATTACATTGAACAGATCAAAGAATGGTTATTATTATTTAATGTCAGTTAATAATAAATAATCATAATAATTACTATTTTTATAATTAGTTCTTAATCCTGAGAATTAACATATAACTTACATGAGAGTAATGATTGTTTTGTTTTGCTAATCAGTGATGTCAGAAACGAAAACGTGATCCAATATTCTGAGCAAGATGGATGGTCATTTATTCTATAGTAGGAATAAGTTAATTCAATAACAAAAATCGAACCGGTCAAGGTACTAGGTTGGGTCAATTTGGTTCAACCGGTGGGTTAATGCAGAACTCGGTTATACTATATTATAAACATATGTAATTATAACAATTAAGTTACCGTAGAATAGTTGGTTGAAAGGTGACTTTTTGTCCATCTAGATCAATGTTCGATACCAACAAATTACATCTTTTGTGAAACATTTAATAGAACTTCCAAAAACTAGTGTATAATTATTTGTATCACTTTGTTGACAACAAAAAACAATGTAGCTTGGTTGGTAAAGACATAACTACTTCAAATGACCTGGTTTCAAAACTTGTTGAGTGCATTTTTTATTAAAAATTATTTAAGAAACTCATGACAAAATCGAATTAAACACCGGATGGGTCAGCTGGTTTAGTGGTTTAACCAGCAGGGTTGACTGGTTCATAAGAAAAAAATAGATTTTTAAATAAAACAGTGGGTCAGTATTGACCCAACCCAGAAAATCAACTGGTTCACTGGTTAAACCGGCCGGTCCAATCTGGTTTTTAAAACACTGCTTAGCATCTAAAAGGGATTGGGGACCTCTCTATCTATACCCTACCCTTTTGTTGTGTGTTCTAATTACTATAAGTTGAGAGAAAAAGAAAACCCTAGGTTTTGGGGTTCCAAAATTCGCAGTAAAATCTCGTAGGAAGAAAAAGTCAATTTTTGAGGCACTTTGAAGAAGAATTGAAGGTCAGCTATTTTTGAGAAAGTTGTAGAAAATTAAATTTTCAATGAAAAAGGGTATTATCTAGGCGAAATGGATTAACAAGCAGAATGTTATAGCCAAAACACTCCAGCAGAGTTTTTAGATTTTTTGGTTCAAGTTGTGATCAGTTTTATCAACAACCGAAGTACAAGTTTGACGATCCATTCCGGTAGATTTGTTCGTTGGATCGTCTTCATCTACTAGTAAGTTTTTAGGGATTCAATTCACGCTCTAAAGGTATATTTTTCCATCCTTTTCTGAAAGATCCTATTAACGGTTGTACAAACTTTTAGGAATCGGTTTAAATTTTTAAACCCTAATTTTTTCGTTGCGTTTTTAACTAGTATAATAAATTTCCAACACAAAAAAGTTTGTATTTGAAAGCATGGGCCTCTTTCTGTAAACCTAAACACCATGGTGGCTTAGATTTTAGGGATCTTAATCTCCTAAACCTTTCCCCTATTTCAAAGTTAGGATGGAAACTTCTTACTAATGTTAATTCTCTATTGGTTATCATCTTGAAAGAGAAGTACTCCCTCAAGGTCATTTCCTCAACAGCAAACCAAAGACCAATTCTTCTTGGTTTTGGAAAGGGAGGGTTAGAACAGATCAATAAGTGTAGTGTTTGGGAAATCAGGGATGGTGAATCTGTTAATATGTGTGATCATAATTGGATCCCCAATCTTCCACATCCTCTTACTAAGCCTAGCAACTCTATCTTTTCTTCTCAGTTCACTATAGTTAAACACCTTTTTAAAAGTAGGCTAGAGAATGGGATCTTTCAGCCCTATCTCTATGTTTTGATGCTCTAACTATTAAATTAATAACTACTTTAGATGTTCCTGTTGGGGATTCTAGGTTTTTAAAATTTAAACAGGCAGCGGAATTAAAATTAGTTTAAAACTATTTCCTTGAATCCCTTTTAATTCTTAATCGCTGTTAGGAATCTTAAGAAGGTTGGAGGATTGTTACCTTTGAAGCGTGATTGATGAAGACACTATGTTGTAGTACTCTTCTTCCTAATTCAATCCAACGGAGCGGATCTTCAAAATTGTTTCTCCTTCTTCCTCAAAACCAAGCCCTAGTTTCAGTATCAATGGAGGCTAGGGTTTTTAGTATTTTAGAAGTAATTAGAATAGATGGAGAGGGAGGGGATGGGAGCCACGATTTTTAGAGGGGTGGTCCTCTAAAAATCGCCCCTCCCTTATATATATA
>MVGT01001416.1:415800-440649 GCA_002174775.1 Macleaya cordata
GATCTCTTGAGTTAGTATGTTTTATATATTGTATTTGAAGAATAATTACTACTATATCACTTGGGATTATGGGTTATTTATGAGAATTATGATATGTAATATTATAATTATTTATTTTTATGTTGGATTTAGAACTAAGCAAATGTTGTATTAATTTGCATTTAATTTTCATGTCATTGAATTGAAGTAATTATGTTTTACACAAATTTGTATAAATTTCGTATTTGTTACTGTTAGTTTTAGAAAATCACGTTTTTGGGTATGTTTCGCTCAAAATTGACCAAGGCCTATTTCTGCAAT
Source organism: Macleaya cordata (assembly GCA_002174775.1). Lineage (NCBI taxonomy): Eukaryota > Viridiplantae > Streptophyta > Magnoliopsida > Ranunculales > Papaveraceae > Macleaya > Macleaya cordata. Next base: position 416,101 of record MVGT01001416.1, read on the forward strand.
AAATAAAGATTTCAATTTTTTCTTTCCAAAATGGTATTATACATATATTTCAGATATCTGGTCAGGGAGTAATTTCAGTTTTAAATTTATGATTTCTGTATATTATAAGAAATTCGAAGTTATTTTTCTGAAATTATATATAAATCTGTTAATAAACTTCAGACCCCGTTTTGAGTATCTTAATATCCGAATTAGCCCTGGGCTATTTCTATTGAAGTTGTAGAACTTTAAATTTATTTTCCAGAATGATTTTATTTATACAATTCGGATTTACGGTTATGAAATTATGACCATTTTACTGAAGTATGTACAGTTAAGTACGAAAAATATTTTCAACAGATTTTATTTTTGTTTTTTTTAAATTAACTTTGATTACTAAATTGTAATTAATGTTGATAAAAATTGACTGGTTTATCTTTCAAAAAGAGAAAGTAAGCGATTTTATTCTTTGCTTTAAATTACACTTCATTTTCACTCTTCACGCCTCGCCTTCCGGACTAATTGAATCAAGTTGGAATTTAGAGTTCCGAAAATCGGGGTGTGACAGGGGCATTTTGGGCTTAATATATAAGGTTACTTAAGTCCCTCACATGGTAACATGTGAGGGGTAATTTGGTACTGTAGGCACACGTGTTTTCAAAACGTGTGCTATTTAACAATTTCTATCTAAAACGGGACTAACATCAGTTTTTTGGATTATGGAGGGATGAAACCCAGTTTCGATTATCAACTAGGGACTAAACCCTAAAATACCCTAATTTTAATCCTTATTTTTTTAGACTTTATGATTTTAGTCCTTAAAAAATTATAGTGTTATGATTTTAGTCCCTAAAAATTTAAAAAAATATGTGAATGATTTTAAAAAAATACCAAAGATACCATTGTTCACGTTTTCTAACCTTAAATCTCATACTACCACCTTGTCAGAATAAAAATATAGATTTTTGACCACTTTAGGAGTAAAATTGGAGTTAGTCTATTTCTGCAAAAGTTGTGCGAAATCGAATTTTCTTCGAAATTGTAATGACCCAAAATAATTTAGTTGACCGGTCAATGTCAAGTCGAGTAAAATTAAGTTTAGTCCAATGCTTTGACTATGAAACTAATTAATTATTAAAATAATTAAGCTTAGTGTTAAAATAATTAAATTTGAAATTAAATAAATGAGTTTTCGATCGGAGGGTAATTTGAAAAATCGAGCCGTACGAATGGATAGATCTCGAAAAGTTATTGAATTTCGATTACTCACGCGTGAAAATCGGACACCGTATGAGACAGATTCGAGGCCCGAAACACGATTTTGACTAGCACCGAAGGTACCCGCGATTTTGATCATAATTTTGATAAATTGTACTTTATTTAGATATGTGTACACAGCTGTATATGTGTAATAATGTATTAAATAATATCCTCATTAGTTTATCTCTTTGTACATAGAATTTTGTATGTGTGTATACACATAATTTATGTGTATGTGCATATACCAAAGTACTTCCCTTGTAGCTATCTTTTAGTACTTGTTTTTAGACTTTCTTTTACATCCACCAATTGGTGAAAGATTAAAAAGAATTAAAACAGAAAAATAAAAGAAGAGGGAGAGATATCAGTAAAGAGTTAGAGAGAGAATAGTGGAAGGAAAGAAAGAAAGAGAAAGAAAAGGACGGGAGAGAAGGAGAAGAAGAAAGAAGAATGAAGAAGGAGAAGAAAGAGAAGAAGAGGAAGAAGAAAGGAAGAAGGAGAGAGACGGCCATTAGAGGGAGAGAGAAAGAGATGACGACGGGAAAGGGAGAGAGAGTTAGAGAGATAAAGTGGAAGAAAATGAAGATGAAGATGAGTCCATCCTTCATCCTAGCTAAGAATTGGTTATATGGAGGTATAATTGGCTACTTCAATTTATTATTTTTCTTGCTGAATTTTATTGAGTGTGTTTGAGTTAGATTATTGATTAGGTATTCTAGATTATAGATAATAGGTTAGTTGATTTTTTAGAGTAGGAATTATGTGATGAAATCAGTTCAAAAATCATTGTAATTCAAGTTCTCTGGGTTATGATTTTGAAGAAGATAACCCCTAAATTTGATACTGACCTACTTTGGGATTTATTTAAAGAACTTAAAATTGATTTCTGATCTTTGTGGTTAAATTTTAGTGAACTTAGTTTGTTAGTTGTGACATATTCAAAATTGAATTTCAGATTCAAGGATTTTGAGGTATTTGGGTTTCCTCTTAATTAATGTTACGTGAATAGAAATTCCTAATTTCTCAATTTCACAAGGAATTATTTAAAAATCAGATTTCTAAGTTTGGGAATTTTAGAAACCCTCAACTTTAAGATGATCCCTAATAATTTTAGATTTTGGATGTTTAGAATTTATAGAAAAATTAGTTGTTTAACTTCGTTAGAAATTATGGAATTTAAGTTGAAATTCTAAAACCTTTTTGTTGTTAGAGACTTATCTGTGATGATATTATTAGTATCCCGTAAAGCCCTTATTCGATGTGGCAAGGTGTTTTCACAGATTATAGGTTTCTTAACGTTAATAGAGAATGATTAAAGGTACTTGGACCTTGTAGAAACTATTTAGGTTAGAGTTTAGATTATCAAATTGTTTTCTATGAGATTAATATGAATAGTTAGGAATTCTGAAGTGAATTGAATATATTATTTACAGTTGGGAGTTTGTACTAGGACCAATGCATTGACTGGAGGTGAACAAAGTGATAAAGAGCTAGCCTCGCAGGAATTGAGATAGAAACTTATAAATACTCTCTTGTAGCCATTAAAGTATTTTCAATGCTTTTGATAGGGTTTAGATTTATAAATCAAATGTAATTATTTTGTAAAGCATGCATGATTTATTTGTGATGTCCTATTAATGTGAAAATGATTTCTCAAAAGTATAGTTTTACATAGTGATGTAAAACAGTAATAGTTATTTTTAAAATAACTAGATTCTAATAATTATATATATGAATGAGTTATATACATATATAATTATATGGATGATTTTTTTTTTACTTATAGTTAAATAAACTATATTTTCAAAAGAATCGAGATTTAATCGTTATCGAGCTTTAGGGATGGGTATAGTTCCAAAACCAAATAGATTTTTGGGTTCTTATAATATATATATATATATTTTACTTCCTTCCATCTGTTGGGAGAAGTAGTTATTTTGAGATGATGTATGTGACGGAGGTTCCCAGTTATTGGGTATGTATTGGTGATTCCCTTGGTATGGGGTTTCTCCCGGAATATATACTATATATGTTATGCTGGGCTTTCCCCCGGCTATGATTATTACCGACTTTCCTCGGATTATATTACCGGCTTTCTTCGGAATAATATTAGATGGGAGATCACAACATGTATATGGATGTTAGTTTTTATAGGAAAAAGTATTTTCTACTACTAAAACTTATAGTATTATAATATATATTTTTAGGTGATCTGAAAATGGACTTGTAATGCCTACACGAGCAAATCATTGAAGTTTTCCTAAAAACAATGATTTGTTCCGTATTTTCATTATGTTTTCCTGTCTCATGACAGGAATGGGACTCTCATGATATAGGAAAACTATTGAAATCTAGGTTATTCTATTTCTCTTTTTAGAAAGCCTTATTTGGGATAGGTACGTGCATGATTCTAGAAATATCGAGGTTATATGCTGCCTAGATTAGGCGAAGACTTGAGAAGCGTAACAACTCCTAGATTATTTTAATGATCATTAAGATGTCTGCACAAGTCAAACGGCTGACCACCGCGACAACGGCTACATCGGCAAATTATGGTCAAGGGTCCACCTGAACCCAAATCACGAGCCAGCGTGCTTCTCACACCAACCGATAAATCAGTCGCTCGGTCGGAAATCAGGAACTAACGATGGAGTTCCACATCGGTTAAGTTAGAACACAATTTTGCTCACACACTAGGAGCTGAAACATCTAGTCGTGGTCTCTTCACTCTAAGATGATTATACTACGCAGTATTATAATGGTGAGATGCTGTTAGTTTATCTATACTTGTATGGGTAAGTGAATGGTTATCGGTTTATGTTGTAGTAAAGGTACCAAATGCTTTTACATTACTGTATTATGATTTCTCAGTTTTCTTTAAAACCTGCATTGTCTTAAATTAATATTAGTGACCACCTGTTAGTATTATAAGTTCTCACTGGGCTTTTTGCTCAGGAAATCGATGAGACAATGGATGATTGGATGTTAAGTAATTAGAGGAGGCAGGTATAGGGAGAGTATCCACCTCAGGTTTATTATACTTGAGGTGTTGTTATTATTCACTTATGATGCAGTTATTTTCCTTGCTTTGTATACATATTCTTTTGAACTATATAATATAAAACAAACACACTTATGTATATTTAGTATCACTTAACAAATATTATCTATGTATTATTTTATTAAAGCGGGAGATCGTTTTATTATTATGGTTTGGATCCAGCTTAATGGATGACTATGTATTTTTATATTAATGAATAGGGTTGATTGGATATGATGAGATGATATGGATGAATGGAATTGATATATAAATGTTATTTATGGATAAATCATCTCTTCTACAGGTTTATGACAGGTCTCAGACCCTGAAAATACAGAAGAAACTCTAGCAAATTTTTCGTTGGGCCTAACCATATTTAGAGGTGATTAAAGTTCTGACGAACTAGATTACCTTAACTCTGATTTAGGTTTATAAACCTTTATTTAGGTTTGTTTTAGTATTGTTTAATCACCTGGTATAGTAAACCTAATACCTTGAGATACGATTCAATCTCCTAGAGATTTGAGTTTCAGATTGGGGCGTTACAGAAACTAAGTATTGTGGAGAAAATTATGAGTTTGAAAAAAAAGTTATAGGCAAAATATAGTAGCAACATCAACTTGGGTTTTAGTTTTAGTTCAAGTTTCTCTCTTCTCTCTCTTGCAATTGCGGGTTTGAACTTGCTAAAACAATTTTGAACTTGCAAAAATAAGTTTGAAATTGAATGATAACCATTACCAATAAAACATAGAATATAAAGTTGAGTAAGCTTACAAAAATCATATAAACGCTAGGGCCACTCCCGTTCCACGAAGTTGGAGTCAAGGTTACAAAGTCACTTTCTATCATCAATCACCGCGAGTAGAAAGCCTTGGTCTCAAAAGGGATTATGCGATTATGTCACTTCTGTTTATGCGATTTTTGTAAGCTTAATTAGTCAACTTTTTATTTATCGTTCTGTTTTATCTATATTAGTGACCATGCAATTTCAAACTTAAAATTGAAAGTTTTAGAATTTCAATTGAAAGTTCAGACCTGCAATTATAAGTTTAGACCTGTAATTTCAAGATGTCAAACTTGCAATCTTAAGTTTGAAATCTATTTTTTGGAGTTTTAATGCAAGTTTGAACTTGCAAATCATGATAGTTTCGATTGAAATTTATTTTTGTGATTTTTAATGCAAGTTTGAACTTGCAAATCATGTATTTTTTATTGAAATCTATTTTTTAGAGTTTTAATGCAAGTTTGAACTTGCAAATCATGTAGTTTGGATTGAAAACTATTTTTTGCAAGTTTGAACTTGCAAATCATGTTAGTTTGAACTTGCAAATCATGTAGTTTGGATTGAAAATAATTTTTTTGCAAGTTTGAACTTGCAAATCATGTTAGATTGGATTAAAATTTGTGTTCGTGATTTTTAATGCAAGTTTGATATTGCAAATGCAAGTCATGTATTTTTTATTGAAATCATTTTTTAGAGTTTTAATGTAAGTTTGAACTTGCAAATTATGTAGTTTGGATTGAAAACTATTTTTTACAAGTTTGAACTTGCAAATCATATTAGTTTAGACTTACTTTAGCAAGTTTATACCTGCAATTGTAAGTTCAAACTTGCTTTTGCAAGTTTAGAATTGTAATACCAGACCTACTTTAGCAAGTTCAAACCTACTTAAGCAAGTTCAGACCTGCAATTGCAAGTTCAGAATTACAATTGCAACTTTAAACTTACTTTTGCAAGTTTAGACTTGAAATTATAAGTTTAGACCTGCTTTAGCAAGTTCAAACTTGCAATTGCAAGTTCTGGCCTGCAATTGTAAGTCCATACCCTTCCAATTGTACGTTCAGTATTGCAATTAAAAGTTCAAACTTACTTTGGCAAGTTTAGACTTGTAATTGGAAGTCTATACCTTTTTTAGCAAGTTCAGACCTACAATTGCAAGTTTAGAATTGCAATTGCAAGTTTAGACCAGTTATAACTAGTTTAGAATTGCAATTGCGAGTTAAGATTTGATTTTGTAAGTTCAGACCTACAATTAAAAGCTTAAAACTGTAATTGCAAATTTATACCTAAGTTTATAAGTTTAGACCTGCAATAGCATGTACAGACTTGTAATTACAAGTCCAAACCTTCAATTAGAAGTTCAGACTTGCAATAGCAAGTCCATACATATTTAGCAAGTTCAGACCTGCAATTAAAATCTCATACTTACAATATCAAGTCCAGACCTGCTTTAGCAAGTTCAGACCTACAATTGCAAGAGAGAGAAATTGAGCTATAACCGGAATTGATGCTGCTACTGCATTTTGTATGTAACTTTCTGCTCGTAACTCAGAATTTTCTCCACTATACCTACTTTCGAAGGAAATTCAATTTCGCACAACTTTTACGAAAATAGACGAAGTCCAATTCTCCTTTTAAAGGGATTAAAAATCAACTTTTTTGTTCTGACGGGGATGTTACTACAAGATTCAAAGCTTTGAAATAGAATATTTTTAAAGGTTAATTATGTCTTTTTGAAACTAGGGACTAAATTCACAAATATTTTTAGGGTAAATTTAATTTACCCCCCCAGAATTAATGGGGCTTTAAATTTACCCCCTCAAAGATCTGACAATTAATTTACCCCCCTAATTTGACAATTTCCGTCATGAGGCCGTATGCTGGCGATCGTGTGATTCACACGATATAAAATGTGACCGAATTGCCCCTCACACACGCATCACGTGCGTGTATCAAATAACTTCATCGTTCTTGTGTTGAATAATTAACCCAGTTACCTCCATTAGGCCCAACTGATGAAGATAAAATATAACGTATATGCAACTTGAAGATTTAATCCAAAAACAGCAAGTAAGTATTTCAAGCTTAAAGAAATATTGAATCATTATAACCATATACACAGAGTGTATACTGTCGCTCTTGCTTCATGTAATTAATTCCATGGAGATGACATAAATTAAGTACTCAATAGCATGCACCAGAGAACATTCAGAGGACATAACCCAGCAAACCCTAATCGAACCCTGAACCCTTCAAAATAAGTTTTAACTTAACAGCATACAAACAAGATCTTTGAAAACCTAGAACAATCAAATTCTAATTCGCACCATGCAAGCCGAACACAGACCAGATCTTTGCATAGATTAGTGAAAAAATAACTGAATCATACAAAATAACAAACCAAAAATGATACCCAAACCCAAATGGTTTTTTTTTTGAAAAAACAGAGTATCTAACACTTACAATCCCTCCTCTCTAATTGGATTTCGGCTCATCTGAACAAGAGGTTGTACTTCTCTTTCAAAAAATTGCTGAAAAATCACCTTCTTCTAACATTAAAGGTCACCTGCGAGTAGATCTATGTGCGGCGAGGTCGTCGTTTTCGCCAAACTGATTCTAGGGTTTACGAAATTTTCAAAACAAGTTATTTGAGACACGCACGTGACGCATGCGTGAGGGGCAATTNACAAGATTCAAAGCTTTGAAATAGAATATTTGTAAAGGTTAGTTACGTCTTTTTAAAACTAGGGACTAAATTCACAAATATTTTTATTCATTGGATTAAAAATACAAGGCTTATGAAAATAAGGACTAAATTCACAAAACCCCAAAATTTAAAGGTGGCTTGTGAAATATGGGTCTCTTATTAGAATTTTATTTAGGTGTGAGTACTTTTGTAATTTTCAGAATACAACATTGTTTCAATTTCAGTTTTTTTTGTTGTTTTTTTTTTTTTTCAATTTCAGTTTTTTGTTTATTAACACCACATTATTCTTACATCTCATTTTAGTGAAGACTAGTACACACTATCTAAAGATTAATTTTGATCTACATGAGAAAAGACTAATTTTTATCTACACGATAAAAGAGATCATTCTTAAATGACATCATCCTTCAGATCTACACAATTTGAAATTTGAATACATGTGGCATAGAAATGGTTTTATTTCCAGGGAATTGAATTCTCAAGTGTTTATGTTGTTCATTTGGACCCAATTCATCCGGAATTGAAAGGAATATAATCGTTAATTAACTAGGTAATAATAAATAATAAAGCCTTTAATTGGTATATAAATTGTACAATAATCATTCGAAGAGAGACGGCTGCTAAAGAAACACCTAAAACAATAAACAAAACAAAAATAAAAAGCTCGAGATTTGAAGTTTCCTTTTGTTAGAGAGAAATAGAATAGAAAGAGAAAGGGCTATGGAGGATGGTCTAAGAAAAAAACCCTAGATTTTGTCAGATTGTAGCACAGAGTTAGAGAGATGGAGATTCTAAACAAGTTAAAAAATCTAGATGCATACCCAAAGATCAACGAGGATTTCTACAATAGAACCCTCTCCGGAGGTCTCATTACCCTCTTCTCTTCCATTGCTATGCTCCTTCTCTTCTTCTCCGAGCTCAGTAAGTTGTTCTCATTCTGATTGCTTTAGGTCGTAGATCGTTGAAAGAATTTTCTTCTTTCATAATATGTAGTTCGTAAAACCAAAACAAAACGCTTGATTTTTGTCTATGGTGTTTTGCAGGATTGTATCTTAATGCCGTTACTGAGACTAAACTGACTGTAGATACTTCAAGAGGAGAAACTCTGCGAATTAACGTTAGTTTCCAATTTTCCATGCTTAATTTCTCTACATTTCATACCAATTTGTAGTCAATTTTTGTTATTTAGAATCATTCAAAAAGTATCCCACACGTTGGATTTGTATGAAATTGGATCTACCGGTTTCCAGAATGGGAATTCTTTTCGGGGACAAGTTTTAGGTTATCATATGGTCTTGGTATGGAGTTAGTAACCATTATTCATGCATTTACTTGACCTTATTCTCGAATCCCTTAGAATGTATTAACTCCATCCTGCCTATCAGGGGCAGGTTCAGGAATTTATATTGGAAGGGGCTAGTACGCAACTAAAAAAAAAAGAGACTTTTGTATAATTTTTTTTTGACAAGTTTACCTCGGTCCGTCGGGCTATAGAACAGGTAGCTCCATGGTAGGTTTATCCATTGAGGAGGACACTCTATGTAGAAAAAAAATAAGAAAGAAATTTCAGAGATCTACCGTGGGCTATAACCTGGGTCGGCCCTCTCGTTGGTCGGCTGCTGGAGCCAATCCCAATTCTCTTTCATGACATCCTAAAGATAATTGATGAGTGTATATATATAATATTTTCTTTTTTCTGTCTTCTTCTTTCATTAAATGTGTTCTATGACTTCTGCAGTTTGATGTGACTTTTCCATCACTAGCATGTTCTCTTCTTAGTGTTGATGCCATGGATATCAGTGGAGAGCAGCACTATGATATAGTATGTTTTGTACTTTTGTGCCTTTTGCTATTTTTTTGCTCTCCTTTCCGTCCTCACAGTTTCATCCAACTCAGAATGTGATTGTAGCAAAAGAATCTCATAAGTATTCTTGCAAATCATTTCTAGTGTTCAGATATCAGCTATTACATGGTCTGAACAGGTCCGTCTATCTTGTGTATTTTATTGCAGAGACATGATATAATAAAGAAAAGAATTGATCATCTTGGTACCGTGATTGAATCAAAATCAGACGGAATTGGTGCACCCAAGGTCTGTATTTCTTGCTGTTGATATGCATGTTCATAGATATTACGGACAAGATGGTTATATGTAGGTGATTACTTTTCTTTAGATAGCTAAGCTTCTGCTGTTATATGGCGAACTGTATTTGTTTTCGATAAATTATAATTTACCTGGAACTTATAAGCATGGGTCATTCACATTCTTATTGACCTTAAGTGCAGAAAAAAAATGCACCTTTTTTTTTTCCAGCTGACAGGAAAAGTACTTCAAAAAGAACTGCTAATATTTTTTCTAATGCATCTGATGTGAACTATTGCATAGTCTGTATGTTCTTTGTTGTCCTCATGAATGTATTATATGAAGTTCTGGCCCTTCTGGGCTTTTCATTATCTGTACTGGGATAATCTTGCAGCATATTCATCAGATTGGTTAAGATATAGCGGAAACTTTCATGTGTTTGAACTGCAAGTAGAGCGTGTCATAGTCTAAGCTTTCCTGCCTTCTACTTCTAGTTTCCATCATCGCTGTAATTGTCTATGACCTTAGGGTCCTAGACACATCTGTAGATTAGATATCCAGGGATTGAAATGGAAAATCTCCACTGCATTTGCAGAGAATTCCTTAATCTAATTATTTGTGATATGAGAACTGGCTTAACTCTTTTTGAAATGAAGGATCTTAACAAGCAGAGATTAGTGCTTGTTGCAATTGGAGTCAAGGATTTTAGTTTAGGAATCAGGCATTTAGTTTTTGATGTCCTATAAATGTAATCAGACGAAAATGGAGATAATAGAGATGTTACTACTGAATTGATATAGTGTAAGCATATTGATTGTGGCATTAATTAGAGAATAGAAACTCTAGATTGGCTGAAAGTTGGCTGTTTAAATAACACCACGTAAGAGTCTGGATCATGTTTGTTTTTGATTCTTTGGTGAACTATGTGATCTTCATCTTCTTGATACTGTTTCATCTCAAAGGCCACTAACTTTTTTCTTTATGGTCAAGTTGGAACTTGAGAATCCTGTGTACATAATGAATGAGTTTACATTGATTGAACCATCAGTATGCTCACTTTACAAAAAATCACAACGTTGATCCTGATGTTGCGAAATTGATTAAAGACACATTGTGAAGCACAACATACAAGCTTAGATAAGTTATCCACACAGAATCAACATGAGCGTACTAGATTATGTGCTAATAAATATCAAACAATATCTGATGGTAACTAAATTTTCATATTTTTCTTCCGTTCTTATTAGTTTCAATTGATTCAAGGTTCAGGAGTGTTTCGTACAGAACACCTCTGTAATCTGAGACGCTGATACGGAACTTTCCTTTTCGTATGTTTCAGATTGTTTATGTTTGTTTCGCACTGTACAAACCGAAACAAATCTGAGTCATACTGAGATATTCATAAAATGTCAATGTCTAGGGATGTTTTGATCTGGTTTGGTTTTTCAGCAAACCGAAATATTCGGTCGGTACAAGATTCCTTGATTGAATTCCCTATCCTGATAAAGCATATTTGATTTATGATATGCTTTCACTTGGTTCTTGATGGTATTCTAGTTTATTGCTATAAGGGGTTTAAAATTTGGTGAGAGAACATGATTTTGGTTTTAGATCTGTATATCTTATTGTCTCATGTTCCTTTCAGATTGAAAAGCCTTTACAAAGGCATGGGGGAAGGCTTGATCACAATGAGACTTACTGTGGTTCTTGTTTTGGAGCAGAAGCGGTACTTCCTAATTTACGATCATCATATTTACTGTATTCATGGTCCATCTCTGAATTTTTGCCTTTTGCTCTTGCAGAGGAAGATAATTATATTTTTAGAACCGTTTAGCATTATTCTTTAGTAATTGTTCATGATGATTTGTATGTATATAGCTATTTTAGGTGACTTTCCTTAGATTTGGTTAACATGGTTTATTGGAAATTGACTTATGTTTTACAGTTATTGGAAATGAGTTGCATCTGATCTTACAAAAGCTAGTACTTGATCAGACCCTGCCTATCTACCACCTACCTTTCTTAAACTAGTCAGCTACTGATACCCGTAGATCATGAACGAGGGAAGCCATTATCGTCCTTGTTCTAATAGCTAGGGTTATGTCTTTGTAGCCTTTGTAGCAGTCAATTCATTGTTTTTTAAACTTGCTCTGATGTTAAAATTGATAGTGATTGATCTAGTTTTCATCTTCTTTCTTTTTTGTTTGTTTTCCTGCTTTAGTTAAAGAAATATGGATTGGATTTGCAAGAGAATTGAAATTATATTTCATGCATTAGGAATCTTCTTCCTTGGTTGAAGAGGAGTTACCTTTCTCTCAAGAAACTCAACTCTACTCGAAAACCACCTCCTAATTTAAGACAATCTAATTAACCCAAAGCCTATAGATTTACTAATAATCCTTTGGAGACAATAAAAGGAATTAAGCAAAAATGAACTTGACATCCTTCTATTGATGTACACCTGTTGCTATTTTTGGCTGTAAGTCACCTAGTTTCTGTTTGAATTGTATAATTTTGATTTGCTAATGGAATTAAGCTTTATCACAGGACTCAAATTAGTGAATTTAAACACTTCTTGATGCAAAAAGTATGACCATAAATGAAGTGACAAAAAGAAGACTACATCTATTCTCCCCTGCTGGAACAAATTTCTTCCTGTCAAATTTCCCCTCTCCTTACTTTTACTCTTGTTGCCTATCATATCTTCTTAATAAATTTAAGCTCAAGCTAATGATATATGAAAGAGTAACTAAATTAAGATTAAGAACTTCTGATTTGATTCTTCTGCATCATGCAAGTCCAGTTATTTGTTGTTAATGTTATTTTATGTAGGAATTGGTTAATTCTCTCATCTCTGTTGGTCTTTTTGATAAGAAATGTTTAGCCCCCATCATGTTTAAGCCAAGATTTCAGTTGCTTGTTGGCCTGCGTATAGTTTGGGGGTATAGTTGTGGCGTCTCCTTCAACTGCTCTGCTGCACCTTTCAGTAACAGACATGGATTTCAGCCACTATTAATACTTTCTTTCTATCGTTACTTCCCATTCTGTTAATGAACTTGTAATATAGTGCCATTTTATGCCCATGACATACTTATATTATATGTCATTTATAGCCCTGACATATTGATTTAATTCAGCTAATTAGCACGCCTTGAAAAGGAGGCATAAGATCATGGGCTAGGAAAAAAAAAAAAAACTAGTTATCTGGATAACATAGTGATCCAGGCTGTAACATGTGTTCTTGACTCGAATGATTTCTAATGTGCAGAAGCAATATTATTTTGATTATGCCAAATAATTATTGGATGTTTCTTTCACTTTGCAGTCAGATACTGATTGTTGTAACTCATGCGAAGAAGTTCGTGAAGCATACCAAAAGAAAGGATGGGCAATGACAAATCCTGATTTGATTGATCAGGTATAGTAAAAACCTTCTGGTCGCCTGGTTCTCTTTTATTTTCCCCAGTGCATGGCTAGGCATTGACCTTCATATACTCATTGTAGAATGGTTCAAATATTTGAAGATAAATAAAACTGACGGAGGGGAAGTAGGTCTATATATGTGCTCTGTTATAAATAACCATCAACTTTGCAGAAAATGAAACATCATAAATGTCCACGTGGTATTCAAATATGCTAAAAGGTGTTACATCCTGCTTGGTAGAGTGGTTGAGCTGTACCCTCTCCTCGTGAGAGGTCTTGGAATCCGCAATCCCCAATGTGGGGTATGGCTCTATTGAGCTCTCTGCATTACCTAGCAGGATACAACACGTCATACTAAGTGGTCCATGCTTCTCGACCTCTTTTCCCCTTACCATTAATAACAAATAAAAAGTAGGAGAAAGAAAAAAGGCAAGAAGGTGCATGGTGGTGAATGTATGTACAGTGGGGATTGCTTCATTGTTTATTTCTAGTGGAATTCTTTTCTATTCTTCTTATTAGTAAAATACTAACTGTATTAACGATTGAATGGACCAAAACCATTAAGGAACAGAAGGATAAATCACCCAAGGAGAGAGAAACTCTTAGGCACCCCAACAAAATATATGGAAATTTATGCTGATTTCCTATCAATTTCCTTCCATCTGAATACGAACCTCTTGAAGCAGATTCCATATTAAGAGTCCGGTTTCTGGACCATAATTGAAATCAAGGGTAAAATAAATGAGGAGGATACGAAATTAAAACTATATGGTTTGTGAAATCCGTTTTCTTTTAGAAGTTATGACTTCTCAAAAGCCCCATTTATATTAATGAGTTTGATTTAAGAGCTGGGGGTTAGAGGGGAAGAATGTGAAATCATATTAGAATTATGTTAAATGCACAATATAGGCTCTAGAACAAACTTAGCAGGATTCTATGTCCTCTAAGTTGAGCAACGATATTGCTTAAGCCTTAGTTTACATCTGAACAAAGGGATTCCAGGGATGAGATCCACTACTAAGACAGTCAAACGCAAAAATGAAAATGCTTCTGGATGATTGAACAAACGCAACAATCCGATTAGACACCACAGCCAAATGCAAACATGCTTTTAGATGATGGCACAATGCTCAAGAGATCTTAATGTTCTTCATGAAACAGCTTTGGTTAGTTTTATATTTTTTTTCTTAAAAACCCTGACAGATACTCTCCTTTTAGACACTCAGCGAGATGTAAAGGACCCATTCTCCAGATAGTCATTTGCTTCTCATCCATATCCTCCAAAAACCAAATTCGAAGAAATTCCACTAAAACGTAGGAATACTCATCCAACTCCAAAACAATTGACTGCATATTTCATATTTCATTTGTAAAACTTACGATGGATCAAGAAGCATATACGAATCATCCTTAAACTTGATGCAGTTACTGAATATTAGAAATCCTCAGATCCCTCTCTCTCTCTCTCTCTCTCTCTCTCTCTCTCTCTCTCTCTGTTTTTTTTAGAATACAACCTTAGATCTTTCAATACATATGAACATGCATGTGTATCCGATTGATACCCAGAAATTCCATGTTGCAGCCTGAACTACAGGTACATAGTGGTATATTTAAAGCACCATGCAATTCACATACCACTAACTTATCTTGATTGTTTCAGCTTTTTAATTTTTGTATCCTTTTTTGCTGATGGTATAACTATACATGTCTCAGTTGTCGAGTCTAATTGTCTATCTGGAACTTGATTTTGCTGGTTCAGTGCAAGAGAGAGGGGTACATTCAAAAAATTAAGGAGGAAGAGGGTGAAGGATGCAATATCCATGGATTCTTGGAAGTGAATAAAGTGGCTGGCAGTTTTCATTTTGCACCTGGGAAAAGCTTTCACCAATCAGGCATTTCTTTGTTTGATTTGCTGGCATCTTTTCAAACGGAAAGTTACAACGTGAGGAGCTAACCTGAGATGATTTTTTTTCCTCCATTCCTCTTTTTTCTTTTTAAAGAATAAAATGCAGAAAATGTAGGAACCTGTAATTTGTGGTATTACCTTTCATAAAAATGTTCATCTGTAATTTCTATGGTTTGTGCTGAAGAAAATCATTCATCTCGTTCCTGTCATTGCATCAGATAAGCCACAAAATAAACAAACTATCTTTCGGTGAAGAGTTCCCCGGCGTTTTTAATCCACTTGATGGGTAAGATTTATGGCTTTTCACATGATCAATCTAGCTGAGTAATTGGTTCGAAGTTTCAGTCATTTCTCGTTTGCAACTTTCTTGACCTAAATGACACTTTCTCTTGTCCATTACTTCTTTTTCAATTTATAAACTACTCACTGCCAAACAGAAAATGGTTCTAATCTACTTTAGTTTGGGAGAAAATTTTCAGTGTACAGTGGACGCAGCAAACATCTGCTGGGATGTACCAATATTTTATTAAGGTGAACATTTCAGTCTTTTGAGGCAGTTTTCCTTACTCGATTACAGAAAGTAACTTTTATTTGTAGAGAAATGCTTAGTTTCCATTTTCTTCGTCTCATTTAAGATGCTCTTCATACTTTTGTTTGATGTTGTGAAGAGATCATGGAAATAATTTGGTTACCCATTCCTTCGTCTACATTTAATTTTGTAGTCTTGACTCATGGCTGTTTTTTTTTTTGGTTCAGGTTGTACCCACGATCTATACTAACATAAAAGGGCGCAAAATTAATTCAAACCAGGTAAAGTTCTGTTTTATGGCTCAATTCCATGTGATTTAGCTTTTAATGTCAACATGTTATTAACTCCTATCTGCCCATGCAGTTTTCTGTGACCGAGCATTTCAGAGCTGCAAGTGGTTATCCTCAGCCCCTTCCTGGAGTTTTCTTCTTTTATGACTTCTCTCCGATCAAGGTGAGTTATCTAATAGAGTAATAGCTCAGAGTCAAAGCAAATCTTAAAATGTCTCTATTTTGTATATTAAGTAGGAGATCCTCCTTGATTTGATGGAAATGATGTAACTAGATTTGGACTACTGTTTTGGTGTGCTAAAGAAAGTATAGCGAGAGTGAGACGAAAGCTAGAAACTCTTAGGGCATGTTTAAATGCTAGTGTCAGCACGCATACGGGTACTCGTTTCAAAACACGGACTTTCTCAAGCCCAATCTGCTGAGATATCTATGGTATATTCCATCTGTTGAAAGACAAATTAGAATATCATAGATATGTTAATATTTAGTACACGAGGAATGCTTTTAGATGAGCTGATAAGCAGTTAAATATTTATGTATATAAAGCTGAAACAAAACATATGAATAAATAGTGGATTTCTTTTTGATATTACTTCATATTTGCTCGATATGTGAATGCATAATAGATAAATATTAAATGGACCATGGCTTACCAAATAAGTTGAAAAGGTAGCTGGTTAACCTGTTTGTTGAATGCAACTATGTAAATCATAATATGTGGAAAATTGGGAACGGTCTAGAGCAACTTAAATCTTTGCTATCAAATTTTGGAGTATGCTTTAGTTACCAACATTTTTTCCTCGTGATAGCCATCACAATCGACGTAGTCAAATAGAAAAGAGTTCTCCATTTGATATCTGTAAAATTGTTAAGTTAGTCTATGTAGCATACCCAACAATAACTTGTGTGCGACTGTATATAATATAGTTACTCAGACCTTGGTTACTAATCAAATTCTTGCTGAGTCGTTGCTTGATAATCTTTGTTTCGTTCTTATTCTCATTGCGTCTATTTTGGTTTTATTAGTGGCATGCACACTGCACCAAGAATGTCTTTCCTAGAATCCTAGTATATATAGAAAAAGAAAAAAGAAACAAAAGAGCCGATCTAAAACAAAAGTTTGTGCAGCTGCAACTAAAACAAACAGATTCTAGGGGTTTGAAAGGGTCTCCTAGAGAACAAAGACTCAAAGAGGATATTTGGGTTCTTTGTTATAAAACTTTCTATTCTTTGTTGGATCCAAGAGAGATATGGGAGAAACTGTGGAGAGGACAAAACAATCTTGATATGAAGATCAAAGTTTCTTTTATTCATTTTCATGATTATTGAAGGAAAACAAGGGCAAAAGGTAACTGAAAAAATAAGAAGGATTTCACTTTGTTTCAGAGTCCAGGTCATATGGATGCTGCATGGAAGATAGTGACCTGATGGGTCACTGCCAGAAAAAAGCATTGTTGAGCACATATTTCCAAATAATATGAAGCTGGATGCATCTCCAACTTAAGTTGGGATTTTCTTTTGACCTTTCTGATGTTACTTTTGAATTTTGGTTCATCATTTTTTCGTTGTTGTTCATTAATAGTTCTCCAACATCCCCTTGGTAGAAATTGTCCAGTTACTGAATGTTTTAATTGAGTCTTGTTTTAACAATAATGCAGGTGGCCTTCAGTGAGGAGAAAGTATCATTGTTACACTTTCTGACAAATATATGTGCTATAATTGGAGGTACATCTGCCATACTAGTCTACATTTTCTTTCTGTTGTGGTAATTTTTCATTCAACCAGACAAAGGTCTGCCACTGCCCATGTTGGAACTGGATCCAATGGCTGATTTATTGTGAGGATCTACATGGATCATTTTAAATGGATTGGTTTAGAAAGCTTTTATATATCAAATTCTCTTTGACTTTTAGAAAACAAATGGTGATTGGCCTGATGAATGTTTATACTTTGTATGGTTACAAATCATTTCACTTGATCAATGTTTGAACTATATTTTTGTAGGACTGGTACATGACAGCTAGAATTGCTATGAACACATGTTCCAACCAGTTTCGTTTTTGTCTGTCTTTTGTTTCCCATTTTTTGTGTTTCGGGATTTCAGGTATTTTCACAGTTGCTGGGATAATCGATGCTTTTGTTTATCATGGTCAACGCGCAATTAAGAACAAGATGGCACTGGGAAAGTATGGATAATTGAGTTGTGAAGAAGCGGGTCAATTTTCTGATTGGGGGACTCTCAAGGTGGAATTGTGTTGGGAGCAAAGAGATGCACTTCAAACGGATACGAGTTTGTATTTGTAGATTGATGATGATGATGATGATGATGATGACGGCGGGGATGGTAGGTAAAACTACGTTCCCTGTTATACAGACTTCTGGTACGACCACCAAAAAAGAAAGAAACTATTATTCTTCGTTTTTTTTTTTTTTAACCAGTCCCTGATCCATTGGTTTTGAATTCCAGTAGTGATTGGGGGAAGGGGTGTACCTCTGAATCGAACAGCTAACAACCAAATGACATTTTTACATATTTCAATTCATCATCCAATTCTCTGTCGTGGTTCTCCATTTTGTTTCAGTCAAGTTCAACAGCTGATAACTTTATTACACCAAAACAATAATTAATCTCAATTCAGTTCCTATATCCTTGTGACTTATTTTTCGCCTACTATAAATGAACCCCTTGTGGGACCTACTATTTTCCCTTCTAAAAGTGTTTTGAAGGGGTTTCTAACCTATATGGCAGTGGGACTGACCATGCCACATAAGCATCGGGCACCACTTTTGTAAAATGGTCGGTCGAAATTCTGTTCTTTCAATAGGATTCTTGGGGATAAATAAACGTGGGTACTGTTAAAGGAGTTCTACAAAATGCTTGGTGATGGACAAGTTAAATGGGTTTTTTCCCATCCAAATTATGACTCATTTTTACTAGGTGTGGTGTGGGGGGAAACTAATCTAACACCCACTTTCTTTCTTTACCTCACTAAAATTAAATAGTACACCCCATTCTTACCAACATCACCATCATCTTCACCACTTCTCTACTGCTGGCCAATTCCATCGCCGGCCACCACTGCCAGCCACCTAAAAAAGAAAAAAAAAAATCCAAATCTGAATTTCTTTTGAGAGAGAGGGAGAGGGAGAGAGGGAGATAGAGAGAGGGGCGAGAAAGAGGGAGGAGAGAGAGAAAGAAGGGGGGAGTGACCGGAGGTGTGGGGGTCGCTGGCGGTGGAGGTGACCGGAGGTGGGGATGGTGGGTGTATTTTTTGTTGGGGTGTTTTTTTAGGGTTGGGGTATGTTTAAGGGTGGGGGTATTTTTTAGGGTTGGGTTGAAAAGTATCAACCCATTTTTAAATGACCATCCCCTAAGTAAAACTAAATCCATCCCCCTAACCAACTTAAACAATCTAGTCCACCACCCATCTTGTCCATCCCTCCAATATTTTGAAGAACTCCTTTAACAACACCTATAAACATTTGTTCTACAAAACCTTCTTTAATGTTAATGTGAATAGAAATTTGGAAGCTTACATAGCAGTAGAATGGATATTATTTTGATTTGTTGAAAAGAAAAATAAAAATCTAGTGTTTTTATTTTTTTTTAAAGAAATAAAATATATTTCATTCTGATTTGCTAACTAAGATGTAAAGACATTATCAAGTCAATCGTCTAAAAATAGAACCAATGTCAATCTATTATACTGCGAGGTCAGTTTCCAAGTTTATTTTCACATTAGCATTGGAAAAGTATTTTTGGAATAAAAGATTTCATGATTTTATTACTTAAGGGTTAGGATCAGCAAACATGCTTAAAGCAACATGTTGTAGATACTGTCTATGTAGGGCCCACATGGAGAAAATCTAACGATGTGAGGGCGATCTTCTCACTATGTAGATCATCTTCATATAAAATTCATTCTATTCTAAAACTTATAACCCCATCAAATGTTAGTTTAAAATTAATTGTAAAAATAGACGGTTTATAAATTACATAACTTTTGATGGGCTTAAAAATTTTAGAATTATGTGATTTTTGGTGAGGATGATCTATATGGTACTCACATCATCCGCACAAAAAATATGCTCTTAGATCATCTGTATGTGAGCCCCATATAGTCAATAAAAATATTGATTTCAACATGTTTGCGGATCCTAACTCATTACTTAAATAGGGGAACTGTTAATTATAGAAACAAGTGTCTGACATTCCACTTTCTCCGATTCCAATACTATATAGGTCTTTGTTGTTTATGCCCTGTTTCAGTTGAAATCCCAAAAAAATTTAGTTTGATCACAGAAATAGAAAAATGCAGTCCAAAGCCCAAATCCATGATGCTGATCTCCGCCGAGACCTGTTTCATCAAGTACCAGATTCCATAGTACTCATTATTCTTAACAAGTTTGCTAATATCCGGTCCCTTGTTGCTCCATTGTTTCCAAGCGGTTCAACTCCCTAGTCCCGCTTGTCCAAGATGCTTACATCAAGATCGACAAGTCGTAGCCATAGATGGAGATAACGATGAGAACCCAAACTGCTCTTCCCAAAAACCTCATAACTTCTTTTTTTTTTTTTTGAACGGAAAACCTCACAACTTCTTCTCCAACCTCCTCAAGTTGTTTTTCACTCTCGTCAAACCCATCCACCACCTTTGCAATGGCAACAACATAACTAGAGCCCTTCTTCCCTAGGACTCCCAGCATCCCTCATATACTCCTGATCAAGTCCTCAAGAATTTTCATCACATTCACAACTTATGGATCGAAGTACCGCCCGAAGATGTTGGCACTGAAAACGGGGTTCTAGGAAAGCTGGAGTTGGTAGCACGCTACATAAATTGTGTTATTTTGGGAGGTGCCCAAATCGACAAGAAGAAACCAGTAGTTAGAGATTAAGGATTGCTGGAGGACAATGGCAGCATACTTGAATCATTTTACACGAACAAGGGGATGAAACTGAGGGTTGTGTGGACAATTAGCTAGTTAATCGCCAATTCGACGACGCACTATTCATTGCAACCAATAATCAAGGATGTCTGATGTTGACGACAATGGAGATGAATGTACTACTAAATCGAGTAGCTAGCAGGTCATGCATTCTATAACTTGGTTCTCCATTTTGTTTCAATAAAAAAGACTGAATGAGAGGTAAATAAAAAAGACACCAAAAAAAAAGAAAAAAATGATTCTCAAATTCAGATGCTATATCCTTTTAACTTCTTTTTTTTTTTTCGCTTACCAATTGCACCCCTTACTTTCTCAAAGAGGATTCACGTCTATCTTTTAAATCTAGGGGCTTTTTTTTTAAACTTCATCATTCACGTCTACCCTCACCATCATCATCACTCTTACCCCGAAGAAGAAACACAATTTTTAAGATTGAATGGTTTGTACTCATGACTGAAATATCTCTTCACTGGGCTTTTTTTTTTTTTTTTTTTCAATTTTAAAAATTTCTCTTGAGTCTCCTTTTTCAACCGGGACTATATTTTGAGATCAATTTTTGGTAAAGCAAGCATTACTCCCTCCAAAAATGATTGATTGCATTCAAGGACATACCCTGTTTAATGAATTACAAAGATAAAGTGCATTCAAGCATTCAGACATATCATTATGTGCTAAAGAGCTCTAGCTCACCTATTGGATTCTATCATATCCTTACATGCAACCCATCCATCACCTCTGACAGTAATTCTTTTTTTTTTTTTTTTGAGTTCTTCTCTTCTCTCACAATATCTCATTGAAAAAAAGCAAACCCCTAAACAATTCTTACTGTACATACACAAGAAGAAAAGCACCAACAAGATCAGCTGAAAATAAACCCAGGTATTCCCAAATCTTCTCCCTGAGCTAATTAGAGAACTCTTACATGCCAGTTTTCCAGTTAATTTTACCCAGCACTCAAACCAAGTAAATTGTCAGTTAAAAAGCCAACTCTGCTTTGTGATGTCTAAAAACCATTCATCTCCAAAAGATAGGTCCTGCGCTTCAGCAGTGCCTTTGCAGCCACCTTGAATGGACCTTCAAATGCATCCACCTCCTTTTTACTACCCCGACTACCTTCCCCTGATGGCTTTATTGCCACCAGGGTTGCCCCTTGCATCATCCCCAACCCCTCAGGCAGCTCGAAATATGGAGCATATCTTAACTTCATGTTTGACGCCGGCACTTGCGTCCTTCTTGAAGATGCAGAAGCTGCAAAAGGCTTCTCCCTACAATCCTTCAGCTGTTCCCAACCCATGCTCAACGTCCCCTGCCCATCTGCATCGGTCAAAACTACCGTCTTCAATGTCGGATGATCCTTGATTATTGGTTGCAATAAATAATGCCTCGTGGAAGCAGCGATCAACGAACTAATTGTCCACACAACCCTCAGTTTCAGTCCCCCATTCGTGTAAAATGATTCGGGTATGCTTCCATTGTCATCAAATAATCCCTGATCTCTAACTATTGGTTTCTTCTTGTCTATATGTGTACCTCCAAAAATAACACAATTCTGTAGAGTGCTACCAAATTCAGCTTTCCATTTTAGTAGAACACCATCTTCGGTCCCAACATCTCCAGATGGTAATTCGATCCGTAAGTTGCTAATGTGATGAAAATTCTTAAGGACTTGATCAGGAGTATGTGAGGTGTGTTGGGAGACCTGGGGCAGAAGGGTTCTATTTATGTTGTTGCCGTTGCGAAGGTGGTGAATCGGTTTGACAAGAGTGAAGAACAACTTGAGGAGGTTGGAGAAGAAGTTGCGAGGTTTATGTGAAGAGCAGTATGGGTTCTCATCGTTATCACCATCTATGGTGACCACCTTGTCAATTTTGATGTAAACATCTTGGACAAGTGGGACAAGGGAGTTGAACCGCTTGGAAACAACAGAGCAACGTCCAAGGGACCGGATATCAGAAAGCTTATTAAGAATTATGAGTACTATAGAATCCGGGATTTGATCAAACAGGTCTGGGTAGAAATCAACATCATAGATTTGGGCTTTGGACTGCATATTTAACTAATTTTTTTTTTTTTTGGGATTTCAACTGAAAACAGAACAAGAACAACAAAGACCTAAATGGTATTGGTTTCTACAAAGTGGAATCTCAGACACTTGCTTTCCTAATTACAAGTCCAGATTTTAAGTATTTAAACCAAGACAACAAGAGAGAAACCCAGGAAACTTTTCAAAACCATCAATTTTGAAGATTTCCGACCTTGAAGAACACAAAATACACACCATGTAAATTTCATTAAGAAAAAAAAAACCCTGAATTTTCACTCTTCTTTAAAGGTTAAGATTGAAACCCTAAACTTTTTTCCAAGAAAATTAGAAAACGGAGATCCATTATTCGAATTCAACAAAAAATAACCTAGAGAAATCCCAAAAATAGAATTACCTTATAAATTACACACCTCTCGTCTTACTAATCTTCGAATCTGGGTTGTTCTTCTGCACCTGAAAACCCAATCTTTAGCCTGAAAACGAAGATTTTGCTCCCAATCTTTAATCAACTCCTACTGAACTATATTCACTAATGATCTTCCAATGGTATGATGAAATTATACGAAAACGATCTCAACAAATCTGGTGAAAATTTTTAAGTTTTGGGCCCAAATTATATAGAATTGAACACGAAATTCCAACGAGAAATTAGGGTTTTCATAACAAAAAAAAAAACAGGAGGAGAAGAAAGTAATAATAATAATAATAATAATAATAGAGATGATAATTGATTTCTTGGGCGGTCGGGAAGTTTCCCAAGACGCGCTTTGATGTTATGAACACGAACACGAACACGAACAAGAACAAATCTGAAACCAAAAAAGACTCATCAAAGAATCCAATTTTATAGACACCTCAGCTTTGAAACGGAGAGAAAACAGACGTTTAATGTCTGCCCTAAAATAGACCGATTGAAAAAGGGTGCTGTTAAAGTGATTCCTCAAAATGTTGGGGGATGGACAAGTTAAATTGGCTTTTAGTCCAAAATCACCTTTTCAATTTTTTCTTTCTTTTTACTAGGGGTGGTGAGGGTGTAAATTAAACTAACACCTCACCTCTACCGCCAGCCACTGAACGGAACTCCACCACCGGCCACCTCAACCTCACCACCGGCCACCTAAAAATTATAGAAAGAGAGAGGAGTGAAAGAGAGAGACAGAGAGAAGACTGAAAGAAAGAAGGAGAAAGAACGAGAGGACCCACCCCCTTCTTTCCTTCCCTCCCCTTCTTTCTTTCGTTCTCCTTCTTTAATTCTTTCCCCTTCTTTTCCCTTGCCATTCCACAAACAAAAAAAGTTTAGATCTAAAGTTTTTTTTCGAAGATGATGACGAATTCGACCAGTAGTGGTTGAAATTTTCAACAAAACTCGACCACCAGTGGTTGAGTTTTGCTGAAAAATTCAACCATCAGTGGTTGAATTTTTCAAAAAAAATCAACCACCAGTGGTTGAACTGCCCAAATTTTAAAAAAAAATTGAACTGCTTATTGGTGGTCGAATAAAATTTTCGACCACCAATGGTCGAATTAGTCATCTTCTTCGAAATTTTTAGTGAATTA
>MVGT01001416.1:446122-465185 GCA_002174775.1 Macleaya cordata
CCACCTGGGAGCATAATACTAGCTCTACCAGAGCCCTCAATTAAACTGGTCGTACCAGTGATAGTAGTCACGCAAGCCTTGAACATACTCAAGCTCGTGAAAAATTTACTATCACGGAGGATTGTATGGGTCGTAGCACTGTCTGCTAAACAAACATCCTCGCTATATTGGCTTTGTTTGGATATGTCTCTGCTTGGACCAATATCTCGGGATATGCCTCTGCTTGGGTCCATATCCTTTTTAATTTTGTGAGATGCCCAGAAGTTTCGAGTTGATCACAAAATGTCGAGGTCTCGTTCTTGAGAGTGGTAGAGACTCGTGCTGATAACGTGTTATGATTTCTGGGCACACAGAATATATGTCGAGAGAAGTGGGAAGAGGATATTATTTATTCACTCTTTTGTAACATACATACTCATTGTACAATATATATATCTCTCTTAGCATACAAACTCATTCTCTCCTAAAGTTTTCTAGTTCGTACGTAACATTCCTCTGTTACTTGTATCTGTCATACCTTACAAAACAGGGTCACCTATATATAACGGAGGGTGCATGTGAGGATGCACCCTCAAGAGGCACGTATAACAACGTGCCTGTTTGCATGGCTCATGGGCGGTGGGACAGCCACCTACCCCATGCGTCA
Organism: Macleaya cordata; assembly: GCA_002174775.1. Classification (NCBI taxonomy): domain Eukaryota; kingdom Viridiplantae; phylum Streptophyta; class Magnoliopsida; order Ranunculales; family Papaveraceae; genus Macleaya; species Macleaya cordata. The sequence goes on from MVGT01001416.1 coordinate 446,769, forward strand.
TAACAAATAAGACTATAACTCTATAAATAACCCACTTATTCTTACATCTCAATAAATAACACACTTATTCTTACACCTTACTTACATTCACATTTGGAGCCACATAGAGATTGATTTTAATTGTGTTCACGCGTGCCTTATACAAAAACTAGCTCTCACCCCATGCCTTCGGCACGGGGCAATTCCTCGTATCCATGTCGAAAATTAATTGAAAATAAGTGTGTATGTATTGATAATTAATTCATCATTTCCTGTTAAAAAAAAAATTTAATTCGTCATCATATTCTGTCAAATTACATTTTCGCCGTCCGCAAATTTAATTTAAGTTCGTTATATTAACAAAAAAATAAGTGTGCATGTACTAATAATTCGTCATAGAAAATAAGTGTGTATTGGATTGTGTGTTTTTCAAGCGTGTAAATGAAATTCCTGCTTATTTCACAAAAACATTTGTTTGGGATCGGGTAATCAAATACGCTCTTACTTTAATAAACAAATACACACCTGGACCCTTGAGGATTTCATTTGTGCACCACCCCATAGCCACCACTATAACCACAACATATGCCATCACCTCCATTGCCACCACCACTACCACCACCACCACTACCACTACAACCACAACATAAGCCACCACACTTGTTACACATCTACCACCACTCCCATGGCCATGAGAAATTACTAAACAACCTTACGAAATATGTACATTTCAAAAAAAATGTCTCATTAATGCGCCCATAAATCAAATACGGGCCTTCTTTAGTAACGAATATGTTCCTCAACCCTGGAGTATTCCGATTAAGCAGTATGGTTCGTTTGAACACTTTAACAAATAAAACATTATGTACACTTCTACCACCACCAATGTCGTTACCTCTACCACCACCTCACGACCACAAACCACTACCACCACCGTGCCATCGTAACCACAAATTCACTACCACCACCGCCACTACCTCAAGACGACCACCGCCATTCCATCACAACCACAACTTCACCACTACCTTTGACACTACCACTAACTTGTGGGTTGTGGTGGTGCCATCCTGGTAGAAGTAATGGTGGTGAGGTGGTTGGGTGTATTTAATTGTTTAAAAGATGGAGTCCCCCCTAAAAAACCATAAAATGAGAAGAAGATTGTTGTTTGGGCTTCTAGGCCCAAAATTTGAGTATCCCCCATCACCATTTGGTTCGCTAATAACAAGGCTCGTGTTTAAGAGTGATGTTATTGAAGCTCCCGTTTTGGTTGGGGGGATGCTCAAAAGTTCGACCTTAAAACCCAAGTTTAAACATTCCCCTCATTTGATATTTTCCTAGGAAGACTCCCCTCACTAAAGAAAACTAAACCCTCGTAAAAAAATCTAGGTTTTCATCTTGCTGAGTCTCCAACTTCATGGTTACCACCTTCAAGATTCCGACATTGATGAACTCCACCTAACGGTAATAATGACTCAAGTATTCGACAACCAGTGTTCGAAATATCTTCGATGAGGATATTGGGTCTTCAAATCCCGTCCAAGAATCCAAATCAACAACATTCGAAGTAATACAACTTTCAAACAACCCTTTTTATTTTATTTTTCTGTAAAATGAAGTCCGAAAAAATCCAGCGCACTGAAATTTGATCAAATTATGTTGAAGACGAAGAACTTTTTCGACATAAACCTCTCAAATTTGATTAATATTTTCGATAGGTTGCTGTCAAATTTGAAAATTACAACTGATCCACCAATCAATTGAAAAATGATATGAAGCTGTCAAAAATCATAATCAAAATCGATAGATTGTTGGCAAAAATATGTAACAAATTAGATAGGTTGCTGTCAAATTTAAAAATTGCAACTGATCCCACATATATCACATTAATAAGTTGAAAAATGACATAAACTTATCGAAAATAATAACCGAAATCGACAGATCGTTGGCAAAACTATGTAACAAATTCGATAGGTTGGTGTCAAATTTAAAAATTGCAATTGATCCCACATATATCGTACCAACAGTTGAAAAACGACATGAACTTGCTAAAAATAATAACCAAAATCATGAGATTATTGGTAAAAATATCAAACAAATTCGATAGGTTGCTGTCAAATTTAGAAATTGCAACTGACCTCACATATATCTTAACCAATTAGTTGAAAAATAACATGAACCTGTCCAATCAAGTTCCATCAAATTCCACACATATGGTACATTTTTAAATGTTAAAACCAAGTTCCACCAACACTCAAACATTCATTTAAATTTAAAATCAACTACAAAATTCAAATTCTAAAGTAAGTTCAGTTATAAATCATGCTCAAATTCAATAAGCAAAACATGTTTATAAAATATTCTTCATCTCCCACAAGAAGAAGCTCTTCCTCTTGGATTCAACTTTTCCCTACAATTCTTCGCTCCCCTCCCTCAAGAAGCCCTTACTCTAGCTAGATGTTCTCTCTCCTCATCACTGACACGTTCATGTTCTTCTTCATTCTCCTTAACAGAATCCTCATTGTACTTAGGTATATCTTGCTCAACAAGGGCATTATCCACCATACAGAGTATTTTTTCTTCTGTGTTGGGGTCAACGCCTCACCTAGTCGTCCACAACTTAGGATGTAATTGCTCAAGTTAAGAAGATGAAGTTTTTACAAAATGATAAAAAAAAAATATATCAAAATCGACAAGTTAAAAGGGAAATATAATTCATAGTAAAAAAATCTATTTAGTTTTCAGATGATATTGATGATAAATGAATCGATGTAGATGGAAATACTAATGATAATGGTGTAAAGAAGAAATTATTATTAGAGGCTGTTGTAGGGTACACTTGCATTTGATTTAATTGAACCAAATATATAATTGGCAAAGGGTCTTTTAAAAGATCATGTTCATTGTAGAATTAACCTATTTTGGAACTAGTTTTGTAATCACTTTCTAACAAAATTAATGCTTAGTTTAATGTTAATATTAAACTCTTCAACTGTTTTCTTGGTATCAACATATGAACTAACTCTTATATGGTGGTGTTATTTTCACACATTGATGGAATAAGAAGGGACCATTCACAATTTTTCAAAAAAAATTCACAACATTAATCAACTTGTACATATAACTGTGAGAAAATCAAGTCCCTAATCGATTATAAGCTAGACTGCTTTGTACTACTATTATTACTCAAGAGGAAAATCAAGTTATATATATATATAACTTTGAACGTATTTGAATCTAAAAGAGTGATGGAAGATAGATTTGGTTTATTCTTATCTATTGCTGCCCTGCATACTAGCATATATGCACTAAAGATTGAAAGTGATGTTCAAATGGTTACGGAACAACTTGATATGTGCATAATTATGACATGGGGACATGAAAGAGGGATTGTGAGTGGATTGTGGTTGGTGTGTTGGTGTGCTTTTGTGAGTGAGTTATTGTGAGATTATTTATTATGTGAGTGGGTGAGTAGGTGAAATTGAGTGCTATAAAAGAGTGAGTTATCTAATAAAGATGCAAGCTATGAAGAGCCTAATTCCTCTCTTGTCTGAATTCTTTCTCTTCTCATTCTCCTTTCCCTCTAGTTCCCTCTAATTCTCTCTATTTCCTCTCTTTTCTCTGTATTCCTCTCTTTTCTAGAAAACAACCCTATCACAACTCAAGAGGAAAAACTATTGTGGTGACTGGAATACTTATGCCTTCTTAAAGGATATTGAAGTTTGGTCTTAATCTTTTGATAAACTCTCATTTAATTATGTTCCAAGATTTTATAATATGGTAGATCATGAATTAGCCCAATGGGAAAAAACTCAGTAACTGATATGTTTTGCTGAGTTCCTCCCGTTTGGCTTCTCCTAGCTTTAAGGGGGAACCAGTCGTTATGCCAATGAGGGTTCTTGTTTTGCTTAACAAAAAAGTGATGGAAGGTAAAAAAATGTTGGCAGACACAAATCATAAGTTAGTGAGAGAAAAAGAGAGTTCTGATACCAATCTGTGACCCCCGGACCCCGGACCCGTGACCCGACCCAGCTCACCAGACCCAAGATCCGTGGTGTCACTTGTGAGAACAAGTGCGGAAAAGAAACCAACTTGAGAATCTTCGTTTTCGGAAGACTCGGAACATCATCTTGAAAAGAAACAAGACAATGAAAGATTAGAAAGCTCTTTAGAAATACTTTTGGATTTGGTAGGCAGATAGAAACAATGTTTAGAAAGTAGGGTTCAAGTGTGCAAATGCACTTTTGAAAACACAAAGTTCAAAGGGTTTTGAAAACAGGAACAATTTCGCAATAGTTCAAAGAAAAAGGTGTATCTGACTCGTTTTAAATTGAATTTTAGAACCGTTTGATTCTCTGTAAACTAGACTCAGAGACCTCAAACTTTCATGTTTTGGCCAGATCCTATTTCTAGGTCATTCAGTTTAGAAAATGTATACAAACTTCAGCTTGTGTATCTTTGACAGCATTTAACTAACATAGTAGGTAGTTTTGAAGAAAGAATGTGTAGATCTTGGGGTCAGAATGAAACTCATAAGAATAGACATTCAAAGTAACAGGTACGAATAATCAATTGAAAAGAACTCCCTCAAAATACTTTATTTATAGTAGAATTTAACAGAACTTGTTCTCTGAAATAAACTGGAAAACAAAGAAACTGATCCATTGTCTTAAAACGGAAAGCAATAAAGAATACTTAATTCCCAATACCCAAGTGATGTAAACATCACTTATTGTTTGCTAAGAGAATATATAACCTACCTGTCTTCTTATTCAGCGAACTCTATTCTAATCTTTGACGCCTAAGCTTCTCCATTCTCTCCGATATCTGTGGGGGAAAAAACATAGGGTGAGCAAAGCTCAGTAGGTACAACCAAAACATAGGTTAAGTAAGTAACACCAACAATTTTTCAATCAAACAATCAATTCAAACAAATCTTTGCCCAATAATCCCATGTATGCATGCCGAAACAGAATATCTTTAGTTTTAGAAAAACTTACTTTAGAAAACTGGTGCTAGTTTTAGCTTTTTGACCAAATCCTTTTTCAAAATGAAAACCATGTTTTGTTTTAGAAAAAAAACAACACTTTGCAGCACTTTTTGCAAAAATAGTATACTTTTCAAAAAATAGATTCAATATTAAGATTGAGTATAGAATATGTATACCAATACCTTCCTTATATATATAGTTTATATATGTTTCCACTTGTTCATCAGGGCAGTTGCGGCAGCCTACCAATGGCTATTACGATCGCCAACCCCCATCACTTTTGGACGGATCTGGATAAACCTCTCTTGCGGAGATGCCACTAGAGCATATACTGTTAGGGATCCTAGGTTTTTAAAAATTAAACTAGCAGCAGAATTAAAATTAGTTTAAAACTATTTGCTGGATCTCATATGTTTCTTAATCGCTGTTAGGAATCTTAAGAAGGTTGGAGCATTATTACCTTTGAAGCGTGATTGATGAAGACACTATTTTGAAGTTCTCTTCTTCCTGCTTCAATCCACCGGAACGGATCTTCAAAATTGTTTCTCCTTCTTCCTCAAAACAAAACCCTAGTTTTAGTATTAATGGAGGCTAGGGTTTTTGATGCTTAGAAGTAATTAGGATTAATGGAGAGGGAGGGGATGGAGCCAACGATTTTTGCTAGGGGTGGTCCTTCAAAAATCGTCCCTCCTTTATGTATATATAAGGGAGGCCAACCTAACCCTACTACAACTCCTAATTAGATCTAAACTGGGTCCCACTAAAATCTAGCTAATTAATTTAGTTTCCTAGTCCTTTTATAACTCTTATAAAATTAAGAACTAAAATAATAATTACAAGTTGGTCCACCAAGGACTTGTAATTGAACCCTCTANAAAGGGATTGCAAAATTACTAGTTTTCAGACCTGCAACATCAAATACGCAGGTTGCAAGTAGAAGAAAAGTTTGAAAGAGAAAGGGAAGAGAGGTTGCTGCTGTTGCCGCTGTTCCTGATGCTGATTCTGGTCAGAACAGTTGCAGCAACTACCGACGGATAGAGTGTACCAAATCCCTATTCGTTGGTGTAAAAGAAGGCTTAGAAGATCTAATTTGGTATTTTAATCTGTAGTGAGCCTGGTGCTGACAACTTAACCACCACCAAATATTTAATTCATAAGTTAGTTTATTCACCATCTTCCCTTAAAGCCCCACCACTGAATTCAAAAGCCCTCTCACATCTTTTGACCCAGTCCACATACGGTTCATACCCCAACAAGTTCAAAAAAAAAAAAAATTAGTTAAGCATGTTCACCCAAAAGCACCCATACCTATTTTTATATTTAACCCATCACTCCTACCATCATCATCATACCTCCACTAGTTTCAATTTTTTTAATTTTAATCTTACTCTCACTTAATTTTCTCTCCTTTTTAACTCCATTTCAACCGAATAATTCCTTTTCCAATCATCATTACCTACACCTAGCCTAATATCTCCTTTCTAGAAAATAACCGTATTTTTTCTTTTTAACATGATTATTATAATTATTTTTTAAAATAGATATGACAAAAGAAGAAGTGTTCACCGAGATACTATGGTTAACCAAAGAATTGCGTGAGATCACCGAGAATTATTTTGCTGCATCCCAAGCCCGTGCAAAGTACTATAATTCCTTGATTGAATTTGAAAAACAAGGGTGTTTGTATTTATCTGACTTCTTTGGCATCTTCGAAGAAAAAGATGAGGCAACACGCACTAAATTTCGAAGCTCTCTGTCCTTTACCACTGGGGACTTCTTTTCAATTTTTCTTGAAGATTTTCAAGGGGATCCTGAACAAATTTTAGACTTTGTCTTTTCCGATCAATGATCTAACCCATATTACTAAAATACTTGGTGAAGCCAGTGACACAAAATGCATTTAAAATTTTATGGAAAAAATTTATTTGTCATCACAATTTCAATTTAGCAACTATGCTGGACGAATTCGTGGACGGATCAAAGACTGTTTGTTCAACAGGATCAACAGTATGAGTCAAAAATTAATGTTTTTTCATGTCAACCTTGAGGAAAAGGTTACTTTGAGAGGGTTAGAATGATATGTGCATAATTATGACATGTGGACATGAAAGAGGGATTGTGAGTGGATTGTGGTTGGTGTGTTGGTGTGCTTTTGTAAGTGAGTTATTATGAGATTATTTATTATGTGAGTGGGTGAGTAGGTGAAATTGAGTGCTATAAAAGAGTGAGTTATCTAATAAAGATGCAAGCTATGAAGAGCCTAATTCCTCTCTTGTCTGAATTCTTTCTCTTCTCATTCTCCTTTCCCTCTAGTTCCCTCTAATTCTCTCTATTTCCTCTCTTTTCTCTGTATTCCTCTCTTTTCTAGAAAACAACCCTATCACAACTCAAGAGGAAAAACTATTGTGGTGACTGGAATACTTATGCCTTCTTAAAGGATATTGAAGTTTGGTCTTAATCTTTTGATAAACTCTCATTTAATTATGTTCCAAGATTTTATAATATGGTAGATCATGAATTAGCCCAATGGGAAAAAACTCAGTAACTGATATGTTTTGCTGAGTTCCTCCCGTTTGGCTTCTCCTAGCTTTAAGGGGGAACCAGTCGTTATGCCAATGAGGGTTCTTGTTTTGCTTAACAAAAAAGTGATGGAAGGTAAAAAAATGTTGGCAGACACAAATCATAAGTTAGTGAGAGAAAAAGAGAGTTCTGATACCAATCTGTGACCCCCGGACCCCGGACCCGTGACCCGACCCAGCTCACCAGACCCAAGATCCGTGGTGTCACTTGTGAGAACAAGTGCGGAAAAGAAACCAACTTGAGAATCTTCGTTTTCGGAAGACTCGGAACATCATCTTGAAAAGAAACAAGACAATGAAAGATTAGAAAGCTCTTTAGAAATACTTTTGGATTTGGTAGGCAGATAGAAACAATGTTTAGAAAGTAGGGTTCAAGTGTGCAAATGCACTTTTGAAAACACAAAGTTCAAAGGGTTTTGAAAACAGGAACAATTTCGCAATAGTTCAAAGAAAAAGGTGTATCTGACTCGTTTTAAATTGAATTTTAGAACCGTTTGATTCTCTGTAAACTAGACTCAGAGACCTCAAACTTTCATGTTTTGGCCAGATCCTATTTCTAGGTCATTCAGTTTAGAAAATGTATACAAACTTCAGCTTGTGTATCTTTGACAGCATTTAACTAACATAGTAGGTAGTTTTGAAGAAAGAATGTGTAGATCTTGGGGTCAGAATGAAACTCATAAGAATAGACATTCAAAGTAACAGGTACGAATAATCAATTGAAAAGAACTCCCTCAAAATACTTTATTTATAGTAGAATTTAACAGAACTTGTTCTCTGAAATAAACTGGAAAACAAAGAAACTGATCCATTGTCTTAAAACGGAAAGCAATAAAGAATACTTAATTCCCAATACCCAAGTGATGTAAACATCACTTATTGTTTGCTAAGAGAATATATAACCTACCTGTCTTCTTATTCAGCGAACTCTATTCTAATCTTTGACGCCTAAGCTTCTCCATTCTCTCCGATATCTGTGGGGGAAAAAACATAGGGTGAGCAAAGCTCAGTAGGTACAACCAAAACATAGGTTAAGTAAGTAACACCAACAATTTTTCAATCAAACAATCAATTCAAACAAATCTTTGCCCAATAATCCCATGTATGCATGCCGAAACAGAATATCTTTAGTTTTAGAAAAACTTACTTTAGAAAACTGGTGCTAGTTTTAGCTTTTTGACCAAATCCTTTTTCAAAATGAAAACCATGTTTTGTTTTAGAAAAAAAACAACACTTTGCAGCACTTTTTGCAAAAATAGTATACTTTTCAAAAAATAGATTCAATATTAAGATTGAGTATAGAATATGTATACCAATACCTTCCTTATATATATAGTTTATATATGTTTCCACTTGTTCATCAGGGCAGTTGCGGCAGCCTACCAATGGCTATTACGATCGCCAACCCCCATCACTTTTGGACGGATCTGGATAAACCTCTCTTGCGGAGATGCCACTAGAGCATATACTGTTAGGGATCCTAGGTTTTTAAAAATTAAACTAGCAGCAGAATTAAAATTAGTTTAAAACTATTTGCTGGATCTCATATGTTTCTTAATCGCTGTTAGGAATCTTAAGAAGGTTGGAGCATTATTACCTTTGAAGCGTGATTGATGAAGACACTATTTTGAAGTTCTCTTCTTCCTGCTTCAATCCACCGGAACGGATCTTCAAAATTGTTTCTCCTTCTTCCTCAAAACAAAACCCTAGTTTTAGTATTAATGGAGGCTAGGGTTTTTGATGCTTAGAAGTAATTAGGATTAATGGAGAGGGAGGGGATGGAGCCAACGATTTTTGCTAGGGGTGGTCCTTCAAAAATCGTCCCTCCTTTATGTATATATAAGGGAGGCCAACCTAACCCTACTACAACTCCTAATTAGATCTAAACTGGGTCCCACTAAAATCTAGCTAATTAATTTAGTTTCCTAGTCCTTTTATAACTCTTATAAAATTAAGAACTAAAATAATAATTACAAGTTGGTCCACCAAGGACTTGTAATTGAACCCTCTAGATTTAGTGGAATTAATATAAAACCCTCTCACTACTTAATTTGCAAATAGTTCCTCCACTGTTTCTGATATTCGTAAAAACCCTCTGGTTTTGTAACATTTACAAGTCAACATCATTAGGGTGATTACTTATTTACCCTTAACCATCAAATGCATTAATACAATATTTATTCTAATAATCTTCTAAACATTTTAGAAGATCACTGGCCAGTTTAGAATAATATTACATGCATTGACTTAAGTGAATATCTCTGAAGTAGATTCCATGTTGAATATTATAATCCTACTATGAGATCACAGTTATCCATTTTGCTAAGAATATTGGATCACGTTTTCGTCGATTGACCTCACTGTTTGCAAAATAAAATAACTATAACCTACATATAGGGTATATACATATTCTCAGGATTAAGAACTTTTACCTAAAGTAGTGTAAAAATACTTTAAATATGCTGACATAAAATATAAAGTATTTTTCGACGATCCAGTTCAATGTATTCGAAATACATCAATATACAAGTCTAGAAGTCTCTACTTCTGTGATGGAGATACATCACATCACTTACGTGATTGACTTTAGTATATTATAGTCTTCCCAATAACGTGTAGTTATCTAGACTACGAACAAAACATTCACCAATGAATTATATCTCTCTCCATATATAACTCTTATATATGAATAATTCATCGAAAATAATAATCTCACCATGCATGTTAAATATGATAAATTAAATTAATGATAAACCAAGTAACCATAGATGTCAAACATATTATTTTTAGGGCATAACCCCAACATATACAACGTCAATTAAGACAAAAAAAACATCACTAGGACAACTGACGATTAGATATATTTTATATCACAAATTCACCTCTCTTGCAGAGACAACGTCACTAAGACTTTTGCTAAACAACGTCACATTGACCATGGTTTCTTTTAAACCTCTCATCTTCTACTTTAACTTCGTAGTTTTTAAATTTAGCACTAGTGATCTCACAATCCAAAACAATGCAATTTTATGCAGAAAACCTTTTAAAAATTATGAGTATCTTTTATAGAAAACCAATTTTGAAAACATGATAATTTGTAAAAACAACTTTTTGAAAACATATTTCATAAACAATTTTGAGGGAATTTTGGAAAGAAAATGAGTTTTAGGATAGTGGTTCTCCCTACCTTTTTCACTTAAAATCCTCGAGGCTTTATAGAACGACTTTTCTCCGAGGGTCTTCTAGAACTTCGAGCTTTGATTTTTTCCTCCACAATTGTTTTAGAAGAAAAGAATAGAAATAAAGAAAAGAAAAGAAAGAAAGAAGAAGAGAAAGGAAGAATTTGAAGTATTTTGGGTTTTCTTCTTCTTAAACTTGAAAGAGAGAATTAGAGAGAAACTGAGAGAGAGAAAGATGAGTAGTGTGAGGAGTTCGAACTAGGGTGAGGGGTATTTATAGGGTTTGACCAGCCCCCCTCACCTTATCTAACACACTTTTAAAAATTAAAAACTCTTCCTTGCATTATCCAAAACTATTTTTAAAAATTAGGATAATTTGACTTCTACATAAGGGGCTGATTTTCAGCTTCTAATATTTGCCTAATTTGAATGGTTAAGATCAAATATCAAGTCAATCTAACAGTTGTAATTATCTACTACGAAATGGAGACAAAATAGGGATAGAATTTAGGTTTTAGTAGATAATTCAAACGAAGAGTTTTTAGGAATTGGAAAAACTTTTTAGATGGTTAGGATTAACTAGAGTTTTGATAAACTTAATCTAATGGTTGGTATTTAATACTTGTTTCCCAAGTTTGAGGATAATTATCTAGTTAAAAAGATAATGTAGTATTTATCTAAAATAAATAAGGGTTTATAGTTTTCAACATTTAAAAGATAGAGTTTTGTTTAAAAAGAATTTTTAAAAACCAAAACACCTTCCCAAAGTGGCGCACCCCTTGTGTTGTCCACGTTTTTTAATTATTGTGTAGGGTCCACTTGGACGCCCCACACTAATATACACTTTTTTACTTTAAAACCCTAAAAATGATTATTTTTATTTCATTTTGTGCATGCATGGATCCTAGGGCAAGGTTTCTATGTTTCCACCCCACTATCTAACTAAAAATTTTGGACTCACATCCAAACTATTCTATGGGTTTTTGGCCCATGGGATTAAAGCCCACTTCCGGGTCCAAACCAAACTATGAAAAATCTAGGGTGTTACACATGTGGTGATGTGCACTCAAGATGACGTTTCACAGGTAGTTAGTTTTGTTAATTATTTAGCGAATTTGGGAGAACAACATCAGCAGGCAGTGAGGTGTAGATATCTACATGGTACTGATGATGTAGAATTGATCAAAGTCCTACAGGTGGAGGCGCGTGGTGGTGACAATGATATCCACGAGGAAGAAGAACAGTAGAGGAGTCATTTGACAGAATATCGTCAAAGGTGAAAAATTGTTCGTTTGTCGATATTTTGTAGGACTCTTATCCTATTAGATTTTAGTAACTTTTTCTCTTAAGGGCCATACTATTTTTGGTAGGTTTTCTTTTTAGATTTAGTTCAGGATTTCCATTACTTTCTAGGATTGGGAAACCTATTGGGGTTTATAAATATGGGGGTAGGACTTTAACCTAAAATAATAATTAATTCACAACATTGAGAGTGAAAGGTCTATTGTTGTGGGGCTAGGAGAGAGCAAGAGAGAGGAAGGGCCGGCAGCCCTTTGGGGCTGCCATATGGCGATCAACCATTGAGAGCGGATTATGAGATTTAGTTCTTGACAACATTAAGGTTTCTCTCTGGTGGGGTTGTAAGGTTTGCTCTTGTGGAGTGTGGGTTGCAATTGAAGGTAAGTGACTTGTAACTGTTCTTCGTTATTTTTATTATAGTGAAAGGAGATCATCATTGTCTGTGGATATAGGCAATCTTGCCAAACCACGTAAATCTTGTGTTGTGTGATGATTATTTACTTTCTCGTTCTTTTGTTCTTATTTTGCATATTCGATTCGTCTCGTAGATTGTGTGTGTGATTGAATCGATCTTAACAAACTGGGAATTAGTCCATAATTCCTAACATAACTCCCCTTACTTACTTGGGAATGCCGGCGGGAGCCCAATTTAGAGCAAAATCATACTAGGATCCTATTCTACAAAAGATGGATAAGCAGCTAGAAGGATGGAAACGCCATTACCTATCATATGGAGGGACGATGGTTATGATACAAAGTGTGCTATGTAGCCTGATAATTTATCTTCTTTCAGTATTCTCAATCTCTGTCTCAGTTGCGAAAAGATGGATGCTAAAATAAGGAAGTTCCTATGGGGGTAAAATGATGGTAAAGATAAATTTGCCTAGTGGCTTGGAAGAAGGTGTGTTGTGATAAGAACCAGGGAGGGTTGGGTTTCAAGAGTATTGGATTGATGAATGAAGCTCTCTTATGCAAATGGCTGTGGCGGTTTGGGACAGAGGATAATTCTCTTTGGAGAAGATTAATGGCAGCAAAATATGGGGTTAATGCAAATGGATGGGATCCGAAACCTCCAACTTCTTCTTATGGCACGTCCTTGTGGCGAGGTATTTGTAATTGGATCCCGGCATTTCGGAAGGGGGTGAGACATAATTTAGGAAAGGGCAGGAGAATTTGATTCTAGGAAGATAATAGGTTAATGGAGATGCCTTTATTATAAGCATTTCCATTACTTTACTCAAGCTCAATGAAAAAGGGGGATTTTGTCTATACATTTTTCTCCCTTGATGAGAGGGGGTGAATATTCCTGGAACTTAGAACACGAGGCGTCTTTCGAATCTAGAAACAAAGGAGTTTGAAAGACTTGCTCTCATACTGGATCAGGTTAGATTAACTTTAGATGAAGATCAACGTGTTTGGAAGTGAGAACCAAACGAGATCTTTTTGGTGAAGTCTTGCTACAGAGCTATCAATGAGGGAGGAATATAGGGCTTTTCAAGTGCAGATATTTGGGATAATATTGTGCCAACAAAGGTTAGCTTCTTTGTATGGCTAGTGTTCCACAATGCGATTTTAACTCAGGATGTTCTAATTCATCGTGAGTCAATAATTGTGAATATAGGTGTGTATTGTGTGGATCTGATAATGAAACTATTAATCACCTCCTTCTTCACTGTCCGTTTTCCAAAATAATTTGGAATATTTTCCTTGAGGGTTTTCATATTAGATGGTCTTTTAACTGAGAGGTTAAGGAGATTTTCTGTGAGCGAAAGGGAAGAATTTTTTAAAGGCAGGCAATTTGTTTTGGGCCATGCTACCATAATTTGCTATATATTAGAACATATGGTTAGAAAGGAATAATAGGATTATCAATGGTAAAGATAAGAATATTCCAGCGGTGGTTCTAAATATAAAAGGTTTAATTTCATTAAAGGCATCAACTGTGAAGGAGGCTAGAAGAGTTCGATTTCAAGATCTGGTTTTCAAGTGGACGGATATTGTTAGAAAGACCTGATCTTCATTCTTATTGTTTATGTTTTTTATTGCGTGATTGAGGATCTATCTCAGATCCATTCAAGTATGTAACTCCTTTCATTATAATTAAAACAATTGAAAAATTACAAAACACCAAAAAAAAATACAGAGGAGGCTTCTCAGCCTTGCATATATACCTATGACAAAAAAAATAAAAAAACAAAAAGAAAATACAAAAACAAAAAGGGAAAATAGTTCAAGGAGAGTTCTTACCTAGAAGAACCAACCCTTGCCCTAATGTCAGAACCCAATCTCTAAGAGTGTAAGTCAAGGTTTTATTTTCATAAGAAAAAGTAAAAAAAACATAAGTAAATTCAGAAAATATGTACAAAATCCTAACGCTTTTAACTATATTGCTTTCGACCAAAAAGAAACGCAGACTTTATGGGTCAAGTGATAAACCCAACAAAATAAACATTACTACCAAAAAATAAAAATCAAGGGTTTCCTAGCAATTCGATAATAGAGACCTGTTTATAAGAACAAACACCCCAAACGACCTAAAAAAAAAAAGAAACAAAGAAAAAAGAAATATTCAAAATACCAAAAAAATGTAGGAAAGAAGTACACAGTAGGAAACCTATACAAACCTGAGATTGGATCCAGAAGAAGAGGACGCCTCCAAAATCCTTTCCAACACCATTAGAGACCTGAAAACAAAAAGAAGCAAAAGAAAATGAGAAAAAGCCATACATCTGGTTCAAGCTTACAATAAGAGGAAAACGGTGTAGTCATTCAAAAATTGAAGATACCAAACAGAATGAGATGGAATAGATAGAGCAAAGAGGAAATAAACACACGAACTTCAGCAAATGAAAAAGGAAAAGAAAAAATCTCAAGCACTAACTTTCTTCTTCGATCTGCTCTCGTTTTTTACAGCTACGAACAACGCAGGAGGGAGAGACAAAAAAACCTTTTCCTTTTCGTCTTCCTCTTCCTTTTCAAAATCTGAAAAGCACAAAAGGGAGGAAGATATCAAGGTTGTGCTGCGTTGGAGGGAGAGGGTGAGCAGGAATGAAGGGCAAGGAAATATTGGGTATTTCAATCATTTACTACACAAAACACTTTGCTTTTGTCTTATGTATAAAGGACGGTCTGGATGTAAGTGGGAGGACAAATCTAAGCCGTCCTTTGTATACCATTCTAATTTGTAATATAGATATAAGCCAGAGTATGAGATACATAAAACATTTCGTATGAAAGAGAAATACACATAGTGCTCAATGTTGGAGTCGCTGGAATAATTAAGCTTACTTTAGCCCCATTTGGTATTGCTTTTTTTAAGCTAAAAGTACTTTGTTTTTATAATTTTTGACATAAAAAAGTGTTTGGTAAAACAATTTAAAACTGCTTATTTCAAAAGCACCTGCATTTTGGCAGCAGCTTTTGGAAGCAGCCTACAGGTTGCTTTTTAAAGCTGCTGCCAAGAAAAGCAGCGGTACATTTAAGTAATAATTTTTAAATACCTCTAATACCCCTACCTTTTCATTAAAAAGACACAAGCTACCCTTAACTTGCACAAAGATCGATATCTCTGTTGTTCCCAACTCTTCCTCCCCTTCTCTCTTTGCAACACTCACCTCCTCGTCTCTCTCTCTCACTTTTTCTTATTTTCTCTTTTTCGATTGGACTCTCTACCTCTAATACCTATCAACAATGTCAAAGAATGGGGCGTCTGATATCTTTTTTTTTTCAATCAATGGGCGTTTGATATCAAAGGTTGCTGAACTTTATATTTTACCCTAAAATGGTTGTCAATGGTGATGGCTGAACTAATGGAGTTTATTGATTCATGGTCTATTTGATTTATTGGAAACCACTACCGCTTAGTGTTTCTTTACATTTTTTTGATTTGAGTATTAAAAAAAAGTAATAGAGTTTCTTAAAATTTAAATTTCCTTCCAAAAAAAATATTTTTAATCGAAATTTAAACTTTTCATTTACATTCAAAATATTTTTAGTCATTTTGGTGTATCACCCTATACATTCTACTTGTAATTTTCTTTTTCTTTTTTAATTTGTTTATTTGTTTTTGACCAAATATTTCTGTACCATTTTTTCGTCATCGAAATCATGCAAGTTCTTTGATATTTTGACTGTTTATTTGCCTAATTTGTTAAATGAGAAAAAAAAATCATTATATCCATTTTAGTCATTGCACAATACAACAACACTTAACACTACAATTTACCAGACACCCTAATGTTGCTTTTGAAACTCACAGCACTTCTAAAAGCATAATTAATCAAACGCTCAACTGCTTTATTTTACAGCTGATTATTTTCACAGCACAACAGAAAATACTTTTTTTATAAGTCACAGCAATACCAAACTGGCCCTTTATTTAGTGCATGCATAATTATGGAATATTTAGGAAATGTGTTCAACATGGTATCATAGTAGACGATCCAAATAGATCAAGGGTTTGAATCCTATCGCTAACGCAGAGAGGAAAAATAAAAAAGACCTGCGCTTGCGCTGATAGTGGGCTCACAACCTTAATTTATGGATCTAAGTTTGATATTTTATTAAAGAAAAACATATTTAAGATTTGGCTCGATTGACTCAGATCAACGTTGACTCGCGCCCACCCTGAAGAAAATTCTTGGATCTGCCACTGTCCACAGGTGATGTATGGAAACGATGTTTATTTAATGAGGTACATGCCTACACGGAATGGGACTCAATAATAAATTTGTTGGTTACTTAGAACCAATAACTTAAGTTGCATAATGGCTTGTTGGTTATGCAGACCGACATTTTTTTGTGTGGGGATGGTCTCATATCCATGTAGATCATTCGTGCAAAAATCATATCATTTTAAAATTTTAAACCCTAAAATTGATTGAATTTTAAATTTTTTTAGAAAACGGTTAATTCTCAACCAACTTTTGATGGAGTTAAAAGTTAATTATACGATTTTATGTGATGATGTGAATGGCGACGACATCCTCAACAAAAATATCCCTTGGGCCATCGTTGTATAGGCCCTATAAGCAAGGTGTAAACAAAGTGTAAAAATAAGTAGGGTGTTAAAACTGAAAAGACAAAAAAGTTAGGTGCAAGAAAAGTTAGAGGCTAATATTATAGTTAAATAATAAGGTGATGCTAGAGCTACATCAAGGACTACAACAACTCCTATAGCAAGGTGCATTTATTGTGGACTTTTATTACTTTAAAATGGATGCGAATCATGAGGGTGTGTGGAATTTACACATCCACCGTCGGATTCACCTTGTTGGAGAGATTGTTGTAGACCCTGTTGTAAGTTTAGCATTATTCTAAGTAATAAGGGGGCAATACTAACGAGAGCAGATCAAATTACATCATTACTTATACATTACTTGTGGGGAGCACGTGAAATTGGTCCAAGAGATGATATTGGGTGACGATGTGATTATCCTCACTAAAAATTAACACATCCTAGAATTTATATCCCTATCATCCGATAATTCGAAATCATTAAAAATCAATAGTGTTTGAGCAATTCATTTTACAATTGATTTCACTCTATTGCCATGTTTGGATCACGAGAATGGAATTACATTCCTGGGAATCACATTCCAGGAATGCTATCCCTCGGAATGACATTCCCTTATTTTATGTTTGGTTCAACCAGGAATAGGAATATGATTCCTGCTACATTCCTATTCCAGTGTTTGGTTCATGCAAGAATAGGAATCCAAAAAAGGCTAATTTTTCCCTTATACCCCTTCCAAATGTATACTATTAAAAACAAGCATGGAAACAAAAAATCAATTCATATTTTTCATAACTCATATATGCTCATTGGCTTATTTACCATTTTAATCATGGAATTAGATTGAAGTCACGATTAGAAAAAAGAAAAAAGAAAAGAAAAAGAGATTGAAGTGTAAACATGGTTTGGGATTGTATTTATAAATAATGAAAATATGTAAGGGTAAGATTGTCTTAAAAAATATCATGATTGATTTCGGGAGAATGGGAATGGCAATCCCACCTCCCCACGGAATTGCTATTCCCCCTAAATGGGAAATCTCACATTCCTGAGAATGTGATTTGATTCCGCGAACCAAACACAAACTTGGAATCACATGCAATCCAAACATGCCATATGGGTGTTGGATTACAAATTTTAGAATATATTAATTTTTTTTTTTTGAGAATGATAATATGATGAGAAGAATATCCTCACTTGTACCTATTCTACGATTATAAGAGCATCCACAGTGGTATGTTAAAATACTTTTTTACCTTATTTGAGTTGAGTAGTGGGTAGGGGAAAATAAGAATTTCCCCCTACGAGAGTCCCAGATAGGCTAAAATTAGCTTTTTGGAAATGAGTCTGCAGAAAGATTTACGGGGCGTGGAGCAGAAA
>MVGT01001416.1:472705-500599 GCA_002174775.1 Macleaya cordata
TAGCCAACAATGGATGGAAATGTAAAATAATGAAACCCACAAACAGTTCTGCAAAAATCAAGCATTATTGCATCGTTTGATGTCACTGCTACACTAATCATCCCATCTACCCCTTTGATCTCTCTCTTCTCTGTGATGACGGTGGTAGAAGTCGTGGAGTGCAGCAATGGTGGTGATGGTGGAAGATGATGATGGTGAGGTGGTGCGGTGATGGTGGCGTCATAGGTGGTGAGGTACTGGTAGAGGCGGTGATGGTGATGGATGGGATATGTGGTGGTTGCGGCGATAGTGGTCGTTGCAACGACGGTGGTCCGCTTGCAGCCTGTGGTAGTAGTTTTGAGCTTGAATTTTGATTTTTAATCAGTGGGTTTTAGAGATTACAAAGTTTTTTCTTTCTGGATTTTTTTTATTTTTGGTGGAGATTCAAGTTTTTTTGTAAATAATTTGTAGATTAAAAGGTAGTGGTGGTGTTGCAGAGACTCTCTCTCTTCTGGTTTATCTAAACTTCTTTTCATAAAATTTCTTTTCTTTGTTGAAACCTTGGATTTTTGGTTGGAACCTTTTCTGGGTTTTAGTCACTTTTTTCTAGCCGTTGGATCAGGCATGGGTATTATGGGTAAAAAAATAGGTACCTACTTAAGTGAGTCACGTGTAACACATGTGAGGGGTAATAATGTCAAATTGCCACACGTGTTTGACACATGAGCACCACTTAACTGATTATTGACAGAAAAGGGATCAACGTCTAATTTCTGTGTAAAAAGGGACTAACCCCTAATTGAAACATCGAAGGGGGACTAAAGTCAAAAAATCCCTTATTTTTTTTTGTATACAAGCCCACGTCCCTAATGCGTATTAGCCATTCAATTTTTTTAATGGAAAACGTAAAAAAGTCCCTGTAAAAAAAAGTCATTATGTTTTTAATCTTTGTTTATAAATTTAGTCCCTACTTTTATGACTTTTATGTCCAAAACTAAAGACTAAATTTATAAAAAAAAGATTAAAAACATAATGACTTTTTTTTACAGGGACTTTTTTTCCAAAACTCATTTTTTTAAATGAGGGAGGTTATTGCACCCCCTCTTAGAACGCCCCCTTACGTGGGGGAGCTGATTTTGTAGGGGATGTTTTTCTCACTATGTATATCATCATATTAAAAAATCAGTTCGTTCTGAGATTTCTAACCCCTTCAAATTAACCTTTAAAAATTAGTAACTATTTGGTAACTATTTGAAGGGTCAAATAGTTACTAATTTTTAAGAAGTAATTTGAGGGGTTAAAAGTTTTAGAACAAGTTGATTATTTGATGATATACATAGTGAGGAGAACATCTTCTAAAAAAATCAGCCCCTGGATGCATCACATGTGGGCCCCACGAGAGGGGGTGTTATAAGAGGGCGTTCTAAGAGGGGTGCAATAACCTCCCTCTTTTTAAATATATTATTTTCATTATGCTTTGTAAATAAAATATAATACTAATCTCAAAAAAATAACAAAAAATATTAAAATTATTAAAATGTATGGCCATTAGTGCAAAAAACATCACACAATTAGTGTATTGCAGACAGTTGCTAATGTATGGCGCATTCTAATTTACATGCTATAGAACATTACAATGAAAAACAATTCGTATAAGAAGACTATAACAACATTAAGATACATTTAACAATTTTAGTACTTCTTTCAAATGAAAAGCAACAAAAAAAAAGAAGCTAAAAAGGTATATAGAGAAACAAAAAATTAAAACTGGACTCTTACCAAACAAATGTGGCATCAAAATTAATCACTTGGGGAACCTGGATTTGCTTCGACTATTCAAATTCAAACAAATTGTTGATCAAGATAAATAGATGCTTCCTGTCAAACAAAGATACACCAAATTACCACCAATAAATTTAAAGAAGGAAAAAAAATAAAATAAACATACATATTGTAGTGTTAGGTTACTTACACTGCTTCAGACAAAACCAAAGAGAAGAAGAAGAGAGATAAGGTTCTTTAAATCTACATGGCATGAGTCCACCCAGCATCAAATCCCTCAATTGTTCTTAAAAAAAACCATAAATATCAACTTGAAAAAAAAAAAAACCATTCACTATTTTTTTTTTTGAAAGAACCCAGTCTCTTAACAAAAATCAGCTTTACCTTGAAAGATTAAAAAAAAAAAGTGGCTTATACTTCCACTTTTCCTTTTTCAAGCAGAAAAATTATGAAATTCAGGTTGATCTTGGATCTTATCTTCTTCTTTAATGTGGGGTAAATTGAGAGATTAGATTCAACGTGGGTGCACACGGATTTGTGTTGGTTTAAAGAAGAGTACTGGTTAATTTGTTAACTTTTGTGGTTTATGAAGAGTATATAAGATTACCATTTTACTCCTATCATTTTGCATTTGTACTACATATAGTTAGCAAAGATGAGGGCATTATAGGTATATTTAATTAACCGTTGTTCCATTTGAGATCGTGGAGAGAGCTAAGTAGTCGGACTCGGCTCAAGGGCTGACTCGGCCAAGGGGCGAGCCCCGAGTCAGCCGAGTCCGAGCCGAGTCACTCGGCTGAGTTAGCTTCATCAAGTCCAGATAAATGTCCCTAAAGAAAAGGAGAAAAGAAGAAGACAGCAGTAGAACAGTTCTAAAAAAAAATTGATTTATCCTAAACAGCAGTCCAGCAGAGAAGAAGACAGCAGCAGAGAAGAAGAAGAGAAGAAAAAGGGAAGAAGAGAAGAAGAAGAAGAGAAGAAGAGAAGAGACGAAGAGAAGAGACGAAGAAGAAAAGGGGGAAAAAAAAACCCTAGACAGCAGTTGAGCAGAGAAGAAGACAGCAGCAGAGAAGAAGAAGAGAAGAAGAGAAGAAGACGAAGAGACGAAGAAGAAGAAGAGAAGACAGCAGCAGAGAAGAAGAGAAGACAGCAGTCGAGCAGAGAAGAAGAAGAGAAGAAGAGAAGAATAAGAAGAAACGTACCTGATCAGCTGATTCCCCTAGCTTCCCCTCCCTTTCTCTGTTTCTCTCCTTCTCGATTAGATGATTTAGGGTTTTTTTTTTTAAAGTTTTCTTTAAAAAGGGTATGAACCGAGTCACTAACGAGTGACTCGCCGATTCAATACACCACAAAAATCGCTCGAGCCCCGAGTTACTCGCGAGTAACTCGGCGAGTCAGGCCGAGTCCGACTACTTAGGGAGAGAGATTGGAGAAAGATAGTATGAGAAATTTTAGGAGAAATTTATGGTTTCTTTGGGGAGCCAAATTCGGTTGTAACTCCCTCTAAACATAGATTACAATAATACCCCTATTAGATATGTTTATATTATTTTTCACTAATTATAATTAGGGGCATTTTTAGTTAATTAGAAAAAAGGCCAAGACCTCCAATGAAATCAAGGAGTAATTAGTTAGGATTCCTTAAAACGTGGGTGTATAACCACTCACTCATCATTCCAAACATTTAAGTGTTTAAATTAATTTATAACTGTGTTAGTGAGATTTCCAATTTGTCCATAATATTTTATCATTAGTTATTTATTGTTAATAAATATCAAGGATAGTTGAAGTAATCTTTGTAGGAGGCCAGGCCATCCAATGAAATAACTACCTGGAAGGGGTATTCCCTTTATATAATAGTATAGATAGTATAGATATAACTAATTTTTTGGTTTTTATTTCTTTTTTATGCCTAACGAAATTAAAAAAATTTAGTTTTAAATTTAATTTTTTTTGACAATTCAGAAATCTATTTTTCTACTCCGAAAGAAATGAAATTGAAAAGTTAATCATAAGATATTAATTTGGTTATTAGTACAACATCCTTGCCTAAACCCTCAACATATAACACTGATGGCGAATTTGTTCTTTACCCACTATTTATGATGGCCAATCTCTATTAATAATATTAGGTTATATGCATTATCATGCTTACTAAATAATTGTGGTGGTTAAAAATTATGTGGTTTAAACATATTAAATCATTATTGTTAACTTATTAAATTAATTAGTAATGTTAAATATTCATTT
Source organism: Macleaya cordata (assembly GCA_002174775.1). NCBI lineage: Eukaryota > Viridiplantae > Streptophyta > Magnoliopsida > Ranunculales > Papaveraceae > Macleaya > Macleaya cordata. The sequence continues at coordinate 476,717 of MVGT01001416.1, forward strand.
ATTGTGGAATAATGATAAAAAATAAAAATACAGAAGTGGAATTATTGAAAGATTGCTTGACAAAATGATGTTAAAAAATGAAACAAATAGACATAAAACTTACTTGGAGTCGGAGATTCCAGAATGTAAGTAGGAGATGCTTTGACTTGTAATTAGACAATAGTTCCATTGGCGAGAGAAATAAACGTTGGTAATTAGAGATGCTAATCCTTTGTTAAAGAGAGAGACTAATTCATAAAGCTCATCAAATGTCTATGCATAACTTTTGGGATTAAATAGTTGATTGTTGATACTTACCGTTCATAGATGAAAGGGTTTTAATTTTAAGTTGCATTTTGTTGTTGAGGTGTCTATACATACGTACCCTCATAGGCTTGGAATTGAAATGGCTGATACACACTTTATCATTTAACAGTTGGGTTGGTACGTACCGTTTGGGGAAAGATGAAATGGTTTCAGCTTTCATTGAATTTTGTCTAATGAGATTTTTTAGCAGTTGTCCTTTCGTTTCAAGTTTTTATTAGGTGTGTTGATGACGTAGATCAACATTGTTGTAGAAAAGAAACGTTTTGTGCTGAGACGTTTTAATAGGTATTATTGAAATGTTGATACGTTGTGTCTATTTGATTGATGATGTGGTTTCTTTAGTTGAATGCCACATGTCACAACAGCAGAGCCCCAGGTCAAAGGGTTTTGCTATAATATAATAGTATAGATATGGTTGTATACAAGAGTGAGAATCCTAGAAACGTGTTTTTGTAGTCTTATTTTTTAATCTGAATTCAAGAAGTCAATAGATGCTGTTGTCTTTGAGAAATATTCAATATTTGATCTCGCCATCCTGACTGACCTAACAACCAAGGCTGGCACTTAATTAAAAGAAAAACTAGCGAGAAGTACAGGCTGTGCTTAAGTGAAAAGTTAAACGAGTCATTTACCCTAGGAACGCCAAAGTTGCAAGTCAACATTTACTACCTTGAAGTTGTAGAAATCCCATCCCTATTTATTTTTTTTTTGAAGTGGTGAGCCTTTCTTTTATAAGATCTAACAGGAATTGAACTTGGGTCTAAACTGTCAACAACAGCAGACACTACCACTACCCGCTGTGCTAGCTGGCACATGTCCCATCCCTACTTTTCCAACTTCATTACAAATACTACCTTAGACTTCTTAGGATATAAGAAATGCCCCCAATAAAGTAACCGAGCTGGTCCATTAAGTTAAGTTTGACTTGGTCAAACTCTTTAAGTCGATCTATCACCGTCGAGATCAAAGATTCATGTTTCTTTATTAGAAGTAAGACACTTACAATAGGGCTGTAATCCATATCTGCGGTTTCAATCTTTAAGGCGGTGTTTGTTTGTTTTAAGGCATCTGAATCTGACTTGTTTGAATTTTAGTTGTTTGAATGTGACTTGTTTGAATACTTTTAATACTTTTACCTCTTGGTAGAGTAAAATTTTCAAACTGACTAGTTAGGTAAAAAATGAATCTGAATTTGAAATGAAGTCTGACTTGATGTACAATGGAAATGACTAAATGAGTTCATTTTAAAATTCCTAAGATTGAAGATTCTACAGAATTCAAGGTTAGATTCCCATGAATTAGATTCAGATGCCCCAAAAAAAAAAACAAACACCACCTAAAAAGTCTCTATCTCACTGTTGTGGCAAATTGCAAAAGTTGGAGTTGCTCCAAATAACTAAATTTACAATGTGAGGTGATGCAACCTTTGCTTGATCTGTGACAAGGGATCTAATTCAGTGTGAGTTGTATATCTTATAGATGTATTATCCAAGTTTGAACTATGTAACCTTGTTCCTTGAAGATTGATTTGTATTCCTGTTATTATTTCCCTTTTGTGCAGGATGTTTTATGGTCCTGGAGGGCCTTATGCATTGTTTGCCGGGCGGGATGCAAGCCGAGCTTTAGCTTTAATGTCCTTTGAACCCAGTGATCTTACTGGAAATATCGAAGGTTTGAGTTCATCTGAGCTGGATACTTTACAGGATTGGGAATATAAATTCATGGAGAAGTATGTAAAGGTTGGGCAGATTGTTACTGGAGCCAAGGCTGAGGACATTGCAAATGTAGAAAAAACAGAAGAGAATCAGGAGCAGTCCAAGGTAGAAGCTATGGTTCTCAAGCACGATTCGAGCAGCATAGCAGCCGACACTGACACAGGGAATTAATCTGAAGGGAAGCATAAAAATATAGTGATCAGCGAAAAAGATGCCACTTCACAGCTGATATGTTTTGGAGTCGGTATATTATGTGGGCGCAAAATACCAACTGAGCTCACTCTGTAAGTATGGGTCTATATCTCAAATAAACAATCTAGTAGACATTATGTTTCTCTCTCAAGAATGTGAAACCATATGAATGCTATCCGAGTGCTACTGATGTATAGTGTCTGCTGCTGTGCATTTAGCCATTTAATCGTGCTAGTTGTTTGAATATGAATATTTCTAAATTTTGTACTCGATAAATGTTTCTTGTACCGAGAGAAGAACAAACAAATTCTTCTCTTAAAAATGTTCTTTATACCATAATTTCCTTCTCTTCTCTTCTCTTAGGATTCAACATTCAAAACCCATCTTTGAGATGGCTAAATTTTGCTAGGGTTTTGTTAAAAGTCTGGCAAAACAGTACTTAATGTGGTTCTAACTTATAAGATCTTCTAAATTAGGAATTATACTCAGTATCGGATGATTATTTGATGAATGTATATGTGCAAGTCGACCTTTTTATTGTTTAGGAGGAAGATAATATAATGAGAGTGTATGAAGGAAAATCAATCTGGGTGGGAATTATTGTGGAATGCTTAATGAAGGTTACCTCGAATCTGACTGAATGACTCAGCGATTCTTGAAGGACTGTCACTTCTTTTAGGGGAGGTCTCACAAGACAAGATACGATTGGATGAGGAAGAAGAATGGAATATCCTTAGAGAGAAAGAGAGAGAGAGAGAGAGAGCAGTTCCTTCCTTTTTCTGTCTGCCTAAGGCCTTCCCCTCCACGGGTATTTATAGTCTTACCCTCTTGGGGTAACCTGGTGGTTTTTCCCCTTTCGACCCCCCTTCTATCCCTTCCTCTTTTAGGAAAGAGACGAGGTTAGAGGATATTCTTGACACGTGGCAAGGGGGCCACTTTGTCAGGTGTCAGGGTGGTTTCTTCTGGCAGGGATCCTCATGATTGGCACGAGAGATACCCTAACGGTATCGCTCAGACTCTCTCTCTCTTGGTGTCCTTTTCTCTCGTGAGGACTATCCCGGTGGGGAGGGGCTCCCTGGGAAATGGCGCCCTGTTGTAGTGGTGCCCTTCCTCCAGGTGATGGCGTTCTAGCGCCCTCCCCAGGTGTCCTTTCTTCTTTTGGCCTCCAATCCTTCTCATCTCGATCAACCCCCCCTAAAATGAAGTGAAACCAAAGTGCGTGACTTCACCTCAAAAGGCGAAACGTCTAAAGTGGTACCGCTCTCGTGGCGCCTGTACGGCGCCCTTGTGGTCACCTAATACAGAGAGGGCTTTCACTTAGAAGCTTTCTGCATCTGCATCAATGCAAATTAAGGCTGAAATCAGCCCTCAGATCATCTCTAATCGCCCTCCCCATGCCGCTGTATATATGGGGTATAAGAATAAGTGTAGAAGATATTAGCTCTTGTTCCCACTCCATGCTATGGTTACTTTGTCATCGAGCCATCATTTCGCCTTGAGATCTGACTTGACTCCATTTAATGGTGTGTTTGGATATAGAATTCATATTTCTCTAAGGGATTAATGACTCCCTAGAAACATGAATTCTAAACTAATCATAATTCCCAACATTTATTAGTCCATGTTTGATTGCATTTGATTTCTTTGGAATAAGTTAGTTAGAAGCATCACAAATTCCTTTGTTTGTTTGCGATTTGAATTCCATTTAGTTAGTTTCAATATTTGTAAACCACCATTATAACAGGTTTTGAGGTCCAAATTTGTGTTAAACCAAATTATTTTTATAATGACCGTTATTACTGTAAATAAGGGCCATCTAGCGGAAAATAACGGTGGTGATTTCAGGTGGTGCATTGTAATTGTAATGGTGGTGACGGTGGTGATTTCAGGGGTTGACTTCAAGCAGATCCTTATTATAAAATTTGAGGAAAACGCTAGGAGCAATCTCTATTTTGACTTCAATTTGGACATTTTCTTTGAAAATCTGTTAGTTCACAAATCATCAATTTGGGCACTTCTCTTGAAAATCTGTTAGTACTAGGCTCACGTCGTTGTGATCTTCATAAAGTCAGAAATTATGATGTATTATAATACAATTCCAAAGTCAAAAAGTTAACTACTTAGCAACAAGTTCACATGCATTAAACAGATCTGAATTCAGTTTGTGGCTTTGGGTTGTTACTTTTATAAAATGATCTCGATGAACCCCTCTGCCATCTACCCATATATTCAATATTCTATTGAGTTCAACTGCCAAAATTAGCTGTTATTCTGCTGCGTTTTCTTTGCATATGAAGATGATTTTGATCGGAATTGAACATTTGATAAATTGTTATTGTCAAGTGGATCAAGTTGATACAAACATTAAACTTGAAACTCCCCATCTAGATACTAGCTGAAATCCCCAACTGGATAGAATAAATCCCCTCATCAAGTTGTTGCCGATAATGTACTTCCAAAATTTGTGCTCCGCAACCCTCGTTACTAGCGTGGGTTTTTTTTTTTGGTCGGTGGTGTTAATGGGGTGTTGAAGAAGAAGAATATGAAATAGAAAATACCACTCACCCATCTAAAGAGATCACGACACATGGCATTCTCAATAGTGCCGGCCCTTAGGGCAAGCGGCGCTTGCAGTCCCAAAAAATTATGTGAAAATTTAGGGTAATGAAAAAAAAAAGACCCATAAAGAGTTAATGACGCATTTGTGAATGCTTTTATTTCGATTGAATTACGTAATTGAGATTGACTCTACTCCCTAGATTAAGTACTCCATCTGCTACACCCATTGACTATTGGCAACTTATATGTGCTTTCGATAAAACCCGAAGGACAAAGAAACAGGTTGACAGTGGTAGGCATTCTTTTTACAGTGTATGCCAGCAAATCAAAATGAGATCTCCCGATGGAACTGTGTGGCAGCCTTACTTGACGAGTCAATACTACAACCACCCCATTATTACAGTTGCCCGACTTTACTCGAGTCAGAGAGTGATATTGTGGGACTCAGAGCACAGTGCAGGTTACTGGTACCTTGGTGATCGGTGTTGGCGCCAGATTCACAGCGAATTGGTATTGGCGGCTAACCCACCGACAAGGGAGAGTTTGTTAAATGTAATGGAGGAGGACTTCTTATTTTATAAGGTGATAGGGTGGCAGTCTGCTGAGAGATTTATTGTGCGTATTACTGATAAGAAGATATACAAGTAGTACTGGAGACATATTTCGAGAGGTGCAGGTCTACCACCAATGCGACGAGGTGGGAACAAAGAAGAGGTTAGTGTTGCCGCAACACAGGATCCATATTATAATTTGCCCTACCCGTCAGGTGGTAGTTCATAGATGTTCACGTACCCGGGTCCAAGTGATGACATTGACACCTCCCAATATTACAAATGGGAAATGGAGTTTGCGAGTTTTGAGGACAGAACCATACTATTCCTATTATTTCACGAGTGGAGGAGACAGTGTATGAACTGGACATGTTCAACACGGTGAGTGGTTAATTTATTAATCTTAATACAATTTGTGATATTAAATGCAGTCCATATTAATATGACAATTTTTTGCATTGCAGCGGCAATGGTCAAAGTTAGCGGGAGCACAGACAGATCTTATACATCAATTACGTGTGATGATAGTCGGAGAGACGGGGGAGCTGCATCGTATGCTACGTGATACCCAGCAGGATTTGCATACAGCAACTGAAGAGCTACGAAATAGATAGACAGGACAATATCACGGAGAGACATCGGGACAGCATGGTTCATCATCATCTCCTCAAGACTACGTCCCTCACTTAAGGGCACTGGGATCCTCCCAAGTTCTGCATACATATTATGTAGGATCGTCATCATTTCCTCCGACCTATTTTACTGCATCGTCTCCAATTCCTCAGACTTATTTCCAGCAATCACCAGTTGCCCAGTCACTTCATCATCTGTCGCCTTCTACACCCCCTTATGTTCCACACATGGCTCATACTCCCCCTTCATATGAATTAAACCGAATATTAGAGGCAATACAAAACGATAATGACTTAGGCGAGTGGGATTACCAGGACCTCCGCAACTCATAGCGTGCTTCTTTAGATTTATTTTGCATGTTAATACTTATTATGTCATTATATTACTTTATGCATTATTTTAGTCTTGTTTTGCTGTTCTGAATGTCGTTGAGTATATATGATGGTTTTGATGACTACTATAAGATTTATTTTACATGTTGCTACTTATTATGTCATTGTGTTACTTTATGCACTATTTTAGTCTTGTTTTGCTTATTTGAATGTCGTTATTGGAATATACGATGGTTTTGATGACTTCTACATTTCACCACAGGGTCCAAGTTGATAGAAAAATGGCAGAACCTAGTACAGTTAATGATGAAGAAGTTTTCATTTCCATGTGCGAGCAGACTAGAGAAATGATGGATCAAGAGGGAGTGGAAAAACTATCCGGTTTCCTGGCAAGGTCAGTTTAAAGGGCACTACAAGAAACCAACGCTCATTTTAGAGGCAGTTGCATCTTATGACTTGTGGATCTGGCATGCCTTCTTCGGTACCCCAGGAGCCAGCAACGACTTAAACGTTCTTGATAGGTCGGATCTATTCGACGATCTACTTTATGGCCGGGCACCCGATACCTCTTTTATGGTAAATGGGAAGCGGTATGAGATGGGCTACTACCTAGGCGATGGTATATATCTGAAATACAGTACCATAGTCAAATCGTTTCGAGTGGTAAATACTCCTCAAAAAGATAAGTTCAACGAACAACAACAAGCAAAGAGGAAAGATATTGAGCGAGCATTTGCGATGCTGAAATGCAAATGGCAAATAGTAGCTGGACCGGTGAAGCATTGGATCGAGAAGAGCTAGAAAAAATTATGAAAACGTGCATTATCTTGCAGAATATGATCATTGAGGACGAGCACCGTGATCCGAATTGGACGGGAATGTATAGCGATACCGACTGCGAGCGTGTTCGGGGACTAAGAGGTATGGGACTTGATCAGTATTCGGCTAGAAAAGCTTTGATGCATGACAAAAAAAACACAACCAACTACGAAAGGATCTCGTTGCGCACATATGGATAAGGCATGGGATGGGAGTTGTGAACCAGGAGTAGTCAAGATATCATAGGATATATGCTATCGTGTTTATGTGTATATTCTAACTTGCATTATCTTTTCTTTTTGGGTTCAGTGTTATTGTTTAGAGTTTAAGTGTCGAACTTCGGCATGGTTATGTGTTGTAGTAGACGTAATTTTCATGACTTGTGTTGTTGGTGTTGGTATTAAGAATATTAAAAGTTAATCTCTTTTCTACAAATGCATTAAGTTTTATAATATTAATTAAAAAGTAGACGAAATTACATAGCAATACTGAATTAAAACCTTCCGAACATGGACCAGACCCTAATAAACCCTAAGACTTATGACATAGTACTAAAATAAAGCAAAAATAAAAAAAAATAAACAACAACAATACTAAAACATTCCACGTTGACGCATGATCTCGTTTTGGCGATCTTCCCAGTATTTTTTCTGAACATATGGAATATGTTGTGTAATGATAGACATAATACTGTCTTTCTCTTTTTTCTCTTTCAAAGTTATCTCTCTCTCTCCTTGAGCCGAACGTAGCTTTCCATCGTTTCTTGATGGCGAACAAGATGACTTACCCTTTTTGAAGAATTTTCTTTCTAAAAATCCATGAAGGCAGAGTCTTAACTGCACATGGTGTCGAAAAACATTGATGAAGAAGCCCCGTGACGGTTAGTCTTTTTAGAGGCTTTGATACCTGGGGCTCGTTCAATACTGGCATGTTCCTCAACGTGGGTATCTGGCTGAGATGATTGGGCAGGTGTTTCACCGCCACCTTCTTCTTGGCCAATTTGAGCGTTGTTCATCATTTTCACTTCGGGATTAAATTTAGCCATGGCTTGAAGAATTTCTTAACAATGTTCGAAAACAAATAGCTTATTCTGTTCGTTTTTATACTGGTCTCGAGCGTGGCGCACCTACAAATGAAATTTGTTAATTTATTTGTAATAATGGCTTTTAAAATAATAATTAATTTAAATTTATGAATAAATAAATACCGCCTTACAATATCTAATTCGGTCCAACCGCTTGGCCTGTTCCGGTAGTACACTCTCAAGATCGATACATATTTCGAAACCTCTTTCTTGATCGTACCATACCTATTGGCTATCCCATATGCATTTCGGCTCTCCCGATTCTCAATAAGAGATTGAAAGTGTTTATGAATACGTTCCCAGTATTTGTCTTTCTTTTGATTTGCACCAATTTCTCCATCTTCGCAAATCATCACAACAGCGGGACAAATCGCTCTATCTTCTTCCTTACTGTATCTCGAACTACGTTGTTTTTCAGCCATTGTTGTTAATGCAAAAAACAAAAAAAATAGTATGGATTGGATGATGAAGATATGAGAAAGAGAAAAAAATAATTGCTAGAAATCCAATGGAGATGAATGGTGAGTGTGGAGAATGAGAGGATGGGTGGGAGTTTATATAGCTCAAAAATATATCCGTTGGGAGTTTTTGAATTCCCAACGTTCAAAAATTTTTGCTCAACATATCTGCGAGCTGTCGCAGAAGTTACCTGCGATAGAGCTTACCGCGGAACATATTTGCGAGCTGTCGCAGAACTTAACTGCGACAGACTCTGCCGCAGATAAGTTCTGCATCGCAGAACTCTTCGGCGGGTACCCTTATACCCTTCACCCTCCATCAAACTACTAGACCAAGTGAGGGGTTTGAAGTATAAGGGTGCCCACTAGCCTTAAAAATTCGTTGGATTTGATGTTTAACACAGTGCACTAGCCTTGCCCTAAATATAGGAAATAATAGCAAGCCAAATTACCCAAACCCTAGTCCAACATCATTAATGAGAAACTGACCAACGCGTCTCTAACCCACCGCCATAAAATTCGGCACTTCTGAACGGCCGGAAATACTATTAAGAGACATCGAAAAAAAAAACGGTGAATCTAGGAAAGTGCTTTAGCATCTCGAAAATCTACAAAATTGAAATTATCAAGTGCCGAAAAAACACTCCAAATCACTGATAATGATTAGATAACATTAAGGTCGCCGGTAAACTCCATTAAACCCGCATGATTTTTTTTTAATCATCTGTAAATAATATTCACTAATCATTCTCGATTAAACAACCATTAATCAATCATCCTTAAACAACCATGACCGATTTCCGTTCAAAGGACCCAATCAGTATTAGTAGTTGGTTTATAACACAAAATCAACAATAATTTATATTATTTAACTATTCAATAATAATAAAACTCATCACAAACCAAAAGATGAAAAACTCAAAAAGTGTTTGAAATCTTTAATATCAATCAAACCCTTAATAATCATCAAAAGAGACGATGAGAGCAAAACTAATCAGGGTACTATGACCGTAAAAAAAATTGCATAAGATCTCGACCTTCACCGAACCAAATCAGTAACAATATACAATTCTTTTCTAACGAGATAGAAAACAGTAACATTCAACTGAACGATACAAACCCCATTAGTTAGTAAACGGGAAAGCATGAATACCAGAACTCGAGGCTCTGATACCATATATTAATTTTTATGTTCATGTATCAACATTAGGCGAAAATAAAACATGAACTAAGGATCTTGATAATCATGCTAACCACATTTAATTTAAACATAAAGGCATACCTTACATCGCGATTCCAAAGCATCGAGGTTAGTGAGGTGATCGTTTTACGTCTCTACCCATAAATCACCTATTCAACTTGAGAGGTGAGTGCAATCTGATGGAGGATTTTAGGCACTAGAATTGGGTGAGAGTAAGAACTCTAATCACCCATAATGTACTTATATACTACCTATTCCATCATAGGTAGTGATTGTGTGTTTCCCTACACAACGTAATAAGATAGCCCTTATAACTTACGGGCTTACAAGATTAGATTTAGATAAAGTCCATGATTTACAAACTCAATGGATTATCATACTGGATTATGTGGACCACAAATTCTAACATAGCTGCCTCCCGTTAAAGGTGAGATGAAGAACCTATTGAGTTTTCTCACTCTTGTTGACACCTTGCAGATTTTTTGAATGTTGGAGATATACAAAATGCACAAGGAGAGCTTGTCGAAAGAATGATGAAATGAAGCCGTATAGCCTCTTGTTTTGTTTTGTTGTTATGGACCCTAGAAACCTGTGCCTTTTTTTGTGTTATCTTTTTACTACTTATCTAGAAGAGATATGTGAGGGACTAGTTTCATGTTATGTTGAGAGCCTCTTGTTAAATGTTTTAATTTATATATATTGATGACTTTGAGTTGCTATAACATTTAAGTGTGATCTTTTATTAGTGAATCGTTTCCATTACAATTGGCATCAACCATAGTTTTTTTTAAAAAAAATTAAGACTTTTTTCTTCTTGTTGTTTTTCACCTTTAACACCGCCGGTTTTAGATTTCATTTTTGGGTTGACTCAGGATCCAGAATTCTGGGTATTATAGACAACTCATAGATTGATGTGATCTAAACATTTAAGGAGGTTATCTTTATAAAATATCAGCTCTTGGATCATATTTGAGTAAGTCTTAGAATTAGTGTAAAGTATTAATTTGAAGTGAGTTTTTTTTTAAAGGACAAAAATGGTATTCCTTCGAATCACGTTGAAGACATACACGGCTTCTATTCGTGATTCCAATGCTTTCTTTCTTTATGCTGCGGCAATTTTGCTCGTGAAGAAAGTGACGATAGAGTGTGATGCTGCAGAGGTAGGTGGTAAACCAAATTAACAGAAGGTTTCTACGGGATTTTTTTTTCTAGAGAGAAAAAATGAATTGGAGATGAGCAGGGGATCGAACCCTGTACCTCTCGCATGCAACCATTTGAGCTACATCCCCAAGGTTTTTTCATTATTCTCTTTCAACATTTAATACCCGTTATCACTTTAGTAACCTGAACCACGGTATGAGGGTCGCATTTCTCATCCCGTTCCAAACCCCACTTCGACGCTTCCGCTCTCTGAAACTAGGGACATTTTCTAGTTGGCCGCTCTGGCACTCTCGCTCCTACACCCACTCCACGATTTGGTTACTTTAGCATTGGAATCAACTATCAGCTACATCACGACGAAAAAATCTAAGGTTGTATTTGACTGTAAAGAAATATATTCTGCGCAAATAGATTCATTTCCACTAGTTCCACTGATGTGTATTCTTTGTGAAGGGAAGAGGGGGGCAAGAAAACTTATTCAATGGAATCAACGTTTAAAGAACGGCCGTTACGATAAATCACCATAGATAATGAGCATTTTTTTACCATTATAAAGGTTATAAGGGTCGTTATTTTGTTAAAAAATGGAAAATAACGTTAAAAACTACGGTAGTGCTAGGGCTACCGAAATCCCTACCGAATTTGCTACAGCAGGCACATTTCACGGTGAGATTCATAACACTTTAGGATGGGATGCGAAATACGAGGAGATGCAAATCACTTTGACCGTTGGATGCTTGAGTGGTAGCAAATTCTGTAGGAATTTGCTGTACCTCAAGCATTACCGTAAAAACTATTTGATCTCTTAAACTTTTTTCTAAAAAATTGAGCAATTTAGATTTTACGACCCCCCAAATCCATAATACGAAAACCACTTGCCCCCTTATGACCATTGAATAGGTCAAAACACCATTATGTGCACGTCATGTGACGCTGAAAAAAAAATGCCCTCTCTTTAAATCAGTCCAACCCAAAATTGTGTATAAAACCAGAACTTCACATGCACAATATAGTTTAATTAAAATTTAATTAATTTAAGAAAATAAATATAAAAAATTAAGATGTAACTGCATACCTCAAGGATCATCCACATGCCACTGAAGTAGGGGGCACACCGACTGCATTCATCAAGAGATCGATAAATTCGGGCTAAAATAGATGAGCCCCAGTCGTATGTTCCTACGTCCTCGATAACCAATAAAGCTGCCAACCATCCAATTGGAACAACACATGTGGAGTTCGCAAAGAAAACTTGTCCGATCATCCACATAAAAAAAGCTCGTGCAATTTCTTCCCCCTCTTCGGTTGTATCTCGAGCCTGAGACTGAAGGATATATTCCTTCACGTACGTAGGGTTAATACCATTTCCCCTATATTGATGCTTATTTTCTGATATATGTGGAGTCATGTGCAGAAAGTACGTGTACATCATCGACTCATAATCTGCGAATGCCTCTAAGTTAAACGGTGGAGGATCTCCCGATCCAATTGAAATCCCAGTCAAAAAAGTGAAATCTAAAGGGGTGAATCCAATCTCAAGCTTAAGAAAATGGAACGTATGTGTAGTATCCCACCATCGTTCTATCAACCCCTCCATAATCTTTTTATCACCATTACCAACTGTAATTGTGAACAATCGATCCCAACAACACAAATCAATTAACTCCTTTGCTTCGTCATTGGAGATTGCAGCTTGATATACGCCTGTCATTTCCTTCCAACCACCTCTAAATGCTGTGAATTCAGGTTCTCGATCCAAATGGTTTATTAAATGGTCAGGTGATTTGGGATCTGCTACATGTTGGTAGTTCTCCAACAATAACATTGGGTTCACTGGCATATGGAAATCATCCCTATATAGTAGAGCCTCTTTTTTGGACGTTTAACACCCGGAGCTAAGTACATTCTCAAATTCCAGTTTCCTACAAAGATATGCCTAACAACTAGATAAATATTAATTATTTCACTACATATCACATACATAATTATGATAACAAATTTTAAACTATATAAGATAAACTAAAATTAAATAACAGTTATCCATGGTAAATAACAATAAAAATTAAATTAAATTCAACAACTATCACATAAATAATTATGATAAATAAGTTTTAATTTATGAAAATTAAACAAAGTAAACACACACAAACAAAACAATTAGCTAAACATCATATATATTTATGATAAAAAATAGTAAAAATAAAATAAAATAATCTAATTAAATTTATCAACAATCACAAACATAATTAGGAGCAAAATACAATAAAATCAAAAAGAAAATTTTAAAAAAATACATATTACAAATTACGTAAATATTATCAACAAAATATACCTAAAAAAAATATATCTAATTGTTTTCATGATTTAAATTAAATTTTAACTGAAATTATAAAGAAATTTTGTTAGAAATATTTACTGCAGATTCGTTTGGCGACGAAATGGGATGAGATTTATACCAATAAGCTCGTCCCAATGAGAGAAAGAGAAATCCGTTTTTTTGGCACAGATCGATGGGACTAAATCGGAAGATCGGAGAAGAATCGGCGAGGTAAAAAAGTAAATATATATTTTTTTTCGTCTGTGTAAAAATGGAGGAAAGGGATAGAAGAAGAGGAAAAGAGAAGGGAGGGGGACCGGTGGGATTGGTGGGCCTTTGCTGTCACCGCTGAAGTTATCAGCGACCACATATAATTTCAGCGAGTCTACATTTGACTCACTGAAGTTATCTGCAGTCGCAGATAACTTATGCGGTCACAAATAACCTCCGCGACGCGCGTGCAACCCCCCACTAGCCATGCCAAGCTGTTATACATCAAACCCACCTTACTTGTTGGTGGGTCTGAGGTAGGCCACTGGCCTTGCCCTTAGGATAGAATTGGTGACATGGGTATTTTGGTTTATAAAGTAAAATGAAAGTTTTGAAGTTTGAACTGTGTTAACTAGTTAGTAGAGACCTCGTTGACTCGGTTTGACTAGGTTAACTCATGAGTTGAATTGTTGAAGTGAAGCAAAACAAAATACTTTACCTAAACTGGAATGTATTTATTCCTTGTTCTATTCTCCAACATGACCCATAAAATGACTCGTATTTCACCTGGAATCAGTTCCCTGAATAGGTTCTAGACTTGGAACTAAATTTATCTTGGAACTAGTTTTAAACTTAGAGCCGAACCAATTAATTAGATAAGAACTTAACCCATGTCTAATTATAACCGAAATGGTCTTAGTACCAATTTAAATTGAATCTGATTAGAATCGAATTCACTGGAACCAAATCTGAATTTTCTAAAATTGAAATAAAATTTGAACCAGTTTACTGTCTATCAGTTTTTTATGCATTTCCAGACTCATTTGACGTCCAATTTTGTGCCGCAAAAGCTCGTTTTGCTTAATTTCCTGAGTCAGATGCAATGGAATGATGATATGATTGTTTTAACATGCCTTTAATTAAATTACATTAATGTTTGCCTACTTATGCTTTAGGGTCTTGTTAGTTTCTTATTATTTCAACCTAATTTTGACCCTATTTGTGATTTAGTATTGCATGTTATTATCATATTGATGAACTATTGAATGTTACGAGCTTAACCAGAATGGTAGTTGCCAAAGTGAGCCGCCGTGAATGATAAACTTATATATTTAGTTCGTATTATATTAATTTATGGATAGAATTAGTGAAACTGTTAGTTACGTTTCTTAATTAATTACCAATTGGGGATTGGTCCAAAGGCGCACCGTTAGTTGTAATAATTATCAAATGTTATATGTAATTCATTTTATCGCCCTACCTCAGGATATATTGTGCGTGAACAATTTGTATGTCACAGTTTTAGCCCAAAAGCGAAACCATGATGATACTACTGATTCATCATTAGGTATCTATTATCCTGAATTATGATTATGGGGTTACTCACATAGTAGAGAAATTATTGTTTATGTGGGCACTTAGTATATTACAATTTTAGCCCAAAGGTAAATTGTGATGATACTACCTGCTCAACATCAGAACATAAGTTATAAATGAACACTTAGTATGTTGCGGTTTTAGCCCAAATGTAAAATCGTGATGATATTGTTAGTTCATCATTAAAGTATACTTTGTTCTGAATTATGATTACATGAGTTTCTCTTCATCTTTGAGTGAACGCTTGGTATGTTGTAGTTTTAGCCTAAAGGCGAGACCATGATAATACTCTTTGTTCACAAAGTGAAGAGACTCATCGCTTGTGAGAGCGCTTGGTATATTACAATTTCAACCCAAAAGTGAAATTGTGATGATACTGCATGCTAAATTTTAGAACATATGTTTTGAGTGAACACTTGGTATGTCGCGATTTTAGCCTAAAGGTAAAATCGTGATAATACTGCTAGTTCTTCATTAAAGGTATACATTTGTTTTAATTATGGTTAAATATTTTCTCTTTACTATTTGAGTGAACTTTGTATGTCATTGTTTTTCCCAAAGGCATACTTGTTCATCAATTATGATAAAATGAGTTTCATTTTTTCACTGCTTGAGTGAACGCTATGTATGTCATGGTTTTCGCCCAAAGACAAAATCATGATGATACTATTTGTTCATCATATCATTCTGAATTATAGTAGGTAAGATCATAACTCATTATAGTAGGTAAGATCATAAGTCATTACATTATTGCATGCTTTGTATGTCACTAATTTTGACAGAGTAATGTTATATACCGTTGAATAAGTTTAGTACACTCACTACTTTAACAGATATTAGTAGTTTGAATATTAGATCTTTTTCTTAAGTTTTGTCAAACAGACTTAACATTATGTTCGTATAAGTATGAGTTGCAAACAATATGTACAATATTAGACTTTCCAATATTGATTGTGCTTATTTCTTAATAATGGCAAATTTAGTGGGAGTAGTGAACCACGAAATGTGGAGATAACATGTATTCGTTCATATACATGTAACTACTCCATAACGAATATATCGCCATTAATTATGAATATAAGTCTTTTATCGTTGAGAATTCTTGGCCCTTCATTATGATTGATTTCATACTAATGATAATTATGGTTATTTAAGAAGAGGCAAGGCTTAAGCAACTAGGACTTTATTTGATTCATCCTAATTCAAGAAGCTTGATAGAAATGGAGAAATCTGAAAAGACAATTCCAAAGTAAATCAGTCTAATTATTTTACCTAGGCCCATAGACAGAGTAAGACAATAAAAATGTTTCTTCTATAATAGATGGGGCAATTTTATAAAGATTGTCATAGATGTGAGGTGTGTTTCGAAATTAGGGAGGAGAAATGTTTAACCTTTCTATGTTTCGATACAAACCTCGTTGAAGCTCCCTAAACGATTTGGATGGTCAACTTTAGGACAACTTATGTTTTTTAATCTATGTAGGATTTTATTATATTATTTAAATTCTGCATTATAGTTTGAAAATAGTGTAGTCAATGAATGAAAGCTCATATTTCTAAAGGCACAAACATTTAGAGTATATCTCTAAAGTAGAGTTATAGAGATCAATAAAAGATGGAATCCTTTTAGTTTTAGACCCTATTGATCTCAATGTGTGAAGTTTTGTATTAATGAAGAACAAACAAGCACACCAGTATAGGTGCCATACGAAGTGCATAACTTCTTGAAAATATCGATATCTATATGCTTTGACCACTGTGTTTCGGTGGAAAAAGAATTTATCACATTTATAGATGTTTCTCATATTAGGAGCAAATCTAATTCTGAAAGTAATACTCAAACAATGGACATTTCTGAGATAAACATTGTTGAGTTTGTATGAAAATTAGATGTAAAAGTGAGAATTATCTGAACTGGTGAAGGTGATAAACGACATAACGTCGTAATCGTACATTAAAGTTATGGTTAGAAGTATGTTATATACATTTAGGTTACCCATATATGGTGCAAATAAAAAGTGATTGGATTTTAGAATGAATAGTTGTCAGATCATCGACTACTTAATAAAATCCAAAAGGGTACAAGATTTTATCATTCTAATCATAGTACGATAGTATTGAAATCGATAATGTCAAATTATTATGGGATGGTGAAATTAGTGGGAGTGAATAACCATGAAAAGTGGTAATTAAAGGAGTTAGGATACAAGTCCCTATATCCTTCCTCTAGAGAAGTTGTTTGTCTTATGGTTGTTGACTAGTTCAACAACATTATAAACAACTGAATAAACAATCAATCCATAATGAGATTGTCACCACGTAATCGAAAGTAGAATTGCCATAGAGAATAACATTATGTTGTTTTGAAAAAAAAGAACAAATTTATTATTCTGAATGACTACGAATTTTAGGTACATGAATTTGAATTTGACATAAAGGGCGAGTAATGTAACTGTTAAAAGAGAAAGGTACATGGATTTTTTCATTTAGGAAAAGAAATACATAATTTGCAAGTCTAAGTGATCGATACGTAGATATAGACATGTTTCCTAGAGATGGTACTTCAAGTTCAATAATACCATCATTATATTTCTTCGATTTTAAGAAATACCTTATGGATCGGTATTTGTATCTGAAGAATGGTGGGGGCAAGTTTATATTTCTTGTTATATGTATTGATAATAGTTAACATGTTAGAAGTGATTTGGTTCATTACAGAGAACCAAAAAATTTCTCACTACTGTAGATATTATTGAGATAACCCACGTGTTTGGAATAGAAATATTTTGAAACCAAACACAATAATCATTAAGGTTATCTCAAAAGAGAAATATCTGAATAGATTTAGAGGAATTCAGTAAGTTCAGCTAGTAACACCCTATTATGAAGTAATGATAAGGAGTGTAAGCACATGGAAGAAAATTCCATATAATAAGAGGCTTTGGTAAGCCTAATGTTTACCCTGATAGTAGGAAGTACCTTTGGATATGTACTCCTATGAATGAGCATGGATTATGATGAAAGTTATATCAATCTATTATTATATCATCAAGAATAAATGAGGATTGATTTTGTGGTAAACTTGAGGCCACAACTTATAGTTATAGTTGCGAAATTTATCTCTGAACTTGGGTTTAGTCGACGTTGTTGCCAAGTCGCTGAGAGTTTAATGTGTCACAATAGTCATATCTTTCAAGGAGTAAAGTATTATAATGGACTAAATACTTTTTCTTAAGAAGGAGATTCAGAAGCATATGTGTCTTTATAACGTATAAGTTGTAGCTTATAATTACGAATCCATTAACTAAGGGATCATCATTAAAACATTTAAGGAACATGATGATATTGTTTGATGTATTCCATGATGTTGGCCACATGGTTATATGGATGTTATGATTATTTTCTATTAGACATCTTTGAGATCTTATTATTGTATGTTTCTGATTTTCCTGTTTTTCCTACGTGTACACATGTTTGAGATGGGATGTATGGCAACAGGAATAGTCTTGACAAGACTTAATAGTTCGAACCAATTTAAAAGGTGTTTATGTTGTTGGCCTTTTATGAATGTAGATTCCCTAATTATTGATCATGTTAGGTGAGTTCTAGTTTTGTGGTGCATGGAAGGAATTATGTTACCTTAAAGATGTATGACTGCCATGACTAAATCTAGTAGCTTGCTTAATTATGATATTATGATGGTTAATAAGATAGTTGAGGATTGGGATGTTTTCAAATCGCACGTATGTATGTTATTTTAGTCCTAAGCCCATTATTGAGTCTTTTTACAAAATGATTTCAAAATGATTTCTTTAAATAAAACTTGTTTTGTTTTACTATGGGTCATATGGTCCAAGTGGAAGAATATAAGAATTTGTGGCCCACATAACCCAGTATGATGATCCATTGAGTTTGCAAACCATGGGCTTTATCTAAACCCAATCTCGTAGGCCCGTAAGTTATAAGGGCTATCTTATTACGTTGTGTAGGGAAATACCCAATCTCTACCTATAATAGAATAGGTAGTATATAAGTACATTATAGGTGATTAGGGTTCTTACTCTCACCCAATTCTAGTGCCTAAAACCCTCCATCATTTTGCACTCACCTCTCAAGTTCAATAGGTGATTTATGGGTAGAGACGTAAAACGATCACCCCACTAACCTCGATGCTTTGGAATCGCTATGTAAGTTATTTCTTTATGTTTAAATTAAATGTGGTTAGCATGATTATCAAGATCCTTATTTCATTTTTTATTTCCGCCTAATGTTGATATATGAACATAATAGTTAATAGGCTAAACACGAAGTGATAAAACCGAAAATTGTAGTTTCGAGTTTTACAAAAAGGAGGCGTTTCAAAAAACCACGAGATGATTAACCAAGAAAAAAATCTTGGTGCAAATTTGCCGATTTTGATCATTAGTTCGGGAACCACATCAATCATCCAATTTTGATCTTTGGTTTAGGAACCATAACCATTGATGGTGGGGTGTTTACACCCCACGGAAAAATCACTGTCCTGGTCATAAAGGTGTTTGTTGAGCCTTCGCTCTTATGGGATTCAAATCCCATGTTAGTACACCGTGAACTTCACCGAACCATTTCGTATTCCATTTTTCTTTGGACTCATTCCAAAAAACGCAAGTTCAAAAACCTGATAAAACTCAAAAATCGTGATGCATACTGTCATAACGAAATCAGACTTATGCGATATTATTCGTTTAAACATCGAAACAAACCATAACGATGAAAATATAAAAACTGACACGAAGTCCGACCTTAGGATATCATGGCATAAGCCGTTTAAATATCAAAATAGTTTGTGAGCAACAAAAGTACCGGTGAAGTTACGAAGTCAGACCTTAAACCCAAAAGAAATCGTTAAACACAGAGTGGTTTCGTCAAAGCTTTGGGAAATCGACTTAGCATGCACACGCGTACCTAATGCTAGAATGTTTTGGCCATTATATGCTATTGAAAACTTAAACTTAAAAAAAAAGACTAATGTTAAAGAGAGCCCTAACATTTTGTATGAGCCATCCTACACTATGAGCCATCCTAGTTTTATCAAAATCTCACTTTGAGTCATCCTAGGAACCTACTATGAGCCACCTTTATCTATAATTATTAAAATCTCCCTCACAAACTCTTTTTTTAAAAATACCCTCACAAACTCTTTTTTTTTTAAAAAACATCCTTACCGCCATCACGGACTCCACCATCACTGAGAGAGAATAAAGAGAGTTAAGAAAAAGAGTGAGAAAGAGAAAGAGAAAGAGTGAGAGAAGAGAAAGAGAAAGAGTGAGAAAGAGAGTGAGATCTGAAAATTTCTGATCTCTTTCTCTCTCGATCCCTCTCTAATGGGTACTTGATTTGAAAGAGAAGAGAGAGCGGGACATATTGAACCATTTTTTTCGACTTTAGCTGGTGAAATTGAGTTTTCACCAAAGTCGACAGTTACAGTGAAACAGACCCGATGGGCTGAGCACGAATACATTAAATGAACTATGTTTTCTAACGAAATTGCAGATCTAGTCTAATGAACTCTGTTCTCTCCAAGTTTTTGGGAAAAAAAAGTACTGGGAAAAAAAGAATCTCTGCTTTCGCTCTAAATTTTTTCGTCAGAGCAGGGGGCAGTGACGACGACAGAATTTCAGTTCTCCTCCATCCAAAATCAAGATCTGTCTCCTACAACTAATTTGGGAAAATAATTAGAGTAGAAAATTGAAGGTGAAAAGGAAGATAAAAAAAATCTTATAAAAGTGGCAGCGATGGAGACCTTTTTTGTAGTTCATCGGCAATGGAGAGTGATGAAAAATCGAAATCCCCAAACCCTATTTCTCTCTGTTAGGTGTACGTAGAAGATATGTTTTTTAGTAGGGATAAACGTGTTGTTAAATCGTTAACATGTGTCGAATTTTTGTTGGTCCAGAGACTAAATAGTACGGGACAACTGTTTTCCTCACTAACTTTTTGAGGCCGAGAAATTAGGCAAGCCGACATTGAGCTCTTTTTCATGCCATATCAACGAAAAACCAGACTGTTAAATCATTGATAAAGGACGGTCTAGATGGAGGGGCCATTATTGGGCTCCCTAATAGGGGTTCAATATCCGCTCTCATAAATTGTAATACCCCTATCTTTATTTAGTTACTAATGTTGAGGGGCAGCCACTCTGGATGAGGGCACCCTGTAGAGTTTTGTTAAGTTTAGGGTTAGGCTATTATAAGTAACACTAACNCTTGTGTTGTGAATATGAGTGCAAGCTTCTTGTTAGCTTGGTGAACTGCGCTCACCCTAGAGCTACAGGTTGTTAATGGTTCCGCCGGAAATGCCTAGTTCTCATCGAGTAAGGGCTGCAGACCCGAAAGGTGAGGGCGGGGTGTTACATAAATATATATTCTGAAAAGTTAGTCCTAAATATGCATTTGTGATACACAAATGCTGCTTTGGAAAACAATGACACGTGCAAATCCTTAGGGAATGGAAAAGAACCCTTTAGATCATTGTTTTCATGCAGTTACTACATCAATTATCTCTGTTATCTCTCCAAATTTTGGCACTGACACCTTAAGGTGGTCTTTGACCAAATCTGGTTCTTTCTCTGTTAAGTCTTTGTATAAAAAACTGTCTGGTGATTTGTCTTGTTCTTTTACTGGTAATTAGAATTTGATTTGGAACCTTAATATCCTTCCTAGGATCAAAGTTTTCATTTGGAAAACTTTACATAATATCCTCCCTGTCGGTAATAGGATAGCTTAGATTTTACCAAATATTGATCAATTTTGTTCTATATGTGGTATAGCTATTGAGACTACTCTACATCTTTTTGTTCATTGCCAATTTATTAGAGCAATCTAGTTTAGTCTGCCTTGTGGAATTCGTATAGATCCCTCCATTTTTACTTTATTTAGTGATTGGTTTTCTAGTCTGAATGATACCTTAACATTATGACCTACTTCTTGTATCTCTTGGATTGAATATTGCTCGATTGTTACCCAGTACAAAAAGCAGCTCAAATTAGTATTTTGATTGATAAATGCCAGCTAATGAAGGATAATTAGCTGTTGAACCAGTTCCCCCTTTCATTAGTCCCATTATAAACCACAGTAACTGTTGGATATATATTTAAAAATATTGTTTTGTACATATAGTTCATCAAAACAACATTGGAGTAGTGGTTAAGGTTTTGGGTTCCCTTTTTGAGGTCAAGGGTTCAAACCCTCTCCCACCCATTATATATATATATATATTAATCAGAGACCGGGCCTTTGGGCTCTTTGGGCCTCTGATTTGAAACAAATTTTTTATTTAGTTTTTACTATAATTTTTATTTTCGAAAAATAAAAATATAGCTGTTATATGGCCATTTTATAGCTGTTGTGCTACAGTGTTTCTGACCGTTTTATAGCTGTTATGCTACAGTGATTATGGCTGTTTTTTTACAGTTGGGTGTTGATCTATAAATAGACAACACTTATACTGAAATGAAATAGAAAAAAAACTTGACAAGTTTTCCTCCCTGATAAAAACTCTAGAATTTCTGAAATTATTTCCGAGCAAAAATTGAAGTGTATTAGTATTCCGATTTCCCACCGTGAAGGGAAATTAAGACAGAAGGTTTTCTGGGCTGTTTTATCCTGGGGACGACGTGACTGAGAAACTGCTTGCACATTTGGGCAGAGCCGCGAATCGTCTTAAAGAGAGCGACCTAGTCCGCGACTCATCCCAGCAAGTTCCTCTTGTTTTTCAGTAAAATCTGNAGAATCAACCCCCTTCAAGAAATGGACAGAATTCCAATTCTGCTCAGTTTATATGTTACAACTGCAACAAACCAGGCCATATGACCTGTAATTGTAGAAGTAACAAACGTCGTCCTGCTCCACAAGCTAACGTAACTGAAGAGCCACTTGTGGCTATGATATCAGAAATCAATCTGATAAGTGGATCCGAAGGGTGGTGGACAGATACTGGCGCTTCTCGTCACGTCTGCTATGATCGGTCTCTATTCAAAAANACAAAAGATGTTCTTCTATCTCAAACTGAAAAAATTATCTGTTGTCTTGAGTTCGACAAAACCAGAAGAAGTTGAACCTTCTACTGATGAAAACCTGAAAGCAATCGACAAATGGATGGATGACAATTTTGACTGCAAAAATTATATTCTGAATGCATTATCTGATGATTTGTATGAATATTATGCTACTTTTGACTCTGCTAAATATGTTTGGGTTGCACTTCAGAGAAAATATGATACTGAAGAGGTTGGGTCTAAAAAATATGCTGTCAGCCGCTATCTGAAATTTCAGATGGTGGATGAAAAATCCGTTGTCACCCAGGCTCATGAGTTACAGAAAATAGNACAGATACTGGCGCTTCTCGTCACGTCTGCTATGATCGGTCTCTATTCAAAAATTATACTGAATCTGATGACAAGAAAGTATTGTTGGGAGACTCTCACACCACTAATGTTCTCGGAACTGGAGAGGTGGAACTGAAGTTTACTTCTGGAAGGATTGTCATTCTGAAAGACGTCCTTTATACTCCAGAAATACGAAAGAATCTGGTTTCCGGCTATCTCCTCAACAAGGCTGGTTTTACTCAGACTATAGGATCAGATCAGTATATTATCACAAAAAATTCAATGTTTGTAGGAAAGGGCTACGCTACTGATGGCATGTTTAAACTCAATGTTGAGATGAATAAAGTTGCACCTTCTTCTTATATTGTTTGCACCTTTAATGTTTGGCATGCTAGACTCTGTCACGTTAACAAAAACTAGTTAAGAATATGAGCATGTTAGGATTTATTCCGAACTTTCCTTAGAAAACTTTGAAAAATGTGAATTTTGTAGTCAAGCAAAAATTATAAAAACTCCTCACAAATCCGTAGTTAGAGAATCAGAACCTTTGGATCTGATTCATTCTGACATTTGTGAGTATGAAGGCATTTTAACCAGAAATGG
>MVGT01001416.1:512726-536971 GCA_002174775.1 Macleaya cordata
TTTTTTTTGTTGTATAAGCATTCAGGTATATTTAGGTACACACAAGGTATAAACTATAAAAATATTATTTAGTACATCACACACATCTATAGCCCGTGTATACACATCTAATTAAAGCACAATTGTCAAAATTGTGGTCAAAATCGAGTAAAAAACGCGGGTACCTTCGGTACCAATCCAAATCGTGTTCCGGGCCTTGGTTTGGGATCATTTAGTGTCCGATTTTCGCGCATGAGTAGTCGAAATTTAATAACTTTTCGAGATCTATCCATTCGTACGGTTCGATTCTTCAAATTATTCTCCGAACAAAAACTCATTATTTAATCCTAAACTTTATTATTTTAACACCTAATAGGTTCCACGATTGTAACGTTGGACTCGACTCAACTTGACTCACCAAAGTCAATAAAATTATTTTGGGTCGTTACAATAAATCTCACAACCATTCAAATGCTTGTGCATATTGCTAGTCCCATTCTTGTTGTCTACCCCCAGAAACTTAAAACAATGCTTACATTTTGCTTTTGTAACCTTGTCGTTTTCTTATATTTCATCTAACTCACTCCATACAGGTGAATTTTTTTTCTTTTGGCTGTAGCTTTTGGAGCTACATTAGTATTTGGTGATTCTACAGAGCCAGCTCCTTTTTCTTTTTCATCTAACTTCTTCCCCACTTTTGACTTTCTTTTCCGTTTGGTTAGAACTTTTGGAGCCACATCAGTAGGAGCCACATCAGTAGATGCTTCAACATCAACAATTTCTTTTTCTATTGTCATTCTAAATTCCACAAGACAAGCAAAATAATTTAGACATAAGAGTACACTATTAAAATTTAACACAAATACATTAACTATGTGGGATGGCATAAGCATCTCAATCAAGATTATATGATTACCCACTACATTTCAGAAATTAAAACATGTCACCAATTATATATCTAACAATTCCAAATAAAAAGAACAAGTTCATTTAAATTACCAATCTACCATAGAACACAGGTGAAGTACTAACAAACAAAAACTAAATAATAAACCTAAAATCTCATTAGATTTTACATAAGTTCACCAGTAAAATAAAAACATTGAAGAAAATTCCTAAAGCAGAAATTTCATGTCGCAAGACTCGCAACTGAAGGTTAATGGTTTGGTTTTAAAAAAACCAGAGAAAGAAAACTAGTTCCACCAAAATAAGAAATCTACTTGCACAAGCCTAGCGAGTGGCGAGTCTCCTTGACATTTTACTCTTTCTCTATAACTCTCTTAAACCCTAAAATCTATTTTTGGTACTTAAAATCTATTTAGAACTACAATTATTGATCGAACAAATAAAACCAACAAAAGTTAAAAAAGGAACCTGCAATCTGTAATGGAGTCATGGACCAATTATATTTTGTAGATGACCGGTCGATCTGAGTTGAAACTTGAAACTGTGATGAAGAATGAGAAGAAGAGGCAAATGACGTATGTTCCCTTCCTTTTGTTTGGGATTTAGAGTTTTGATTGTAAAAAATAATTGAAGGCTATGAAACCCTAATATAAAAATATGGTATATTACCTATATACCCTTATAAAACTTATTGTTTCCAATACCCAATAAACCGGTGGGTATCCGTCGGGTAGACCCGAAATGTAACCAAATTCAAATCGGGTAGAACCGAATTAGACCCGATTCTATTTGGGCAGACAAAATAGAGAACCAGAACCGATCTAAATGGTTTCGGGTCGATTCGGGTCTCGAGTAAACGGGTATCCGTTAACACCCCTACTTGTGAGAGGATATCCCTTTGTAAATATAATAATAAAAATTTGTTGCAATTGACCAAGATCCCTAAGAGATGAACTAATATTTGAAAACATTGGGAGACATGTCAAGTTAATTATAAAATTACAAAAGATTTATGTAAAAAGTCGATAGAATCGGCACACATACGCTTGTTTAGCCAAGATTTACGCAAACGTCTTATGGTTTCTACATGGAAATGATCTAATAGTTGCTTTTCGATGATGATGGTTTTTTTTTTTTTGAAGTGAGGGTTCATGTAACACCCCACTTTTCAAATCTTATAATCCAACTCAAATCATTAAACTTGAAAAGAAGAGTATTAGAAGGATACGTAAATATAGGCATTGTAAGAACAAAAATTGGTAATTCGTTTTCTCTATTTTATAAAATCCAACCAAAATAGGTCAATAAAATTACTCAAAAGAGTAGTTAAAAGTTAATTCATGGTTAATTAAGTTTGACTAAAGTAAATCAAAAGGTTTATGCAAACTAATAGGTGTTTTAGACATATAGTAATCTATCCAGAATCTGCATCAGGTCTGTTATTTTGTACATAAATAATTTATCTTAAATCATTTTTAAGTCATTCCAAAACTAAACGAAAATAAACAAACAGATATAAAATATCACAGAAGAAAGTTTTTCAATTTGGAAATCATAACATACTGTAAAATCTATTTTAACAGGGTCCATCTGCACTGACAGCAGAAATTCAGTAACGTGATATGATGTTTTACCCTATTAAAAATAGATCATAAGTAATCCAAAAATTATGAAATATTAGGACAAAATAAAAGAGTTTATTAGGAAAATAATCCAACTGACAGAATATCATTCCGATTTCAGAATTAAGAGAAACAATTCAAATAACGTAGTACTATTAGATTTTAAGTTCAAAACCAAACTTGAAAAGTTACAATTCCAACATATAAAACCATTCTCCAAACCAAAATAAAACTTAAAGCATCCCATAATCCCTGTGATATAATACATAAAGTAGTGTGATCAAACAAATTAAGCACACCGACAAATTATGCTAGAATGTAAGTCTTTCCACGATCGTCAAATTCACGATCTACGCTCCAACACCCTCCTCGAACTCTGTGGGGGGAAAAATTATCAGGGTGAGCAAGCTTAGTAGGAAACTAACCAAAAATAATAGATACAAACATATATGAATGAGGAAACACATTTAAAAATGCAACAATACATATGCAACAACAGAAACCACGATTTTCAGTTAAAAGCGTTGCTGAAAACTCTGTAGTGTGACCAAAATGTCACAAAACTATTGCTGTTTGTGTTTTCCAGGGCCTTTTAGCCATGTTTTTATTTATGTATGAACTGTCACAAATATCAGATTAATTTTTTTAATTAATCTTACCAGTCAGGGCTTGTTCCGGTGAGCCAACCACGATTGTCAAGAATCGTCTTCCGCGGGAACCACATTTTCGTGGAAAGCCATTAGGCCTTACTGACCATTGATTTTATTAAATCATCTCACTTTCATATTCACCACATTTTATCTTGCATTAGATCTCAAATCACCATACTATTCCATCATAAAATACAATTTCAAATAGATTTCATGATCTAATAAACAAATATAATATATTTTCACCACACTATTAGCCTCAATGAATTCACACCTTCAAATAAGAGCTTGTCAAAACAAAGAGCTCAACTATTCAGGAGTAGGAAGTTAAATGCTAATAAGAGTCTAAGTGATATCATGATTGGTAGGAGTTTTACAAATATGAAGGGGCTTTTGTTGGTAGTGGTGATGGTTGGATGGTGAGTGTGTGTGTGTGAGTGCATGTGGTGAGAGGAGCAATATGAAAGAAATGTGTAAGTGAAATCTTATGAGCATGATGTACTATCTAAACAGGGTTGGTGATATAGCAAGAAGCAACATATCACTGATACTTCACTCATGTCAGACTTACATAACAAGAACATGGTTAAGAGGGATGACACACTGACCACAATATTTTGGAACAAAATATTGGAGAAATAATATTTTGGAAGTAATATTTTGGAAGTACCTCAGATCATGTTAAGCATATGATATAGTAAGAATGCATCTGGATAAATTGATGCAACAAAATCAAATACAAAAAAAAAGACAATTTAATTACTAACTAAAAGCAAAATATTTGAATAAATTTGAACAGGTGTTGGCATGTATCTAGACATGCTACAACACCACGAACTCAATGTTGACAATGAAGTCTAGAAATTTTCAACCCTATCTATACTCATCTCATTGTGGACCCAAAAATTTAGCCAAAAAAAAAGGTTAAGAACATAGAGGGGATATCACCTCTGTGTCAATAAGTATGAAGTGTGTGGTGAGGCAGGTCAATTGACCCCTCTTCTTTTCCTTCCACTTTCTTTATCTTTCTCTCTCTCTCCTCTAGGGGATGACGTCCCCTTCTCTCCCTCTTTATGCCCTGAAATAACAAAAAAATGGATTTATGCCCTAAAATAACAGAAAAAGCTAAGGAGAAGAAGAGTAACTAAAAGAGAAAGAAAAGGCAGAGTCTTACCATTCACGCCCTAAACGAACCAATTTGTACCCTAAACTGTACACAAACTGCAAATCCACCAAAAAAAATAGATCTTTCTTTTAAGGTTGCTGAAAATAGGAAAGAAAAAGGGAAAGAGAGAGGGCAAAGTCTTATCGTTTATGCCCTAAACGAACCAATTTATACCCTAAGCTGTACACAAAATGCAAATCCACCAAACAAATAGATCTTTCTTTTAGGGTTGCTGAAAATAGGAAAGAAAAAGGGAAAAAGAAAGGACCTAAACTTGCTGAGGAGAGTGAGTTACAGAGCGAGGGTTGCATCGAAGCTCTGGTCAACAGGCCATCAAGAGCAAAATTTTCAAACCTTACTTCCACAAAAATTAGGGCATTAACGTTATCGAGAGAGAGCAAGATAAAAGAGAGAGAGAAAGAGTTGGATCGAACCTTTGGTGGACATACCATCTACAACAGAAATTTTAACCTCCCTGCCACAAAAATTAGGGCATTAACATGATAGAGAGAGAGAAATAGAAGATCGAGAGAAAGAATAAAAGAGATGACTAAGTTCGAAGGAACTTACCGACCGGAAATTGCAGAAAGAGGGTTGGATCGAACCTTTGGTCGACACCCTGCCACAAAAATTAGGGCATTAACGTGATAGAGAAATAGAAGATAGAGAGAAGGAGAGAAAGAGAGAAAGAATGAGTGAGAGAGATGACTGAGCTCGAAGGACTCACCAGCTGGATCGACCAAGTTCGATAACCTCTCTTCTGAAAAAAAAACCCTTTATACAAATAGAATTGCAAATATTTACGGCGGAAAACATTTGTCGCAATTAAAAATTTGCCGTCGTCAAAACTTTTCGTTGCGCGCAAATTTTCGCGCTGAAAATTCCTAGAATTTTTTTACGTGGTTACGACGGAGAAATTCCAAATGCCGTCGTTAAAAAGACTATTCACGACGGTATTTTAGTCCGTCTCAAATGAGCTTTTTTACGGGTTTTTACATTGGCTTTCGTGAGGAAAAGCAACGGGGTAAATCCGTCGCAAAAGGTCCACTATTTGCGACGGTAACTTACTAATCCGCCTGTAATACTAGTTTATTGCGACGGAATGCTGAAATACCGTCGCAAAAGGTTGACTTTTGGTGACGGTATTGTAAAACCGTCGCTAAAGACCGTCACAAAAGGCCTCCTTTTTTGTAGTGTAGGTTTTATACTAGGGTTTCGATCCCTACCTTGATTTGCTTCCAATACTAGTATGAAAACTCCTCTTTTGATGTTGAAAAATACATCTTCTTCAAATTGAAAATCTCTTCTTTTGATGTTGAAAAAATACCTCTTCTAGTTGAAACACCATTCTTTTTGTATAGGTTTAATGGTGGAAAAATAAGGTTTAAAGTTTGAAGAAGCAAATAAGCTTGATGTTGAATGGTTTAGAAGATGGAATAAAAATGGAGAAAACTTCTTTAAGGTACTCATTTTCATTTGGTTTAAGCCTCCTTATATAGGCTTCAAAAAGGTTTTCAATTATGATGGGGGAAAATGGTAGTGGAACCAATATGAGTGATGTACGGATGTGCTTATACTATCAGTGAATAAGAGATACCCTCTTCCCAATTCTCTCGATATATATATTGTGTGCCCAAAAATCGTAACACTCTGGGTTTTCCTTGCCAAAGTTTTTAACGAGGCAGCTTATGCGAGTCCAGCACTCTTCTAGGTCTTTGTACTCTTTTCCTTAGCTCAGGTTTTGTCCCTCTGGGTTTTTCCTGTCAAGGTTTTTAACGAGGCAATTATCTTAGAATGGTGGACATCCAAGGGGGAGTGTTATGATGCACGGGGTAGGTGGCTGTCCCACCGCCCATGAGTCATGCAAACAGGCACGTTGTTATACGTGCCTCTTGAGGGTGCATCCTCACATGCACCCTCCGTTATATATAGGTGACCCTGTTTTGTAAGGTATGACAGATACAAGTAACAGAGGAATGTTACGTACGAACTAGAAAACTTTAGCAGAGAATGAGTTTGTATGCTAAGAGAGATATATATATTGTACAATGAGTATGTATGTTACAAAAGAGTGAATAAGTAATATCCTCTTCCCACTTCTCTCGACATATATTCTGTGTGCCCAAAAATCATAACATTATTCAAATTTAAAGTGGTATTGAAGTAGAGTTTTTTTTTTTCCATACGAGGCAGGTCGAGATAGATACGAGGATTCCCTCTCGCTTTTTTATTTTACCAGAGACAGAGACAGAGACAGAGACAGAGACAGAGAGATAAACGGTTCAGGTTCGTCTGCTACAGAACTCGCAGTAACAGCGAATAGTTACTTTATTTTTCTGCCGAGGTCGTACATCACGTAGCAGGGAGATGTGAAGAAGGGGTTTTACTCAAAATCACTAGAGAAAGAGAGAGAGGTTCTTTCCGTTTCTATTTCGATCGATCCAAGTATCAATCCCTCTCCCAACTCTCCAACAAACCCCAGATTTAGTAACCTCACCCAGTAAGTTTACATCTAACAAGTTCCCTATTAATTTCTTTCTTGAACTTCTTATAATTGAAAAAAAAAAAAAACAATTTTGAACTGTTTCTCACATCGACTCATGTTTTTTCTTATGTCTAATTGTGTTATTATATGAAGAATCAGTTATTTCTAGGGTTTTCGTGTTCAAAATTCTGAAAGTGTGTAATGTAACTTGGGGTTTTCAGATCTTGAAGAAATGGGTTTTATTTATCATCACAATTATGTCTTTATTTGAATGAATTAGTTGTAAATTTTATTGCTGTTTGTGCGTTGGTAGGGTGTTAGAGAGTGAGAGAAAGAGTGAAAGATGTCGAGGTTCCATGTGGATGGGAAAGTAGTGGAGGGAGTGGATTTGTTGAAGAAGAGAAGCTGGCCGTGGCGGTTGGACGTGTGGCCTTTTGGGATTATTTATGCTGTCTGGCTCATTGCCGTCGTGCCTAGCATTGATTTCTTTGATGCAACAATTGTTCTTGGAGGACTATTCGCTCTACACATTTTGGTGCTGCTTTTCACAGCTTGGTCGGTGGATTTCAGATGTTTTGTCCAGTATAGTAAGGTAATTATGCAATTTGATTGAATTCCCGTTTAAAAAGTTTCTTTCTCTATTTTGGGTATCAAGTGAAATTAGTTCTGATTATGGAAAATACAATTCAACGTTATTGCATTCATGACGATAATTCGATACTTGTTTTGTCTAGTATAGTAAGTTACACAATTTATTGAATTCCCAATAAAAAAAGTTTCACTTTTGTTTTTCAATTGAACTGCCATCTTGATGTGTTTTAAAGAAATATTTGTATCTGACAAACATATGTGCAAACAAAAACTTCTTTTTGTATCAAGTGAAATTAGTACTGATTAAAGAAAAGACAAATTCATTGGTATTGCATTCATCACGGTAATTCGGTACTTCATCTTGGGAAGCTGGATTGTATATTACTGATTCCCTATACTCTTAATTTAGCAGTTAACTCATTCTTCTTGTGGTAGATAGCCTGTTATGTTATAAACCCAAACTGTTGTGACCCTTTTTTTCTTAATATATATTGTAAATGTACTTTATTTTGCTTTTCAGGTGAAGGATATTCATCGTGCAGATGCCTGCAAAATAACACCGGCAAAGTTCTCTGGTTCTAAAGAAATTGTGTCGCTTCATTTTCGTAAACCAGTAAGTTCGTACTTTTATTTTAGTTACTGAATCAATGACTTCAAAAACTAGTGAAACAAGGAAATGTTGGAGTAGCTCCAATAGGAGATGAAATAAAAGCAATACAATTGAGATGATTTGACCATGTACAATGACGAGGAATAATTGTGCTTGTAAGGAGTCCTCTGTTGCAGAATCAAGGCTCTAATGTGAATGGAAGGCTAAAAAGGACGTGTCACATGGATTCAGTCAATAATAAAATATTTAAAGGGGCACTCTTTAACAGAATATATGTCTTAAAACACAGTTGAATGGAGGAAGAAAATTCCTGTTGCCAACCCAAATAGTTAAGTTGATTTAAGAAAAATATTTGACCTATTTAGATTGGCTCATTTATGGAAAAAAAAAATTAGTTAGAATTACATGACTGCATGGATTTGATATTTCCAAATCCATCAGGTGTCTTATTTCTGTCGCCTATTAACGTCTTGATTTTTATTTTTTGTTTTCCCCGTTAATAATAAAAATATGGACTTGATATTTTACTGGGTTAATTGCTCTCCACATATGCAGCTCACTGGGTCATCACTGCCTATGGTGGACATGGAGGAAATTTATTTTGATTTCAGAAAGCAACGCTTCATATTGTCAAAAGAGAAGGAGACCTTTTGCAAACTCCCTTATCCTTCAAAGGAAACATTCAGTTACTATCTAAAAAATACAGGCCATGGGACAGAAGCTAAAATTGTTGCTGCCACTGAGAAGTGGGGACGTAATGTGTATGTTTTCTTTCTCCTATTTGTTGCACCTCAAATGGCTTGCTGGTCAATTATGAATTACTGATGGACTTGGTCGATATTTTGTATTTAAGGTGTTACTATTTATATCTGTAATATGTGGCTTACCTCAACTCGGCATGTGCTGGTTTTCTCCATTCCCATGTTACTTTGGATGATCTTATTGAGTGTTGGGCCTGCTATTAACTTATTATTCATGGATCTGTTTGTACGTACTCTATCCCTGTCACACCGTGTTTTGCACGACCTATCATGTCATCTTTTTCCTATTTGGTACTAAATTTTCTATTTGAGCTTTAAACTATTCTCTACTTGTGCTTGGCACAGATATTGAAAATGGTGACACAAATTTAATTGAAGGACATGTGTTGATTAGGTTTTTAATTCGTTACCTGTTGCACTTCTTAAAATCTTCTTTATTTTCATACCAATTTTTATTTTGGATTCATAGAAGAAAAAGAAAAAGAAATATTTGATGTCTGAGGTGTTAGATTGAGGTTTTTGTTGGTTTAGACTTTAGACTTGGTCCCTTGGCAGATGATCGTCCAGCGTGCCTAAAGCCTGCATAGGTACCAACCCTGTGCAGAGTCTAATTATCTTTTTGTAATCTCAATGTTTCTCCATACGAGTTTGAATGCTACTACAGGAGTTGGTAGAGAGATACTAATACTTGGGCTAGTGAAAGCATTTTATGACCTTAGGTGAATTCTGGATTTGGCATCTCTGATCATGACAAGGATGATCTTGTGACTGTGTAACTTGTACTGAGAGAGAATCGAGATATAGAGCCATAGGTATAAATTGTAAAAGGCCTATTAGATTATATATTTATATCCAAAATTACCGATAAAAACAGAAGTTTCAGTATAAAAAAGGTAATTGTGTTTTCCATAGAATGTCAAACCATTTCGAGAGCTTTGTTGAGTGAAGTGAAAAGGAATAAAGCAAGTTCGTATAAATCATCACCACCAACTGAACTTGGGCCTCTGTTTGGGTATGCTTATAGCTTATTTTAAGAGCTTACATAAAGCACTCAAAATAACACATTAGTTTGCTTAATAACTATGTGAGAAGGTCCCAAAGGCTTCGATATTTTGCTGTAACATGGAGTAAACCTCATCTGAGAAGTTTCAAATGAAATTTTAATGGTGCTTCTAGGGGTAATGCTGGATTGGGTGTCTGCTTGTGTGTTTGCTTCCATTAGGGATATTAATGGAATTTTAAATGGTAAGTGAGTGAATGTAATTGTTAAAACTGCTTCCTGCAAAAGAAATAAGCAGAAGCTGATCTGAAATTATTCTGCTTACTGCCTTTTCTTTTCTTTTTCCAGCTTTTCGTAGCTTTAGAAAAGTGCTTTTGAAATCATCCAAACACGAGATAGCGTCTACTGCTTATGTTAAGCTTTCCCAGACACAGCCTTAATAGTTAATACATTAAGTTATTAATATTGTTGAGAATGCTGAACAAGAAATGGAGGCAACTTGAAGAGGAATTGTTGTTTCTCTTTCTTTGCAATCTGAAAAAATGTCTCTGTCAATCATTTTTCCTTGTTACCTGGCTTCTTCATTAAAACTTCTAGTCAGGCGGATATATGTTGCACAAGATGCAATTGCGGTTGTGTCCATGTTGATGTAATCTTTTAGATATTTATGGAGGGTAAGTTCCAATTGATTATAAATTGTGATAGGTTAAATCTACAGCTGCTTTTGATTTTATAATTAAACAAAATGTGTTTGATGAATTTATTTATTTTTATTTTTCTTTGAGGTTACTTCAGTGACTTTCTTTTTAATGTTATATGGACCTTATTGGTTCTGCAGATTTGATTACCCACAACCTACATTCCAGAAATTAATGAAAGAGCACATCATGGAGCCATTTTTCGTGTTCCAGGTACTTGAACTGCTTTTCAGGGTACAATAACTGTTTTTTCCCCTTGTTTTACATATTTACCTAATGGTATATTCTTCCAACTTTTAGGTCTTTTGTGTTGGCCTCTGGTGTTTGGATGAATATTGGTATTACAGTTTGTTCACCTTGTTTATGCTCTTTCTGTTCGAGTCAACAATGGCAAAAAGTCGGTTGAAAACACTAACTGAGTTGAGACGTGTAAGAGTGGATAGTCAAACACTTATGGTGCATCGTTGTGGGAAGTATGCCAGCTTAACTTCAGAATTCTATTTTTTCTTCAACTGAAGATAAACTATTCTGTACTAAATTTGTTTGGTTATAGGTGGGTGAAACTTTCTGGAACAGATCTTCTTCCAGGAGATGTTGTCTCAATTGGGCGATCTTCTGGTCAGAATGGGGAAGATAAGTCTGTTCCAGCAGATATGCTTATATTAGCTGGAAGTGCAATTGTGAATGAAGCTATACTCACAGGCGAGTCTACTCCTCAATGGAAGGTGGTTCTCTTTTTCTTTTTTACTTTTGATCCATATTTGTATTATTTGCCACGGTCTGTTAAGAGTTGATGTTGAGTATTTTATTTGGTTTGGGTCCAAGCCCAATAGAGTAGCATGCTGGACAAGCTTTTGGGTGATATTCGACCTTTATCCTCTTAGCATCCACCTCAACTCATCTTTGTTGTCTTTCTTACAGTCCTATACATGTTCCATTGGCCACTTCTGATTCTCCAGCAGTTCGCTTAAGGTTCTTATGATCACTCCTAGGTGCCAGTCCCTTTGCAACCTCTACTTTGCTCAAACCTCAAAGTCTGACTTCCTGATTTCTTTAACCCAAATTGCACCCGATTCTTCTCTCTGCTTGTGATACTTGAATTCAACCATGGAGGAAATATCCTCATTCATTGAGGATATATATTTTCTAGATTTATCTATTTTCTATATATTTATTTTTTGTCATTTTCGTGGATGAGTTTGCTGTTTCTATTTTCTGGTTGAACAAGTCTAGAGTTTCACTGACATCATCATTAACTAACAGCATATTAGATTGAATAAACAGTTTAAAGAACAATTTAGCTTTCTGAATTGACCATATGAAGCATTGTTTTAAATGGTGTTGAGCTACATGGTGAACCCTATGTTTTCCCAGGAGACACTCCATTGTTTCTTGAATTTGATTGAAGTACTTTCTTTCTTTCCAGGTTTCAATCACTGGTAGGGGAACTGAGGAGAAGTTATCAACTAAGCGAGATAAAAGTCATGTCCTGTTTGGTGGTACAAAAATATTGCAGCATACACCGGATAAGGTGTCTCTCTCTCTCTCTCTCTCTCTCTCTCTCTCTCTCTCTCAAGCAAATTAACAACTTTCAAATCATTAAATGCTTATCTTTCTATGGAGCCAGTCCTTCCCTCTCAGAACCCCTGATGGTGGATGCTTGGCTGTTGTGTTGCGAACTGGATTTGAGACGAGTCAAGGCAAACTGATGCGAACAATTTTATTTTCCACAGAGAGGGTGATAATTTCTAATCCTTAGTTAAGATTTGTTCTAGAGGAAAATGTTTGATCTACATTTTCTTTAAGTTCTTGTTGTTCTCAATCCAACTTGGTATTTCAGGTTACAGCAAACAGCTGGGAAAGTGGGTTGTTTATTCTTTTCTTAGTTGTATTTGCAGTCATCGCTGCCGGTTATGTTCTTAAGAAGGTAATAAAGACTTCCAATGTTTTCTTCCAAAGAATAGCTTTGCTGGAATTTCCACTGACGTGATACGGCTGGTTCTTTGTGTTTTTTATTTTGTATATAATTGTGTATTTAGTGATAGTGGCATTGTTTATGGTTGTGTGTCTTTCTCTCTTTCTCAGTATTATGGATATCCTGATGTAGGGGTTAGAGGATCCAACAAGGAGCAGATACAAGCTTTTCTTGAGTTGTTCATTGATTATTACTTCTGTGATCCCTCCGGAGTTGCCAATGGAGCTTTCAATAGCTGTTAATACATCTCTAATTGCATTAGCACGACGTGGGATATTCTGCACAGAACCGTTCCGAATTCCATTTGCTGGGAAGGTCAGTGCAATCAACTCTAAGATTATTCTCATTGCATTTTGTATGTGATGCTAATTCCAATATCCACATAGGCCACTGGGTTAACAGTCATTGATCATGTCTTGGATGGGTAACATTCATCAAATCATTCAATTGTTATAATCTGACAATTTTAATATTCTGAACCATTTTTCTTGGAATATGCTTTATTCAACTTTCGCCAGATTTTCTGTGCTTAGCTGGATGGCTAAGTTGCTGCTTATATATAGAATTAATGGAAGGACAAGAAGACTTGTGCCTGCGATGTACAAAGAGTCTCTGCTAGGCTATTGCATCTTATATTCATGATCTCTTTTGCAGGTTGACATATGTTGTTTTGACAAGACAGGGACTCTTACATCAGATGACATGGTATGGCAGTTGACAAGGCTAGGCTTTTACACTCATTTATTAGTTAAAAATATCCTTAACGTTTTTAATCTTCGGTTGCTTCTTTTCAGGAGTTCCAAGGAATGGTTGGATTGACAGACAGCGTCGATTTAGAGTCAGATATGATGAAAGTGCCTGTCCGCACTGTAGAAATTCTTGCATCTTGTCACGCTTTGGTGTTTGTGGACAACAAGCTGGTACGCTTGCTATTTTTACTGATAAAAAAAAATCTGGTATGCTAGTGCGTCCTTTCCTGAGATGAAGAAGGTTTAGATATTTGGCATACGTGTTCAGCCAATGCTGCAATCAATTAATTCGTCATTTTGAGTCTGATGAGATCATGAGTTGTTGCTGACTCACAAGTATTCTATGCAGAAACTGCTGGAAGTTTACTTAAATCGCTGAGTCCGAGATATGACTTTATTATTCCTCTTAAATATGATTGTTAACTAAGCATTTTAAATTTTGCTCTTAACTTGAGATGGGGTGATATCTTTCGAGTTACTATCGCATTTTTTTAATCTGTGAATCACTTTCATTTCTATTAAGCTTTGGATTGAATATGTCAAATTATAAATACTACATTATACTTAATTTTCATGTATATCACTATTTCTATTTTGTAATGTTCTTATCATAAATTGATCTTACTGGATTATAGGTGGGTGATCCTCTTGAGAAGGCAGCACTTAAAGGAATAGACTGGATTTATACATCTGATGAGAAAGCCATGCCCAAAAAGTAAGCTGCTGAATTAATTGTCACTGGTAGTTGAAAATATTATCATCAAACTGAGTGACTCGTACTTTTTTCTTTTTGAGAGTGTGGCATTGCATTTCACCTCAAACCTGTGACTAGAATTTAGTGAATGATGGTACTTCTGTTCATTTTTGGTGACCTCATTCTTCCATAGATTCATATTGTGTGCTCTATATTTGTCATCGGGGGTTTTCAATAGCAGTTTTTTAGATGTTCTGTAAGACCAACATCAATTTTTGAGATTCTGTGCTTTGGTAGACTCATAAAACCATGCCCAGACAAGTGGTAAAATGCTGGACTCTGAAAACATCCAAAGAAAATTGCTTTTGGCCCTAAAACACTACTAAGGAATTTCCGGAGTTGACAAAATCATGCAGATCTGAAAATTCTCTTTGCATATATAAGGCATAGTGTTACAGTGTTTACTGGTACCTGAAATAATTGCTTTTTTGAAGGAAGAATGCGCTTCTGCTTTTTGTACATATACTATAATTTCACTCTTATGATCATTGCGTACTTCTGAGTTTCAGGGGAGGTGGCGATGCTGTGCAGATTGTTCATAGGCACCACTTTGCATCTTACTTGAAGCGTATGTCAGTTGTTGTTCGTATTCATGAAGATTTTTTCGCTTTTGTAAAGGTTTGTTTATTTCTTTGTGTTCACCTTGTTTAGCTTAACTAATGCATGCAGTCAAGATTGGGTTCTGTTGATTATCGTATGTATGATCATCAAACAACATGTTAATTGTCCCCTCAAAAAAAAAACATGTTAATTTGGAGTGTATGAAAAAATTGATAACATATATTGTAGCCGTTGTTAGAGTTTGAAATTTTTGTGGGTTCCAATTTTCGAATAGTTAGATGTTTGTGATCCATCCCCCCTATGGACCTGCATTATTATGTGATATACATTGTGATACCTCTCTCTAACAATTTCGAGCTTTCAAGTGGTCGTTAACTTTGTATTACAGCGGGAGGCAAAGAGGTCCTGGGTTCAAGTCCTAGCACACTAGCACTAAGCCAAGATAAAAGGGGGGATAATTCCCATGCACTTGCGATGAGGGGGAGTGTTGGATGAATGTGTCCTCCGCTTGTTAGACCTGCATAATTATGTGATATGTACAATGTGGCGCCTCTCTTTAACAGTCTGAGCTTTTAGATCAAGTGGTTGTTAACAATAACCATGTTCATGTGATTTAGAACTTTTAAAAGTGGTGAACAGTGATGAATGAGGTGTCTTGAGGTTGTCAATGAAAATTTTAATGTTTTCTATTTCTTTCAACATAACCTTAATTAAAAATAACTAAGAGGCGAAGAGAGGAGCCTGAGTCAGAGGAAGAAAATTGAAGAGAATGAAAGGAAAAAAAAAAAAAAAACGTAGCACCTTCATTATTGTATTAAGAAGCTCTTTTTGGAAAGAGCGTCCTCATAAAAGTTTGACTTGTGAATTGTGGGAAATATTTTCTCCGTTATGTTTTTGGTTTCATTATGTTGATTTCTTCATAAATTTTAAAAGGTAAAGCCTGAAGATTCAACTCACAAAATTGTGCTTTTGCACCTCATTAAGATTCTCTCACTTTTTTTAGTCTGTCTGGCGAGGATTCTACATTATTTGGAAAATTTTCATACTTGCACATGAAGTAGCATTAAGATAAAACCTTACCGAATGTGTGATGATGTATTTGTTCCATACATCATTGGCTGAATGAATCCTATTCCTCCCTTCAATTATATCACAAGACAATTGTTTATTATTTATTTCAGGGTGCCCCAGAAACTATCCAAGATAGACTGATCGATTTACCTTCATCATATGTTGAGACCTACAAGAAATATACACGTCAAGGTTCTCGTGTTTTGGCTCTTGCATACAAGTCTTTTCCAGAAATGGCGGTAAGAACTGTTTGTTATTTGTACTTCCCTAAGACATGATATTTCTTTTAGACTGGATGAAAAGTTATTTGGCATCATTACTTTGATTGTTACTCGTCATTTGAACTCAGAAGGCATGGCGTTTTTAACTAAGCCTTTTCTATGCAACTTATGCACACTAGAAGTAAGTTATGGAGGGATTGTTGCTCACATCTGATGTAAAATTCTAGTCCTGTGATAAAAAGGTTTGTCATTGTACTCGGTGCTTGCCACTTGGTAGTAACATATCAATTACTTCTGAAATAGATGTGAACGATCACTTGAGGTCGAGGAGATTATAAATAAAGACAGAAAGGTCACAGTATCAGAAGTTCTTTATCTCTGAACCCTACTAGTGAGATGGTACTCATCATTCACCAATTGGTTGGAGTGTTGAATACCTTTTATGCTTTCTTAGATAAATGTGAACAATCAGTGTTGTGAACAATCAGTTGGTTGCACTGAGGGGACATATCATAGGTCCTAAAATTTTATCTTGTAAAAAATATTAGTCATCTATCGTAAAAAAAAATATAAAATGCTAGCATGTGCTACATTTATCTATTGGGGTAATCCGTTTTGGAACTGAATATGGTACCAGTTATTACAATTCTTTACTGGCAATGGAGATGTTACTTTGAGGAACTAAGCCTGTATTGGTAACTTGGACTGGTAAATTATGTTTATTGGTTCTAATCAATGATTGTGTTTAATGGCACCTGTTAAACTATAGGACATTATATGTTTGAGGTATTGCTCTATGGAAATGGAGACAGGATACGTTGTATTGGCACTGGTTACTTTATTTCAGGGTGAAGTATGTCTTGGTAAATTGGACCACTAGGCTATGTAATAAATCATACCGTAGGAGGATGTAAATTACTTCCTCTTGTTATCATCTTGTGATGTTGGGTTCCTACTTCCTGAATGATGACATGATGCTTCATGAGCTCCGTATTCCCTGTGTATTATATTCATTCTCTTTTGTAATAAAATTCTTTTTTCTCCTTTTTTTTTTCTGATAAGAAACTTCCTGATTGATGAGGAAGTATGATTCAACTAGATACCTATAAAAACAGTGAATATACTCAGAACATGAAGCATTTTGTTGTAAACTTTGCCCTTGATTATCCTCTTTTAGCTGTACTCAGCTTTGCTTATTTCTCCTTGAGGATTTTCAAAACTTTGAACCTGTGTGTCTGTATTGCTGATCTTTGGTTTTGATTACTTGCAGGTCAGTGAAGCTAGAAGCTTGGATAGAGATACAGTGGAGACTGGC
Source organism: Macleaya cordata (assembly GCA_002174775.1). Classification (NCBI taxonomy): domain Eukaryota; kingdom Viridiplantae; phylum Streptophyta; class Magnoliopsida; order Ranunculales; family Papaveraceae; genus Macleaya; species Macleaya cordata. The sequence continues at coordinate 529,840 of MVGT01001416.1, forward strand.
CTTACTTTTGCTGGTTTTGCGGTAAACAAGCCCTATCTGGCTATCTTCCTATTTTCAAGACGTTCTCTTAATAAATTTGTTTTGTGGGCCCACTCTCTTTCTTTGCGATTCCGACTTGCATTAAGAGTAGCAGATGAAGCCTTTCTTGTTTCTTTTTACTAAGTGCACATTTCTATATTTCAGGTTTTCAGCTGTCCTATAAGAGCAGACTCAGCTTCTGTTTTATCGGAGTTAAAAGGATCTTCGCATGACTTGGTGAGCCACATGTCCTGCCCATGCCATTTGATTGTTTAGGTGTTATATGTTCAATGCTGCGACTTGTGAGATTGTAGGAGAGGTTCACTAGCATGCATGCTGTTAGAAGTTTATATTTTTAGTGTCACTGTTCACGTGACTAGTGTTTCTAGTTTTAGTAACTTTCTAAGATTAGCTAATTGTTAGTTTCCTATTTTGTTTAAGTTTCCTAGTTTCATTCTAATTAGGTTTCCTAGTTGTTTCTATTTTGGGTTCCCTAGTTATTTTGGGTTTCTTATGTTTGTCTATAAATAGATTGTATTAGGGACTTTTGATTATTGAATTGTAATAAGATTTTCTAAGTTTTAGTTTTTAACTCATGCCTATCTGGAGTTCGGTTAATTATTTGATGACATACACAATTATGTTCGGTGGAGAAATATGACGTAATAGACATTCTTCTGGACCCTGTTAATAGTATCAGACACAATCAGAAGTTCAGAATTGCTTCATTTCTTCTGTCTTATTAATTACTGTGTTCTTATTCAACTACATGATATATTCTTCTATCTAACCTCTTTTAATGCAAGTAACATAGACCTCTATAGAAGTAGAGATTACTGAGCCATTATGTTCATCATCATGCTGAATGTCATTTGAAAACTGATTTTAGAAATTATGGAGACAAGTGGTTTCATTTGTTCCATCACATGGTGGTTCTGGTTTTCCATTCCTTCTTTCTGGGTTAGCTTTAGTAATGATAGTAGAATAAATGTGCTGTTGATTTCTTGGATGGTGTCACTGAAACAAGGTTCTATGATGTTAGGTAATGATTACTGGGGATCAAGCTTTGACAGCCTGCCATGTTGCTAGCCAAGTTCATATTATCTCGAGACCGACACTGATTCTTTGTCCAGCTAGGAATGGCGAAGGTTTAGAATGGATTTCGCCAGATGAAACTGAGATCTCTCCCTATTGGTAAATTTTTGGTTAACATGTCATTCTTGATTCTTTCTCGAGAAACAGCCAACAGTACTTCGTTGAGTATCTTATATATCCACGCCTAACTTGTGTCTCCTTATTCTATTTGTTATGCTTTGCTGAACCAGTGAATAGTCAGGCATCTTTCTGCCATTTTTTGACTAATTATGATTTTAAGAAACATGCTTAACTGAAGATCTTGCTCATGATAGAATTGAATGGCGGAGTAGGATCCTTGTTTTTGCCAATTCCATTGCCAGAATAAGTATAGGTGAATATTATTGATGATGATGACTTTATCTTATATCTGAGCTTATTGTGATTACAGCGAGAAAGAGGTGGAAGCTTTGTCGGACACTCACGACCTCTGCATTGGAGGGGACTGCTTTGAAATGTTACAGCAGACTTCTGCTGTTCTTCATGTAATCCCTTATGTGAAGGTAAAAATTTATAGTACCTGTTTGAAAATTCTATTAGATTATTGCTTCATCTAAATGACAGACGCTACAACCATGATATTAGGTTTTTGCACGGGTTGCTCCAGATCAGAAGGAACTCATCTTGACCACTTTTAAGACAGTAGGAAGGATGACTTTGATGTGTGGAGATGGAACCAATGATGTTGGAGCATTGAAGCAGGTAACCTTCAGCTTGTATACCTCTTTGAAAATTATGTTTTGTGATACTGAAATTATAGTAATCTAACCAGGGAAAAGACGTCGTGCATCCTCTAGTTGGAGCTGTTAAAAGTTAAACCATAGTGGCTCATCAGTACAATTGTTTGAGCCAAAATTACGCAGTTTAAATTTGAGCATAGGATGCATGTAGTTGTCTGTCTTTTTATGGTTTGGAAATTTTATGGGTTGGTATAGTGACCATAGTTTTACCAGCTGGCCGTTTGTTCCATCTGATTAAAGCATTTTCAGTTATTTCAACTCTGACCACTCATTGGCCTTACGAAGAACAAACATTACTTCCTAGGGAAAAATATGAAACTGAGGTTCGAACTCAATCATCCCATCCTAATTTTGACTTCAACCATAAGCATAGCTTTGTGCTTGGTTGTAATCTTGAAATATGGTTAAAAGAGTCCTCAAGTTCCCTTGACTATTTTACCTTTCTCTGAGGAAAAACAAAAATATATTTTTTTTTTCAGGCCCATGTTGGAGTTGCCCTTCTGAATGCAATGCCGCCAGCTCAAACTGGAGACTCCTCACAAACATCCAAATCCGAGGCAAAACCTAGTAAGACAAAGAAACCAAAGCCGGGATCAGAATCACAAAGTTCAGGGAGGAACCTTAATTTACAAGGAGATGCTTCGGCGAAAAGCAAAGCCGTTGCCAGGTCGGACTCCAGCGGTCCATCGAGGAGTAACCGACATCTAACAGCTGCAGAGAAGCAACGGGAGAGGCTGAAGAAGCTTATGGATGAGATGAATGAGGATGGTGGTGATGGTCGTACCGCACCTGTAGTCAAGCTTGGTGACGCGTCAATGGCATCTCCTTTCACCGCAAAGCATGCATCTGTTTGCCCAACAACGGACATAATCCGACAGGGCAGGAGTACTCTGGTAACCACTCTCCAAATGTTCAAGATACTCGGCCTTAACTGCCTTGCCACAGCATATGTGCTTAGCGTCATGTATTTGGATGGTGTAAAGCTCGGGGATGTGCAGGCTACCATCAGTGGCATCTTCACAGCTGCCTTCTTTCTCTTTATCTCCCATGCCCGACCCCTCCCAACCCTTTCAGCTGCGCGGCCCCACCCAAACATCTTTTGCGCATATGTCTTCCTCTCTCTCCTTGGCCAATTTGCCGTCCACCTGCTTTTCTTGATTTCGTCTGTCAACGAGGCAACCAAGTACATGCCAGATGAGTGCATTGAACCAGACTCTGAATTCCACCCAAACCTGGTGAATACTGTGTCATACATGGTGAGCATGATGATCCAGGTGGCCACCTTTGCTGTGAACTACATGGGTCATCCATTCAATCAAAGCATACCGGAGAACAAGCCCTTTCTGTATGCCTTGTTGGCTGCAGTTGGGTTCTTCACGGTAATCGCGTCAGATCTGTTTAGGGACTTGAATGACTTTCTTAAGTTGGTGCCATTGCCAAAGGAGTTACAAGGGAAGCTGCTAATTTGGGCTTTCCTCATGTTCTCGAGCTGCTTCATGTGGGAGAGGTTGTTGAGGTGGACTTTCCCTGGCCGGGTTCCATCATGGAGAAGGCGGCAACGGAAAGCTGCAGCTACCCTAGAGAAGAAGCGCGTCTGATTGCTAAACAAGAATGGACAACCAACCCGACGATGAAAGGACTGAATTTATTGAACAATTGCTCCGGTAAGAATCAAAACAGAAACAGAAAAGACAATGGAAGCATTGAGTCTTGCGGTGCTAAAATGGAAGCTGCTGCTTTGGTTTATTATATGCAATGGTGTTCTCGTCGGTCTGATTAAATTTGGACCTATTATTTTCTTGAGGAAATTTTGCTTCACTTGTTTCCCTTTTTGCAGTGATGGGGGGGAGAGGAACAAATTTCAGATTAACTGTATACTTCGGATGCGGTAACTAGTAGTAAATTATTTGGAAGATTCTTGTTTAAACCCACAGGGCTTGAATTTAGCTTTTTTGGGGAAATGATGTTCAACAAACCACCAGCTAAATACTAAAGAAAAAGCTTTTTAGTTTGATCTTCTCTGATAGTCATTTACATACATTACAATAATGTCTGCTACTCTTTGTATGTTCTCTTTAATCCTATGATAACTACTCTAGAATCCAAACATACAATAATCTTTGAGTGATTAATCACCAAGTGAGATTAAGTTAGAGTCGTTGAGAGGGGTTTTGTGGTTTTGCTTTTGCCACAAAAATCTGCCAAATGCCCCAAGCCAAAATCATCTTTTACTTTCCATGGCATGGGAAGCAATTTCTCATTACGCAAAGTGTTTACATTACCTTCATGTTAGTTGTATTTGACTGATAAATACACATTCAATGACATTGGCGCTTTGTGATTCTCTTTTAGGGATTATTTTTAAAGGTTTTAAATTTTTTACATATTAATTTTTCTCGAATAAAAAGTGGAAATTTTTCCATCAAAAAAAAAGTTGGAAGTTTGGAACAATTATAGAAAGAATCTGATAAACAAAAACAGTTATGGAGTCTTTTCTTGGAAGGTTATGATGTAGGAAGTACGATACGACACGGATGCGACAACAAGCTAAATTTAAAAAAAGTAGAACAAAGACACGGCAAAGATATAATTAAAAGACGGAGAAATACAAAAAACATGTATGTGCCATATTTCATTTTATTTTTTGAACATATTTACACGAAAAATCTCACAAAACATGTATTTGAAGTGTCCGCCGTGTGTCCAGTATCAGACACGTGTTCGACACGGACATGCGACCTCAAATGACATGTCCGTGCTTCATAGGTTATGACTTACGCTCAAAACAATATTTTCTTGAGAGGATTTATGAATCTAATCTATGGACTACGATGAATGCATGAAAAAGTGGGCTGCTGCTCCTCTCTCTCTCTATATATATATTCTCAAAAGTCGTATGTATATATTTGAACGAGTAAAAATGCGATTGGGTTCAATTTTATATATGAGAATGGATCAGGGTACCAGTTTAAATGTACAGGTTAGATGTACATACTCATATAAGATCCACATGAGGTTGATTTAAGGGTTAATTTTAGTGGGAATGTTCTTTTCACGAATTTAAATAATCCTTACAAAAAATAATCCTATTCTAAAACTGTTAGTCACATTAAAAATTGACTATTTTTTTCATCGTTCATTTTTCATTATTAATTTTTAATCAACTTCCGATCAATTTTTTATAGGGCTAGAAGTTTTAAAATGGGCTAATTTTTAGTGATACATGCATGGTGAATAGAACATTCTCACAAAAAATCAGTCTTTAGATCAACCACTACATGTAACTTGTACATATAAGCTTGTCTGTCGATCCGTTCTCTTTATATATATATATATGAGGGCGGTTATATAATCCCTCGCTTGTGAGCTCACATGCAATGCATCCAAGGGCTGATTTTTTGAGAGGATGTTCTTCTCACTATGTATATCATCATATTAAAAAATGAGTTCGTTCTAAAACTTCTAATCCCCTCAAATTAGTCCTAAAAATTAGTAAGTTTTAAACTATTTTTTAGACCGATGATTTGGAATGGGAGGATTTGAGGTTAAAAATTTTAGAACGAGCTGATTTCAGGTGAGTATGTTTTCCTTACCATGTAGATCATTCTCTTAAAAAATCAGCCCCTGAATACATTGTATATGGACTCCAAGGTTATATATCCTCCCCATAAATATAAATCAAGTTGGGGCGAAGAACTTAATCAAATTGAATAACTCACTCCAATTGGCGTGCCTCGAAACCCTCCGTTCTTCTAGACTACCACCACTACGTACTCACGTAGGAAGAAGATGGACCTTTCAAATTTCAATGCTTCCATACACATATTACCCACGACGTGTGGGTCTCACACGTACTTTAAGTTTTATGGGGTTTGAATTTTTTTATATTGACTACAGCTAGGGCGACCACCTCTTGGTGACCTCATCACAGACTTCCTAATCAACGGCCACATGGAGATCAGTCTAGGGCAGATAAAAATCGTAGAATTCTTACAGTAGAAAATTTAATGATAAAATAGATGTCAAAATTAAAAATTTTGAAATCATATGATTTTTAGAGACGATGATCGATATAATTAGAAGAAGATCCTCAAAAAAGAAAAAAAAAAAATCAAATATTTGGATCTATGTCTTCTGTGGATCCTACAGATCGAGCAGGATTTCTCCAAGAGATGGTCGCCCTAACATTAGTCTGAAAACGTAGAGAATGAAGAGGAGTTGGGCCCACACGTACGCATTACTCTGTTAGCATTCTCCTGTCTCCAGCAATCAGCATTACCACCAATTCCACAAAAAAATTCTTCTCTCTCTCTTTTTGGGAAGCCGGCTCACCTCATTAGTCTCTCTCTCTCTACTTATTTATCTCTAACATCTTTAGATTCGTGATGGATCATATGACCCTCATCTCCATCTCGGTGTATCACTTGCAATTGTAGGGCTCACATAGAAATGATGGCAATGGTTAATTTTTTTATAAGATGCTCTTATCACTAAAAATAAATTATTCTAAGACCTCTAACCTTATAAAATTTGATTGTAAGTCAATGGTTAAAAAAAAGTCTAAATTTTTTTGATTTTTCAAAGACTAATTTGAAGTAATTATAAATTTTAGAAGATATTAATTTTTTATGAGAATAATCTATATAGCAAAAAATTCGATCGTAGCTGCAGAAAATCATTCTATTTTATGGTTGTGGTAACACGGAGGTCACAAAGTGGGGCCATTTGATCGGTTCTTCATAGAATTCAAAAACAAAGAAATGAAAAGAAAAAGAAGTGATTGGATAACGATATTGGTAGGCACGTTTTTCTTTTTCATTGACGTTTGAGCCCTGCATGTTATATTTAAAAAAAAAAGAAAAAAAAAAAAGAAAAGAAAAATGTTGAAACCTGCAGCTAAAAGTACTACACCCCCAAAGCATCAAATTATTAACTTATTGATCTCTTATATTCAAATGTTTTTTGTCTTTTTCTAATGAAAATTGCTATTGGGACCGAAACAACATCCGGTCACAATGCAAACCGAATTGATGTGAGATTTTATTTTTTTTTAAATTTCAATAATTAAAATATTTCTTGACCATTTCATGATCAGCGAGTTAACCGGGAGGAGTTTATTATTTGCTCATGAAAAACACTTCCTTCAATCGCAGAGAAACCTACTTGGAGATTTACGCTAGATTCTTGATGATCGAACCGAATGCGAAGCCATGAACATTTTTTTTTTTTTTTTTTTTTTT